>CM062829.1:6758176-7243176 GCA_031772345.1 Himalopsyche anomala
AGCCAACACAACATTTATTGATTCTGAGGCGGTACGAAGTTCGTCGGGCCAGCTAGTAATATTATAAATATAATATTATCAACACATTCAATTGATGCATATGAAACTATATCTCGTTTTATTTGCAGCCAGAGCGGTTTCAATTGAGAATATAAACTTTTTTTGATTAAATAAATTTAAAAAATTAATAATAATTCTTATGTTTGAAACAAGATGGCTATGTTGGAAAACTAGATTTTGGAAATCTCAAATTTGGCTTCAATAGCCGGGAATCCCGGTTTTTTAAAACCGACAAGCCCTATTTATTACCATGGTCGGTTTGTCGCAAGTAATTATTGTTGTGTATCCAGCGGCCAGGAAATGAATTTGTCGCGCATCTTTTTAATTAGGCAATTATTTCACACGTCTCAAGTGAGAATGCAATAGCTGTAACGCGGTGTTACATCATAGATTGTCGACCAAAGATACAAATACATCGTTATCTATTATCTATAGCCTCCTTAACCTACATACGCTGTTAGTTAAGTTGCATTGGCTAAAAAAAGAAATACTGTTATTTATGTTATTCCGTAGAGGAAGTTGAGAAATAAAAAAAGCAACATATTTAATAATATAATACATGCTATGATGTTATTAATTTATTGTATATTCAGTCACTATTGTTTTAAAGCGATCTACTCTAGTGAAGTTTCAAATTTAGTTATGTATTCAGGCTACAAATCAAGTAAAAAAATAGAAAATAGCACGAGTGGGGAGGGGGAAGGGGGGTTTCTGGAGTAAACCATTTCCACTAGTTAGCGAAAATGAGTAAATAATTTTTGTATACAAGAATCCCAAAGCATGCAATCTAGTAAAAAAAACAATTTCAAAATCGGTGTCGGCAACATTTTTTTTTATTCCAAATCGACCTATATGAAGTGTTTATTGATAAAATAGCTTATTAGTTTTAAGTACAATTTGTATTAGAATCAACAAAAAAAAATGTTAAAATCATCCACACCGTGAACAGTTTTTTGGGCATTTGCCAATAATTTGTTTCAAGTGCAATAAGTTCACTTATAAACTACACCCCTCACATATAAAACTTCACATATTCAACTAAGATAAATTCAAATTATTTAAAAACCATAGAAGGTAGAAGAACCTAGGCAGGATTTCCAGCCTAGAAACTCATTCCTTTTACATTTTTATATACAAAAGTATTAAATGAAAAATAAACCAAATTTCTGTACTACTTATCCAACCCCACAATTGTCTGTGCTTTGTTATGTATACTCGACATCATGTCATAGAGTACTATGCTAATACTCTATGACATACTATAATTGCAACAATAACCTTTCAAGGCCCAAAACCGATATCCTACTCCTTCCCAGTCAGTCGGTCGTCAAACCCAGTAGAGACCTCTTGATACTCACGTTGTTATTATTCGATTATAAGATTAGTGATTTATTTAAAAGTTTACAATTATGATTTATGGAATAAAAGTTGAACCAACATATAAAAGTGTTTTAGTTAAAAAAAAATTAATCCATAACAGCTTGTTCATTAGTAATTTGCGATTCTTTGTTTCTTCCTGGCAAATGCTTTTCTGTGGCATGAGTTACAATGTTTTTTTTTTTAGTATGTTAAGACAGGGCCGGTAGATTGCGATCGCTAAGAATTTTCGAAAGAGTTTTCCCAATACTCTGCAAATGTTCCTAAAAAATTGGTGACGAAAACTACCGGTTGTCGAAAACTTTCGCTGATTGAAAACGGTCGTAAAACGAGTATTTCTCTCCCGCAGATTCCCATATCTTTGGGTCTGGCGTTTCGTTGATTAATATTAAACCCGTTGTCACTTACCGCAATTCAAATTCTATTCAAAATGTTATTATAATATGAATCCATTAGTGAGACAATGTCATCTCCTCCGAAACAGGAAGCAGCGTCTCCCGTTCGTATTGTGTGATGTTATTATGAAACGTTGGAAGAAAATTAATATAATCGCGTAATCCTGCGGTCTTCATACAAGACTTAACTCAACCCGCAGGGAAACACTCGTTGGTATTCATTATTCCTCATTTCTATACGCGGAAGCCGAACTGTATTCAGTGGTGTACCTCAGACCTGCGCGAACCGCTTGCTATTTTTAATATATAAAATATTTACGCTTCGAAAACCTTAACATTACAAAGTGAGCGTGTTTTTTTCGAATTGTCAAACTAATGTAAATAAATTGGCGTTATCTCAATCAAATTTGTAAGACTACGTTGGCTGCACCGCATTCAACTTTGACTGTTTTTTTTTTAGCTAAAGTAACGTTGAGTAATTTGATATCCAAAACTTCGCTGGATAGACATGTATGTCCACTACTACCGTATGGTCGTAGAACCAGACTGGACTGGTGGGAGCTGTTGTAGGATACTAAAAATTAGTCAGAATATGATGGTGATGATATGAGGTACATAGTAAAAAAATCTAAATATGCTTTAAAAGTGGAAATAGACCCTTTTAAAAAGCCAACCCCCACGAATGCATATTTCAATTCAATATACAACACACAAAAAACATATTACAAAAGAATAGATTCGTGTAAAAATGCAGTGAATAGTTAAATATTAATTAATAAAAAAAATATGTTATTGGTGAAATATCATGATGAATTCCTAGCCATGATATGCTTCAAAACAAAAGCTTGTTTCACGTAATGAAAATACTACCGATTTTCGACATTTATATTCCATTTTTTATTGCGAACCGGTTGATATAAATACTTCTAGGAATAACCCACCGCTAGTCATAGCGCTATACGGCTTAATCCCTTACAAGTCCATTGACGGCAGATACGGTAAGGTATTCAATTGTGGTGTGGAATAATTTATGAAGTGTAGCGTTAATTTCGTTTGAAAATCCTAAAATGGATTTAACGCTTTACTATGACAAATCTGAAACGTCCATAGAAGGCCAACAGTTTGAATTACTTTGTCCCGTACACATTTCGTCGAGCTCCGTTATGCACACCACATAACGATCGGAAGCTATGTCGAATGTCCGTTGTTTTTCATTTAAAATATTGTATTTTAAATCCAGGACATGTGAGAAATTTTAATATTCTGTATTTCATATATAAGAACTTTTTCAGTTACTTTGTGTCTTGATTAGAAATTATTTGAAATACTCGTTTTTTTTATTATTATCAAAACCAATCTTTTATATACGTGATATACGCCAGTCATAAACAATTTTAGAATATATTTGAGTCTTAATTGATTTACAATATATAAATAAATCAAATTTACCTCATTATCGCAGTAACCAATAACTGTAAAACAAAACTTATTAGTGAATGTTCACTTATGTGGAGAAATAATGAGGATACTCGGATAAGATTGGTCCAAAGAAACATTCAATGCCGTTCGGTGTTTTTAGTTGGGCTCGATCGGTTTAACACTTCCCACACGGTGGTGAAAAATACTTCCGATATGTCCCTTTAGGAACCAAGTGGAAAACATGTTTTTTTTTTTAAATATACGTCCTGGGTCCATCAAAGGACGGTAATTGTTAAAACATGTTTTTTCACTTGGTTCTTTAAGGACCAGTAAAATATCGGAAGTATTTAGCACCGTAGGGGAAGTGTTAATATAAATTACGAATAACACACGTTATGGTTACAACCACTTACATAAATTACACGAACAGAAAAAATTCTAACGCAAGAACTAAACAATTGAAAAAAAACACAATATTGCGGATGGGGACACGGGGCGTGTCTACATTAAACACGTGAAGTACAAAAATAAATGAAGTGAACTTAAATGATTTATTTTTTTGCTATATCATCTCTATGCTCGTCAATTTCAATGATGAAAGGTGCCAGAGGTCAATCCAAAACACCTGCAAAACAAGGGAGTGTCGATCGATTTACTTAAAATTTACTTCCATTCGAGTAGATTGGTCGTCTAATTTTTATTGCCTTGCTTCGTTCGACACTGACAAAGTAAGGTGCGATATTAACATGAAAGTTTGCGTTTATTCCATGCCACTTTTTAGAGCAGTTCTTGTTGGCCTATGTGTGATTAAGTTTAGGATGTTTATTTTTATTGAATATTGTTCATCCTTTATTTCACATATACAAAAAATCTCGTTTTGCCTTAAGTGCCATGACTAATACGACTAAGGCCCAACTGAAGCTACACCTATCGACAAAAACGCCAAAATGAAATAATCCCTCGAAAATTGAATTCCGCAATATTTAATCCTATCAAGGTTTTTTTTAACATTTAAATCTGACACTTTCAAGGTGTTCAATGCCAATACTTGCGAAGAGTGAAATCGGTCTTGATCATATTGAATAAATGTGGAATTAGTTAGTTTCTTTTTAATCCGTTATCATTGGTTCGTTACCCCTGAAATATACAGTCATTGTTAAGACTTGACACAATATTATAAATATGTTAAGTATCCAGGTGTTCGAGCCGCCTGCACTTTATTATGGTCATTGCCTAACAATCGACCGATTGCAATGTTCCAAGTATTATCTTTCATGAACACTGACGACGAACTGCATGCCATTCTATTGCAATATCTTGTGAAAATATGCAACTAGTAATTAGACAATTGCAATAATTGTACACACCTACTGCAATTTTGGTTATCAAAAATAAAACTGATGTTTCACTGAAAAAAAGGTTCCGTGATTTTTCCGCACAATTATCCGTATAAGAATACGTACACTTTAATATTCTGAATATTAAAATCATTGATTTTCTAGTGCTTAACGATTTAAAATATTAAATTTAACATTAAAATGTACGTAATAATCGATGTACGGATAATTCGTGTTCAGAAGACTGTTGTACGGAATAATCCGTTCACTCAAAAAACATTATTATATGAGAAACAAACATTCAAAAAGTGATTTGTTGCACAAATACAGAGCTTGAGAAATGATTTGAGTGTTGGAGAAATCACGGTTTGCACATTCAAGTGTCAACTTTATGATTTAATTTATACAGAAAAAAACCTTTTTTGAACACTTATTGTGGTTTCCTTTCATAGATTTTCGATTAGGTTCGAATCCCAGTAAATGAATGTTTTATAAATTGGTTTTTCAATCGATTATTTATTCATTTCTGATCGAATGCCTAGATTTCAAAAAAACGGGTCTTAACGAGAGCGATTAGATGACCACTAGTCCCACCCCGCCCTATTTTTCTATCCCTACTCTCCTAAGAATAAACCGAGCATGGCTTATAAATCATCTATACTAATACAACAACATAACGGTGTGCTATATTAATAGGTGTCGGGTAAAATGATAATAGCCTCCGACATTCACATTTGAATTAATCATCATCGTTTCTTCTTTGGTTTATATGATTCTGTAACTGGCATTATGGCATACTTAGTAATGATTTATTTATTTTGAAAAATTAACCTATAATTGAATCATGCACACGTAGAAGAGTATATAAGTTTTTTTTAAATCTTACGAGTAAATCGCAAAAAACTTTCCTTGTACCTTTTTCTCAAAAACGGATACAATGGTTTAGCATAACATACATTATTGAAACAAAACACTGACGAAAGACAAACATCTTTTATTCCACGTTAAGTTTCTAGAATATAATAGTTTTTTTTGTCGTATTGTATTAAGGATATTATATACATGTTTGTTTATAATATATAATGCCCTTTTGAAACAAATGTTATCCTTGAAAATAAACAATGTATTGTCGATTTTACGATGTAAATAGTGATATGTAAAACAGTGTAGAATTCGATATACATACTCTCTTTACCATAAAAAAAATACATTTTGGTGTGAATTTATGGTGAATACGTCTACCCATCTACGTGTGCAAGATTAAATTATTTTCTTAAATTTATCTGACCCTTATTTAATAAAATAATACATCCATAAGTAACTTTAAATATTATGTAATTTTCCAAAAACTTTTAAATAACTTAGTTTTTATTTATTGATTTGGCATTTACTAGGTAGAACTCCATTATAATAGGGTAAAAAAAATAGCAGCGTATTTAGTTCTACAGTTTTTATATTTATTAGTTGATAGCTATTTCGGCTAAATACGTTGCTATTTTTACCCTATTAGTATTTAGCTACGTTAACTGGATATTGTGAGAATTTTGTAGAGCAATACGATGCCGTAGGACATGGGTGTCCAACCGGTAGATCGCGATCGACCGGTCGAGCACGAAAGCTTCCGTGAATTTCGAAAAAATATATAATTTAAATATAAAATATACAAAAATACTAAAATTGTTTTTTTTTGTAAGCACATACCTATTTAATGACATGTATTTCTCAATTAAAATAAACATTTCTATGTTTGAAAAAGAGAAAAAACCATAAATAAATAAATTTCTTATAAGAATCATGTTAGAAGTCGATCGCGAAAAAACTTAAGATTGAAAAGTCGATCACATTACAAAAAAGGCTGGACACCCATGCCGTAGGATCTTCATCATATTTTTATTACCTACAGCTAAATACAATAACGTAAAATAATTAATGTCGTTTAGACGTGGTTTCGAAACTCGACAATTGATATAAAGTATTTCCCCGATACGCCTCGGTTCGCTATCGTTTCCCACATGCGCCAGTTCATTGAGTTCGGATCAACGTATCGAATGAATCGTGATTCCCATGCGGTGGGAGATTCGAGACAAAAAAAGAATGTTTCGTGTGAGGTGACTCACGATCAACATCATTACATTATTGTTGTCATTGTCACAAATCTAGTTCCGAAAGCCATCTACCTACATAACATATGGCGCAGATAAATGCGCAGTGGCATACCTAGCTGAGGGATATCTTCTTTATCTGATGATATAAGTCTTACGACATAATATAGCGTTCTCTTCTGTAAAGTGTTGCAACTTTTTTGTAAACTAGTAGCAACTGCAGACTTCGCACATTTTATTGTAATATATTTTAATAAGTTTACGTTACAATGACGTTTTCATTCCGAGATTTCGCTGGATGTCTACACATTACATCTGGCAACTTTTAGGACCTTGTAGACCAGTGATGCACAACCTTTACCTTCTAGCGGGCCGCATAAAAAAATTTATCGTGGGTTCGGGCCGCAAAGAAAAAAATGATTTAAAGTACGCTCAATCCTTTTTTATACAGAAAATATGAATGTTCCGTGTAAAACAGCCTCAAAAATGTGTAAAAAAGATTAAGTGAATTTAGATAAATGAGTAATAGATTCCATTTTATTATTTTGACCGTGTTATTTATAAAATAAATAAGCAATGCAAAAAAAGATCATGAGTACTTGCTTATTAAAAATCATTTCATTGTGAAATATTTATGTTTCATTTATATGCAATTCATAAGTTAATGTGTTCATGGTCTTTGTTCATTTTTAACTATTTTTTTTAATTTGACATAATATTTGTAAGCCTGTTTCTATGAACCGATTTATTCTCCTTCATTGAAGAAAAAGCTTGCTTACATTTGTTTAATATTTTTTTACGTGAAAAAAGTATGTTTGAGAAAGAGATTTAAGGGCCGCCACAAAATTTAAAAAGGGCCGCATGCGGCCCGCGGGCCGCGTTTGTGCATCACTGTTGTAGACCGACCACTAAATTTTCAATTTTGAATCCAATACAATAGCAATAATAAAATGTATTGTATATAGCCTTATTGAAAAGTTTTCTCTTAAACCCTAACGGTATGCCATCTTACAAGACAGAAGAAGCTCTTCCATCGATAAAAAACACATTTTCATTCAATTACTCACCTTTGATTACCTATCTATGCTTAGCGCATACGTTGTTCAGCATATAATTATAAGATTTATATCCTTAACACTTTGGGTGTTGAAGACGCGCCTAGCTCGTCAACACTTACGTTGAAGAGATATTAATTACGCGCCTGACGCGTCAGCTTATATCCTGTTTGTATTGAACAGCATCATTACACGTGTAGCACATCACATGCTTTATGTACCGAGAAGGATTTGCACTAACATCGGTAAAACAAATTCTTTAATAATTTCATATTTTTAATACGGTTAAAGTAAGTGCTATCGCGAAATCTAATCCGCAGTGAATGTGTTAATTGACATAAGTCCTGAAAACAACTTATTCCAGTAAAGTAACTAAATATTGGTACTTCGTCTATAAGGAAAGAGGAGGCACACAACTTTATAGTGTGAGTATTGGACCTAACTAAAGAATAAGTTTCCGTTTAGAGCTTGCAACTTCTAGAATAATCCTGTTTAATGTTGTTTCTGGCGCGAGCAATAACTTAGTTTAATAGATTGCTCTAATGGAAGCATTTTGTATAATCTATGCATTAACATATTAATGTTGAATGGATGTCAAGGAACGTTGCTTGGCCACTGGGGTGTTCCCTGACACATTGCAGTTATGATCGGCGTATTAATTAGTATTCTCATTTTCTTATTCCTTCATATTATGTAAATTATCATACTGTACAATTTGAACGAAGCGATTTTCTTACAACCAGCCTTACAAAAAATTGCTATAAACCTTAATTAAACAGGAGACTAATTAATCAAACTGAAATAATGTATGTCTTAAATTACTCGTCGTGTGTAAGTGGAAAGACATAATCTAACCGTATGAAACTACTCCTAATTTTATTTAAAATATATGGAATAAATTCATAAATTTGTATCTTATTTTTACAAAAACATAGATAACTGTGTACATCTCTTCTTTGGCCATACTCGATCCGTATGTGGAGCCTGTGGCCACCACGCGACGCCTGTCACTGTCGAAACAGGGCGTCGCCAATATCTACTGTCGATGAAAACCAATAAGAATGCTATGGGATCTAGATAGGATTCAAGTTAAAATTACGTTATAGGTAAGGGTTTTTAAGCACCATTTTCCAAATGGGTATTAAATCAACAGTGAATTTTATGCTCCCCCTCCCCGTGCAATTTTATTATTTTCCAACGTTTGTAGGTACGCCACTTAACACGCGTGACAAAATGAAATCTACCCGTGTGTGAACCACAAACAAAAGACCCTGTTTCTGGCGCGAAGTTGTATCGCGCGCGTTGTCCGATCGGAAAACGTCGCCGTGATAGAAAACTCACACCGCCATTCACTTACACCGCGTCGGCTTTCATGGGCAGTTTTCTATTTTCGCTAGGAAACGCTAGGAAACGCTTTTGAAGTATTTTAAATTCAAAAATTGTCAGCTTGTGAAAAATTCGTCACTAATAGAACAGCATTCCCGATGCGGCTAGATAAAATTACTAAAAACAAATACATATACGTAACGTTCAAGTATTCTTGATTATTTTTTTTTATACATTCTTACTTCATTCCCAGTTCGACAAATATACCGCTGATTCATAATTCACAACCGTACAATAATTAACTTTTTAACAGACATGGCTCCGGGCTTGATGGGGCTATAAAGATAGGTGTACCAACACAATAGGTATCAATAATTATTATTCAATAATATTATGTTCGTTATGGTACGAGACATTATTTAGTGTCACGTCCGCTGCTGGTGATGATTATGCGATAAGGCTGCCGTTAAGTAATTCGACTGTGGAAAGGAAAAAGGACGTAACCCACACTTTTTTCAGAATAGCTTTTTCAATAATTGCGACGAATACAACTTGACCCACGGTCTATCAAAAGAACTTTATAATTTAAGATTTCGACCGAAGGTGCTTGGTGGAATTTCAATATTAAATTTGAATTGTTCCAATTATGTACATTCACACAAGCTTTGTCACTAACGACCCGTTCAAGTTCAACCGTGCACTTGAACGCCTGAAGATGTCGAATGGCGAAACCCGGGTCGTTAGTGACAAAACTTGTGTGAATCACATAATTTTAACGATTCAAATTTAAAAAGATTTTAGCTTAAAATGGCAAATAAGTGTCTTAATAATTAAGCTTTTAAGTTTAAAAAAATAAAGGTTTGCGGACTTTGCGATCATGAAAAAGACGTATTTTTGAAAAAATATTTTAATTAATATGAGATAAAGTCAATTAAGAACCAGTTTATCAGTAACCGTGCACTTCAAGATTGTGTATATTTCATAAATTGCATTGGGACCAAAATCATCAAAAAACGTTTTTTGTGTCTCCTGTAAATTTGTTATGTGTGGGTTACGTCCTTTTCCTTACCACCGTTGAATTATTTACGACGTGTACAAACGGAGATCCGAAGCGAGGCTTGTCTCTTCCGAGGTTAGATAGTGGATGCCGAATGACTGGGCGTACGGGTACGGCACAGGGTACGCCACATAATATTCGTGCGACTTGCCTTCGCACTTTTCTGTATACAATGATATTTTGACAGCTTAAATGAGGCTCGACTTATTTTTTAATTCAATTGCACGATTAATAAAGAAATGAGATAAATTTTTAATTATATTATACGTCTCGGAAAAATGAAATGATTCAGATTTGTTTGCTGACTTTTTAAATATCCAATGTGCTTGGGAAAATCCTGAATAGTGATATCTGAATCTCATATGCACACATATTTCCAAATATAGATTTTGTAATTAATGTTCGAAAAACTTCTGAAAACTAATATTGTTTTAACTAGTTAAATATTGATTCGTGGAATAATCGAAAATCTTACTATCATGTATTCGTTTTGATTTATGTATTTAATAGTTAAATATTTTTTTAAAGAACAATTCTGTAAATTAAACATATTTTGTAGTTATCAAGGCGTGCCAAAACATGACATCGGTTTGGATTATTTGCGTAGGGTTCCACTTGAAGTCATAACAAGATTAATTGGCTCTAAATTTGTTTTAAAGTAAATTATATTGAATAGCTTTACAGTAGTCGGTTCCCACCCATCCTATCCTATGAACGGGTGTATCGAGAGCGATTAGCTTACCACTAGTTCTGTCCTAGCCCTATCCTTCTATCCCTACTCTCTTTGGAAAAAAGAGGTTGAGCAACGGAGTGACAAGCAGTTCTCGTAGATAAACTTCATTAGGAGTCCATATGCTCCACATTGGGAGCGGATATGGTTTTTTAAAAAAAGTCGATTTCCACTAGGGCCTCCAATCCCGAAATCCCGTCCAATTTTTTGATCTCAAAATCTCAGGATTGTCATTATTATAATCCTGGGATTTCGGGATTGATGAAATTTTAGAAACTTGCGCGAAATCTAAAAAAATGTCGCAATTTTTTTTTGATTCAGGTCTCGCGTAGTTTCATTTTGAGAATTCCGTAAATTTTTGGGTTTTTAAAATTGTAAAACCTGGAAGAGCTTAAAAAAGGACTCGCGTCTTTTCATTTTAGGACATCCGTAAATTACCATGAATTCGGATTTTCGAGTGACTTTAAATTCAGCAGTAGCAGGCGAATTTTCTAAAATATTTATTTTGTCTTGTATTATATATAACTATTTTTTAAATCATCCTGCAAGTGATAGCGGATGGAATGATTCAAGACCTCGGCCGCGACGACAGTGCGTCCGCTATTTCCACACACAAGAGTTATGTATTTTTTTACGCCGCAATGAATAGGGAAAAGATATTGGGTTTGGAAGTGACTTTAATGATATGTGCTACCCTTCTCATAATGTGTTTTATATATTTTTTTTCATACTCTTCAATGCTTTCCGAATATTATACTAGATGCTATTCATTATTATTATCGGAATATTTTAAATAGAGATCGGGTAAAATAATGTTTTATAAATTTTTTGACTCGAGACTTTTCGTACAACAATGTAAGCTTTCCCGTTTCTAGACCTACGTAAGTATTTTCTCCTTTACGCTGAAAACAAACAACTCAACAGATAAGCGTATATTTTCTTTCGTTATCGCTCAATACTTGAACACGTATTAATATCAATCAATCATATTCGTAGCACAAAGAAAATTTTGACAAATTGCCGTCAAAAAATGATATATTTGTTCCGCCGTTGATATTAACGGTACATCCCATTCGAGCCTTGTGTTTACTGTTGACAGTTTCCTCGTGTTTTCTTTAACCCTTTTAATGCCGGAGGGCCGATAAATCGGCCCTCCCTACCTATGCGAAAAATGCGCCGGGCCGATTTTTCGGCCCGGCACTTCAGACACCAAATTTATATCTATTCAATTTTTATTTGTATTTTATAGGATATTTAACAACAACAGGAACATTTTTGCTCTACATTCGTCAGGTTTATTTGAGTAGAATCAGGATTTTTCCTATTTTTTTTTTGTGACAAATATCCTGTTGCGAAAAAACGGCCGAAAAATCGGCCCGGCGCTTCAGATACCAAAATTATACCTATTTAATTTTTATTTTTGTTATAAAGTTATTTTACAGCAAAGGGAACATTTTTGCTATACACTCGTCAAGTTTATTTGATCGGAGTCAAGATCTTTCCTATTTTTTTTTGTGCCAAATATCCGGCTGCGAAAAATCGGCCCGGCGCTTCAGATACAAAAATTATACCTATTTAATTTTTATTTTTGTTATAAAGTTATTTTACAGCAAAGGGAACATTTTTGCTATACACTCGTCAGGTTTATTTGATCGGAGTCAAGATCTTTCCTATTTTTTTTTTGTCACAAATATGCCGCTGCGAAAAATCGGCCCGGCGCTCAGATACCAAAATTACACCTATTTAATTTTTATTTTTGTTATAAAGTTATTTTACAGCAAAGGGAACATTTTTGCTATACACTCGTCAGGTTTATTTGATCAGAGTCAAGATTTTTCCTATTTTTTTTTGTGCCAAATATCCGGCTGCGAAAAATCGGCCCGGCGCTTCAGATACAAAAATTATACCTATTTAATTTTTATTTTTGTTATAAAGTTATTTTACAGCAAAGGGAACATTTTTGCTATACACTCGTCAGGTTTATTTGATCGGAGTCAAGATCTTTCCTATTTTTTTTTGTCACAAATATGCCGCTGCGAAAAATCGGCCCGGCGCTCAGATACCAAAATTACACCTATTTAATTTTTATTTTTGTTATAAAGTTATTTTACAGCAAAGGGAACATTTTTGCTATACACTCATCAGGTTTATTTGATCGGAGTCAAGAATTTTCCTATTTTTTTTTGAGCCAAATATCCGGCTGCGAAAAATCGGCCCGGCGCTTCAGATACAAAAATTATACCTATTTAATTTTTATTTTTGTTATAAAGTTATTTTACAGCAAAGGGAACATTTTTGCTATACACTCGTCAGGTTTATTTGATCGGAGTCAAGATTTATCCTATTTTTTTTTGTGCCAAATATCCGGCTGCGAAAAATCGGCCCGGCGCTTCAAATACAAAAATTATACCTATTTAATTTTTATTTTTGTTATAAAGTTATTTTACAGCAAAGGGAACATTTTTGCTATACACTCATCAGGTTTATTTGATCGGAGTCAAGTTTTTTCCTATTTTTTTTGTGACAAATATCCCGCTGCGAAAAATCGGCCCGGCGCTTCAGATACCAAATGTATACCTATTCAATTTTTATTTATGTTTTGTAAGTTATTTAACAGCAAATGGAATATTTTTGCTCTACATTCGTCAGGTCTATTTGAGTGGAATCAAGATGTTTCCTATTTATTTTTTGTGACAAATATCCCGATGCGAGACCTAATTTTTCGATGCGAAGCGAATCGAAGCAGAACAGTAGCAGGTAACGCACAGTTGTATTTCATTCACCATTTTACGCATTTCAATCTCCATTTAGATATTCTACAAAAACAGATGTTTCTTAGTTTTAAAAGGTATGTTCATTACCTCGCCAACAGTCGTTTGTAGTGCGTTGTTTTTGTGATATTATCTCGTGATCTCGTGTTATTTTATTTGGATTGTATTATTCTGGATTACATATTTTGGTTAGTGTGTACTATTTTGTCTACAAAACAGTGAGGACACCATGTCTTCAAATAGTGACGACACTGGCATCACTCCGATGTCCCTAGATTCTCGCAGGAAAGTATCATCCTCATCAGAAAATTTGGAGACACCTCAAAACATTTATAATTTCAATAATTGAAAATCTTAGTGAGGAGTGGCTTAACTTTAAAAATAACCCAGTTGCGGAAAATTCAGATGTGTGTAAATTGTTGAAACTCCCAAACAAAAAGGAAAAGGATTGCTGCATGTGTAGTACTAGAGCTAACAAAAGGGGTGTAGCAAAGCGACGAAGATCTCGTACAATATATTTAAGTATAAAGTCAATAAATTTAAGTAAATTTAGTTTATCAATCTTTTCGCAATGTAAAACAATGTAACGTGACATAATAAATAAACTCATTTTTTCACTTTGCTTGCAAATATGCAAAAAAATCTGGTTCTTTGTAAATTAATAAAATATATCTATTTTTTTTTGATTCATTGATTACTAATAGATTTTACTACATAACTACTTACAAAGTGTTACAAAATTAATATGTTTTAAGCTGTGTTTTTTATGCGGAACTTAGTTTTATTTGTTTTTTTTTTTTTTAATAAATGTTTATATTTTTTATTGTTGTTTTATTTTTGTAAAATGCAGAAAATATCACCGAATACTATTTCCATAGATCATAGAGAATACACGTATTTTTTTTCAAGTTTCTGAAAAATGCTTTTCAATACTTTTTTTGAAAAATTGTAAAAGTCGATTTTTTCTATAAAAAACGCTTAGCATTTTTAGCATATGCATAGCAAAATCGCCCGGCATTAAAAGGGTTAAGCACGTCGTCATTTGTACCATTTCTCCTGACATGTCGGCGTAAGTGCTCAATTTGGCGGCTGTCTGCTCTTCTTATCTTATTAAATTAATGTTTTCCCGCTTTTTTTGTGACTGAGACGAACAAACGGATGAAAATGTGTTTTTTTTTTCCCCAGCTAACATTTCGATTTTTATTTGACCTGACTGCGTATTTTTCACACGACGATAAGCTAAACGTCTGGATAACAACCGATTGTGATGAAAAAAAAACTACTTTTGAAATACTCTATTTAGCATCCAAATGCTTAACATTGGAAGCGGGCACGGTTGTGAAAACTATTTTGTGTTTTTTTAATATTTTAATTAATACAGCTTTTTTTACAAAATTTAATTTGAATCGCTTAAATTTTCTACAGTTCCACATCAGTTCGCCACATCGAAAGGCAAAAGCCTAGTGTTGTAAAAAGTGAAAAAACCATTAGAAGTGTACAATATAGACCCGTAATGTGCAGAAAATCGTAACCGACAGTTAATAATTTTTTTATGAAAAAGTTTTTTTTTAAATTAAGTTCGAAAAATAAATTCCTAAAGTGCGGTTAGTTAATAGATATATGATCAATGCTTATCCTGATAGCAGGAGTGGGCTGCAGGGGGCTCAGAGGGGCTCGCGCGAGCCCCTTGTTAAATTTTACTAAGGCCGGCGAGCCCCTTGTTAATTTAAGAGAAAACAATATTCTCAGATCAAATTAGTATATATTTGCAATTTCTGACTTAGAAATTATCTAAGACAGCTTTAGTATACAGAGTAGTACATTTTTAGCCATTTACTAATATTGATAATTTGTCGATAAATTGCATATTTTTTCACATTTTAGGTGTATTAAGTAACAATCGATTGCTTATTTAAGTATTACATATGAATACATCGGGAGTGATAACAAATACTTCTTCCATAGAACACCGTGAATTGCTTTGAGATTAAGCGAATCCCTTATTACTGTATTGGCAGCCCACCGCTGCCTGATAGTATAATAAAATTGTCGTGACTACTTTCAGCCCTCTAGATCAGCGTTTCCACGCGTCCGGGGTCCACGTGGAACAAACGATAACAAGTCAAAACGCTAAAATGCACAGGCCCTAAAAAAAGATCACTCGAATGAGATAACGCTCTAAAATTTTGTCACTGACGCCTTAGGCTTACGCGATATTGAACAATTATTGGCTTAAAACATATTATTAGATGACAGGTACTGATTGTAAAACGCATGCCTCTTTTCAGATGTATTATAGGGTAAATAAGCTTGATCTTTATAATATAGAAAGTTATAGGAATTTTCATTTTCTCAAATATTAAATTTAGAGTTCTAATGGTCAGAAAGGGTGTTGCTTAATATTTTTGATGTCATGACTCTTGTCATTTAGTATATATTTTGACCCCGTTTTCCATTTGAATAATGACTTTGGTAATCAGCAATTTTACTGAAAATAATTCTAGTTAACTCTTGTACATTTCATTGGATAAAAAAAACATCTGGGGTAGATACTTAAAAAAAATACCGATATGTCGAGTGGCATTTCAAGAGCGATTGAAAAACAATCAAACCATGTCATCTCGTACGAGGACGCTTTCCCGTCGGACGCCGAGCTCGAGCTTTCGTTTTGTTGTTAATTCTGCGTTTTTTTTTCCTCGTCGTCATCCTAATTTTAGATATGCGATTTGCCAAATAGGTCAACTGTATCGATTTTTGTTTTAAAGTAGGCAAATTCATTTTATTAGTTTGCCGTTGCCGGGATACGAGATTTTGTTTGACAGCAGTCCCGTTTGAAATGGCTTCCAAGTTCTTCGATCGATCGGAGTCGATTTTTAATATCGTATTTAGTTTGCCAATATGTAGTTTACTTTTTACGAGCTTATAACCAATATAAAACAGTGAGATTATTTGCCAACTGATACTCTAAGGGGCATATTACACGAGTCGTTAAAATGTGATATTATTTATGTTTATGAAACGTTATTATTGGCATTTGCATGGAATTTTGAAGAAAAAAAAACAGCAAATAATACAGTAATTATAGATTTTTTAAAATTAAATGACAAATAAACATAGGTACAAAAATTAAAAAAGAAATTATTTCATTCATCACTTTTAAGGTGTTCACTGTCAATACTTGGTGGAATGGCATTATAATAAAAAATAATAAAACATTTTTTTAGTACTTATTCCACATAAAATTTATTAAATCAGGACCGGTTTCGCTCATCGCGAGCATTATCAACTGATAAGAAAAATATATAAACACTCCTATTTACACAAATTTAAATTGAAATAAAAGGTGTAAGCAACTATTGACAATGAAAAGGATTTACAAATTACATTATAACTATTAATAAAAACACAATAATCCTTTGTACTTCATTCCACTTTATTTAAAATGTCAGGACCGGTTTCGCTCATTACGAGCATCGTCAACTATACCGAAACGTCAACGAAACCGGTCCTGACATTTTAAATAAAGTGGAATGAAGTACAAAGGATTATTGTGTTTTTATTAATATAATGCCTTTCCACCAAGTATTGACAGTGAACACCCTAAAAGTGAACATTATAACTACACAAAATTAAAATTACACTATTACCTATAACATACAATTAAAAAAATATCAGACTAATTATAAGTGGCAAATGATGTCAATTATAAACACAATTAAAATTTGGGAATTTTTTTAACAATGTGATAAAGTTTTTTTTTTAATTATTTCATATTTACTTTACCAATTGTGTATTAATTACCCTGTATATTTTTATGTTTCATCAGTTGATAATACTCGCCATGAGCGAAAACGATTTTTGTTTAAATGAAAGAAATACGGTTAGATTTTGAAAATTTTGCTGTAAACTATTACAGGATGTCAGAGAAGAACTACAATAGGAGTGATATTGAATACGTATGTATGTAATGTGATATTTATTTTCTCTTTGCTCGTCACAACATATCGTTTTTCTTGGTTTACATGCCAATATTAGCATTTTAAATGAGAGTCACTGAAGAAACAGATTCTTAGGACATCTCGGATAGAAATGTCAGGCGAGACCATGGACTGAAATACGAGTACACGCAACTATGACAAAATGTGTCGATATACCATTGCACCGGTATCGGAACAAAAAAAATGATAGTATTTTGTCATCACATATTTTGCGCATTTTTCGTCTATCGATTTAAATTTTAACATTGAAAGTTTTCAAAGTACACCAAACAGTATGAAGCTATTCACATTCCATTCTGCCTTCGCAAATAAAGCTCTTGATTTTTGAATATCTAAAATATTATATTTACTCAGCAAGTCTGCGGCGTGCGTGTATGAAAACGAAATCCGTCCTTTTGCCACTATCAAAATATATTATTGCATATCGATTGACTCATGAAATAACAAACTAAACCGAAAAATTTCATTTTTCTTGACGACCATACTTTTTTTAAAAATAATAAAAGCACGCATAAGCTATGCAAATATATATAAAGAGGGAGAGTGAGAGATTTATTTTGTTTTCATTTCATATTCGCTCCAAATTTTAACAGTAAAGCTTTTCTTACACAACTTAACGTTAACTTAACTCAACCCATCAGGATAAAGACAGATAGCTGCTATTTGAAAAGGACTATAAGTTAATCGCTCGATTAGGTCTACGCCATCAACAACAGCACTTTTCACAGCTCTAGTGTGGCAAGTTTTCAAGTTTCAGATAATAAACCGAAACCTCCAACAAAGTTTTTTCTGCATGTATGCCATACAGTGATGGTCATATTAAAATTTACTTAGTTAGTATATGTGCACGTAACCCAACTAATGCAGTCTTCCGATATTGATTGAACTCTGCTATCATATCTGCTGTTGACGTCAGCGTTTTTAATTGAAGAATTAATCGGGAGATTTTTGTCGATTTTGACATCACCATGTTTTAAACCACAGCTCCCGACTGAATTTTAAACTAATGCACCATAGGCCACTGTAATGTACGTATCTTATCTATCTACCATTTAAACATAATTATAAAACCAGTCATATACAATTTTAAAAAATATGTAAAACACGTTTATTGACTTTTTTGCGTTATTCTACAACAGTGTGGTACGCGTACCTCCTGGGGTACGTGAACAGTTTGGCGGGGGTACGCGCTGCACCGGGATTTGGCTGTGCCTGGTGCAACAAGCAGCTTGTATATTTTGATTGTTATTTAAGTATATGCATTTTTTTTGACGAGGTAGTCGGTGTTACGAAAATTATAGAAAAGGTACACACATGTCAAAAGTTTTAGAAACATTGTTCTACATGATGTTCGATGTGCGTGTGAGTAGGTAGGTATACGATTTTAGTGTGACCATTATGCTGAAGAATAAATTTGAAACTGTTTGACGTTATCGCCTCTCGCTGAGAGGACTTTTGTTTGTTCAGCGCTCCGACTCGCGCCGCCTGAGTCTACAGATTTCCAAACAATGGTTCCCTCGAGTGCTGCGGCTCTCAAAATTGAGGTTTTATATTCCCGGCTTTAGGGCTCCTATGTGACGTTTACTGGGTAGGTTTTTTTTTTCACCGAAGTTTATGATTTCTTTTTTATTATCGTTATTTGCGCTTATCTTGACATTCGTGCTCTTATTGTTAAGTTACATATTTTTGCCATCTAGAATTTTATCGAATCCCCCCAAGAGAGGGTTCAGTGTATTGGAAAAAATCCGAGATTTACGCAACGAAATCATGTGTCACGATATTCTCTTCGTGGATCTGACAGGACTCGTGTCATTTTAATTTAATCTTAAAAGTAAATTTATATTACGTTTCAAAAACAATATATTATCGAATGCGATGATCTTCTATCGTCATACTCTGCGACTGGCATCGCGGCCTAGTTTTAATTGCTTTATTCTAGCGAATCGGGTGGGTCTGGGATTAAATCCTGGCAAGTCAACATGAAATTTGTATCGTTTTAAATTTTACATATGGTGTTTTTGATGTTTTCTTTTCTCCTCAAAGCCACTTGTTCTCGTTAAAAAAATCTGTGGAAATGCTCAGGAGAAAATCAGGAGTGCGTATTGTACGCTACATTGAGATTGTATATGATTATAAAGTCTTACATTTATAACCAGAATACAGCTTAGGTTAATTTACTGTACTTGAAATAAAATAAGCATTGACATCAAATTTAAATGCGAGTTGACAAAAATGTTTTTTTTTATATTCTTAATAAACTTAAAATGCCATTATGTTTTTCCATGTCCGCTACCATTTGTGAAGCATATGATTGAAGTTTATCTCAACATAAGTGTTT
Organism: Himalopsyche anomala; assembly: GCA_031772345.1. Lineage (NCBI taxonomy): Eukaryota > Metazoa > Arthropoda > Insecta > Trichoptera > Rhyacophilidae > Himalopsyche > Himalopsyche anomala. The sequence goes on from CM062829.1 coordinate 6,778,142, forward strand.
CTACGAGAACTGCTTATTACTCGAGAGTAAGAAAATAAGAATAGGGCAAGAACAGGATTAGTGGTTAACTAATCGCCTTCGCTACGCTCTGTTTTTAGGATTGGATGAATGGGAAGGGGCATTCAAGACGTTACACACATCCATGCCTTTAAACGGAAATACCCAAATCAATTTATAAAACGGGACTCGAAACTGTGACCGAAACCAATCAATTCGAAAAGCAGAAACTCGGTTTTATTTACATATTTTTGTATGTTAAGCCGGACAATGTCGTCAGATACATTGTTTGAGTGATGTATCAATACGAATAGACATCCATTGTGCGAACTTCACTCAAGCTTACTAAACTTGTTTACCAGATTTAGGTTTACTAGATTAGGTGGGTTTAGTTCCGACCATGATTCAAATATTAAAAGAGCACTATCAAAGCCCCCTATAATTATTTAAGAGCGCTGGGCACTTTACAACTCTCAATAAAGTCCAGAAGTATAATATTAAAAACCATTCATCCGTGTATGCCATGGTAGTATGTGTACCTCTCAAAAGATGAGATTCAGCTTATTCATCATATCGAATGGTTCCTCAGATATTGACTTAATTATCTTGGCATCAGTAGTGTTATCATATCTTGCTATATCGATCGTCCAGTTCATTATGCATTATTAAAATTAAAAGTTATATGTAAAATCTTGCGCTCTATCGGATCCAATCAGAGAATTTAAAAATTACGTCGGAAAATACTATCACCGATAATTTGGTATTGTAACATGAACAAATGGTTCATTTATGAATGACATGCACCCAGTTCAAAATCTCATTTCCCCGCTTGCTACCAGATCTATACCATTATTTTCACATACGATTCACAGAAAACTCAATTGCGTCAACTTGTACAATTAAACCGCAAAAGGAAATCTTTCTTGTTCGCATTATAGTATAATATACTGTAATAAATTTCACAACCGAGAACCGAATAGCATGGCGACAAAACATTTCAAAATTATTACGTTTGTTTGTTTACGGTTTCGTAATGTAGTCATCTCTAAAGCTCTTCCAACCCCAAACTCCCACGCAAAATGCCTTCCTCGGCAAATGGAAATGACCCCCAAAGGTCGCGTCTAATTCGACCCGAAGGGGGTTCGTTCGCGAAATTAGATTTCGACAGTGAAGTCGTCCGGTTGAGAATCGTCGCCGGGTCGTAAGAAGGCGTGTTTTATTTGCCAAGTATTTTTGTTATTATTTGCGCTTTAGTTTTCTCGCGATTCCTGGCGCACAAAGGCGATAATGTTATTAGGAATGGCCCTTTCGCAAACAATACGTATAATTTATTTGTTGTTCTTACGATTTGCGGAAATATCGCTCTCGACTTGCATTGTTTGCTTTCCGGCCTGCGTAGGTGTTTATTGCTCAATTGCCGCCCTGCGGTTTCTCGGAATACGATCAGAAAATACGCATATGAGAAATATTTGTAATTCTTAAAGAGTTTTGAGTTATGGAAACTGTTGAACGAATTGGTCCGATTCAAACTCACGTATCGTCACCGTACTGGGTACTGGCATACGTTGGTAATTAACCAATGTATAAAAGTATAAATGTGTAAAAGACGAGCATCAATCTTACGTGTCTTATTTTGTTAAAGTTTAAACGGCGGATCTGCATACATATTAAATATCAGTTTGCTACACTGTCGACAAATTGAGATTACTTTTATCTCGGTATCTAAGATTCACCGACACATTTCCGTTGTGATAGTCTTCATAATTCCTTGATCAAATAATAAACTCTATTTTTGTATTCACTCTAATCATTTTTTTTTGTGATTTATAGAGAGGTGTTAGTTGCATTTTGAATATGTCCATATTAACATCAAGCCAGCGATTTTTTTAAATTCGCTATGCTTTTTTTAAGGAAGCTAGAGCCTATATTCAGTATCTCAATAAGTTATAACTATAAATACCATTTTTAAGCTTTTAATCAATATATTATTCTTACCATCACCACTACGGATTTACATTCCATTTTAAGAAGCGTTAACTTTTTTTAAATAATAGCCGAGAGTGCCTATTACCCAAGACTCAACTACGTTAGTGAAATTCTTATATTATTGTATTTTTGATGATTTTTATAATAAAATACAAGGTTATGAACGATGCCCGCTTCCAATGCTAAGAATATCGACTGTGTTTAGATAAAGGGATAAACTCTTCATTTTTTAAAAGACTTATCTGATAATCACAATGTTTACAACTAAATACACCATCTGTCACAAGGGCTTAAACCGCAAATGCTGAATAAGTATATAAATGTAGTTTTTAAGTTTTATAAAAAAGGAGTTTTTCTCCTACATTAGCTGTAATGTCAAATATTTTTTCAAAATAAATCGATTGAAAAATCCGTATTTGGATATGAAACCGTGAGCACCGTATTCTTAGTCAACCAGCCCGACCGACTAAATTACAAAAGATTTTTTACACAATTTAAATTCGTGATGGAATTCCCTGTACAGTCATAGCCTGAAAGCTCGTCCTCTGACCTTTAATACGAAAGTCATGATTTTCTGGAAACAACGCCTCCGCAAACTACACACACAGAATAATAATAATATAGTTTTGCCAAAATTACTCAGGGGATGTTTCTTATAGCCGGGGTTGCCGTTAAATTTGTCAAAATTAAAAGTTTTTCGTATTATTCCCAGGCAGTTTACATTTAGATAGTAAATCCCCTTCTGTCGTGCTTCTGTTAGTTACCCACTTCACAATCCTTTTTGCATACAACGCCCACGGTAATATTAAATGGATATGTTTTCTTCATAGGCCTTCAGTAAGAGGTTTCATACTAAAGTAATTATTATCTTCAATTTGTAATCAGTGAATTCATGATAATAAATTAAAAATCGTCGTGTCTTTTCAGCACGACATCATTTGAAAACATGTAATTCTTTTATTTTAAAGAAAAAAAAGTATGTAAATGTTACGATTTTAGTTTAAAGTTTTTAAATGAGTCGGCGCATGGGCTCATAACGAACGCTTCAATAAAATATTTTTTAATAGATTTATGAAGTTATTCTAAGAGAACTGGTTGTTGTTCTCTAGTTCAACCTCTCTTTTAATCGATTGAAAAAATAATTTACGAAGCTGTTCCGTACTGAGATTCGAACCACCAGACAATGCAACTGAAGAGGGACCACTTGGATATAGGTCAGATAAACATTGTTTTGTAGGATAAATTTTAAGGTGTTGACTGTCTACTTATTGGAAAGGCATTATATTCGAAAAATAAAAAACTTTTGTATTAATTCCGCATTTATTTAATATGATAAGAACCGGTTTCGCTAATCATTTATTTCTCAATAAAAAGATAGGGCTAAAAACTGGCTATGTTAAAGCAATCCTAATTCAGTAGTTAACATTAAATATATTTGGTAGAACTCACATGTTATTGAGTATACAGATATTTTGTATTGCAGATATCGTCAGAATAGTACTGGCAATAGTTAATAAGTAACAAATTTCAAAAATGAGCCAAGTACACAGTGAGATTCTTTGGTATCACTTCTTTGTCTGGAATAACTCAGCTGATGCATTTAATCAGTTTGGCAGATACAGTCACTTTTTTTATGGGTATTTTTTATTAATGCAGAATTAAAGGTCCAAATGCAATTGTCCTTACCTATTGTTTTATAAATTCATCTTTATTTTGATATTATAATTATCTATGTAATATACATATTGAGACTAGGGGCTTTTTCCAAAGAGCTCAAATTTTTCATTCGCTGCTTACTCAGAACTGTCAACTGCCAATATGCTACTTACCAAGTTCTGCCAGTAGTGAAAATATATTAATTTATGATCGCTAATCATGTGGTTAAAATAAAAATGTATTTTTCAAACAATTCTCCCATAATTATTGTAGAACTAAATACTCCGATATTTTTACTAAAGTGTAATGGAGTTCTAAATATCAATTCAATCAATATAGCTTATTGTATTATATAAAAAAATCTGTACAATATCCTGATGGCTTATTTTCTTTTTTGTTACAGGCGATAGTCTTGAGGAGCTGAATGGATATGGCACGATGAGGCCGAAGAACATCATCTCCTCAATTCTCGGAGGCACACCAGGAAAAGCGAAATCACTAGCAATATCAAATCCGCATGACTTCAGACAGGTACTTAGTTATAACAGAGATTCTTGTTGTTGTTTTATTTGTCAGCTGACACCCCAAAAAGCAGAAATGAATTTGGTGGTGTAAAATAGCTATCAACTATATGACTGAAAACCAATAAAAACGGCCCGCTTCGCTGACCTGCTGGGTCTATACGTCATTGTTTATAGGCTGGATTTAGGCCTGTGGGACTTAAAGGGTAAAGGTTCAGCTTACCTAAAATAAAATAAATAATTGGTAAACGCTGAGGGAGATTTCCTGACATAAACCGAAGGCTTAGCTGGTTGAAATATGTAGTCGCCTGTGCTTTTGTTTCATAGTAACTTAATTTGTCATCTATATGATAATTGCCACTATCGTGATAACTGAATATAGCCTCCATATTATGACAACAATTTTTGTTGTAAAGAATATTTTATTTGACTGCTTGAAACACTTATTAGGCCTTTGCCCACTTCAACATCTGTGTCTTTGTGTCCATGTCACATGACAATATTGAAATTTTGGCAGCTATATGGATAATACAAACGAGCCCATGAGAGGTGAAGTGAGTCAAGTTTTATTTTAAGAAAAATTGAGTCAGATGCTTTTTAACACTGTACATGTCGTAAAGTATTGTAAAAGTAAAGTGAACTCAATAAATACCCACTGCAATAGTGGTATCTCCCTAACATTAAAATACGCAATCCACCAAAACACCAAATAAATTTGTGATTGTAGTTTAAAGTCCAACAGAATTTTTTCACAATTTTACTGCATGGTCTCACTTCACCTCTTACACCTGATTTGAAGCATTCAAGCTTGTTTTAAAGTTTATGTGTTTGTTGTAAGTTGAGTGTTTTTCATTTTTTTTGTTGATAATGTTATTTTTCATTCTCGGCCACATAAGTCGAACAACTTTATGTCAATCTTTTCTAGTTTCTTAAATCTCCATTGAAGTTTTACGTTTAACTACATAAAGTTCTCTTTTATTAATGTTTTTTTTAAGATCATACTTGAAAATATTTAGCATCACCATAAGCAAGATAGTGTAGTACACAATAAATTATAAAATATGAACATTAAGTTTCAAATTAAAATCTGTTTTAGGCCCTCCTGAAAATTTAAACTTTAGATAGATAGTGTTGTTTGATTTTAAGACACTAATTCATTTTTTTAATCAAAGATACATTCAAGAACCTTGATGTATAAATAAACTATAATATAAATAATGTATAGTAAGTTGTAGATTTAATAAAAAAGAGATTAGTGCCATTTAATATTCATGCCTGAAATATATTTTGGATAGCGGCTCATTGATATCCAAAGAATAGCAGAATGCGCATTCATACATGAACAGATGAATAAAAATAAAAAATGATGATTTGTTTTGAAAAACATGGTGAATAATTTTGACAGAAGTGGTTGTCAAGTTTTTTTATTCAAGGTTATTGCTCTCAAACTGGTGCTTTATCAGCGCTACAGGGTATTTCTTCACAGCTCTGACCGACGACCATAGTATGGAATATAATTTTTGTTTGATATTGCATTTGGAAATATAGTCTCATTCTTTATGGAATTAGAATTCAAATTCGAAAACTCTAATGCCCTTCCAAATAAGAGCACTATTTTCATGATCCTAATAAATTTGAATATAGTCTCAAGTTTTTGTCACAGAAAAAATGGTATGTCAAAAATTACGTATATTTTTATGTATAATGTAGATTCTATTACTAATCGTTTATATAATTTGTATAGGTGTCAGCGATTATAGATGTGGACATTGTTCCGGAGACGTGTCGGAGGGTACGGCTGCTAAAACATGGATCAGACAAACCACTCGGATTCTATATCAGGTAGATTTTTCGTTTTGTAATACCATTTCATAATTAAAACTAAACATGTTAGTGTATAATTCTGCATTGTTCACATCACTAGTGGATGATCACAAGTCCTAGAGAAGATCAATCTGAATTTAACTTCATGCCTTTGTACGCTGAATGAAAATTATTGAAATATTACAAGACAGTTGGCCTAAAAATAAATAAATATGTTTCAAAAATTCACTTAATTTGTGTGCTATTATTACACAGAAGAAATAGTTCACGTTTCAATCACATAAGTGTAGTTTGACTTTATACACTCTTCAAAATCTCCTCCATCCAGCAAGATAATGTAATGAGTGGCATCTGTCATAAATTGAAGTTATTTGGGGCACTCGACTCATTAAATAGATTGCCGATCACTGCCGTCATACCATATATTAGTAATGTGTTATTGTACATATCCAAAGAATATTCTTTTTTCCTGCTGTATAAAATCACTTCCTATCCAATAATCATCTGAATTTAACAATTCTAACGTTAGTTGTTGTTACTTTTACAGAGATGGAACGAGTGTTCGAGTATCAGCATCCGGTGTAGAACGGCAGCCGGGAGTGTTTGTATCTCGATTAGTACCTGGAGGACTAGCAGAAGGTACGGGACTTCTAGCCGTAGGAGACGAAGTCCTCGAAGTCAACGGTATTGAAGTTGCAGGGAAAACCCTTGACCAGGTGAAATTCAATTTAAAGGATATTAGATTTTAAAAAGATGATTACTGTCCATAGTCTAAAAAAATATATTTGCACGTATGGCAAATACAATAAAAACAGGGAAGAAAATATTAAAAGTTTTCAATCTTATCAATGTATGCATTCTTCGGTTAGTGTATCCATTTGATGTGTAAGGCACATGCAACTGTGTAGGTTAGGTTATTATTTCAACGTTGGTAAATAATTTGACTGCATCGGTATGAACTGACAAGCAGATATATTATCTGTTCATTCTTCCATGTGTACTGTAACTCGTTGACTTAGACGAAGTATGCAACCGACTCCTAAATGTTTGGTAACATGTATTTTGGTATTTTTGTAGGTAACCGATATGATGGTAGCTAATAGTTCAAATCTGATAATCACTGTGAAACCTGCCAACCAACGCGCCGTGCTCAGTCACGTGGGCGCGACCAGCACCATCGGAAGCAATGCCGGTAGCCAGAACACAGGCATGGCCAGCAGTCAGTCCATGCTGCTTCAGCCCAGAAGGGCGTCCCTTTCGCAGGCTTCTTCCCACAGTCACCATTCACACCCGAGCAGTGGAGACGACCCTGATGACAGGTAGGAAAAAAACAAACTTACAACTTTGAATTTATGTTGCTCTGTAATTCAAATAGTTGCCGGCTTTAAAATTGGGAACACAGAAGTCTAAAGGAAAAATCTCTCTCTTAGAGCAGAAGCGTTAACTATCCTTCTTCGGTGCGTAATTTTCCGACGTAGATTGCTCAGAGTTATCTCATTGTCAGCCGAATATTCGAAGCCTATTATTCAGTACTAAAATTATTTTTAACACTATACATCATCTCAAAAACAATTTAAACAAACATGATAAAATTTTATTCTGAAATCTTATCCTTTTCAGGTTCGACCAAGATGAAATCGTAGACCTGACCGGCTTGGTGCTGGAAGACTCCGGCGGCGTAGACCAGAACGGAGAGGGAGGCTCACTTTATCAACATTCCTCTATTGGCAGACGCAGCTTGCACTCCGCGACCGACGACGGCCAAGTGTTGCATCTCTGAGACACGATACTGTCGTCGCACTCGTTCGATAACAAATTTACTCTCGTTCTGTACAGGTGAAAAAATTGTAATGACGTTTATCGACCCACCTTTCAATATTAGAGTCACAGAGGCGGCGCACTGTAAAAATTCGCAGAGAAATAGTGATCCTGTACCTTTGTGCAAAAACAATTTCAAATATTTATAACTGGACACGATGATAAAAAAAATGCATTCCAATTCCACTTATTCGTTTCGAATGTGTCCATCTATAAATATAAATATTTAAATTATGTGAATATGATATTATGTGTCAAAAGATATATTTTGCGAAGGCCGAGTTTCCTTAATGTGCACGGTTTTTAAGCAGTGCTACGTTACTTAAAAATGACTATGTCTTTATTATCAATGAATGAAGTTTAAACATATAAACCTCTACAGGGAAGTAATCATTAACTATATTATCATATCTATTCTTAATATTATATCTTTCTATGTGTTTTATTTGATATTCATATTTAATTTAGTGTGTTCCGAGTTATACCTGATACATAACTGAAAGATTGGATTCGTTTTGATGTCGTGAACTATTTATGTATTGATTATGTCTAAATTTGAGATGGATTCAAATAACTTAGTAGTTCTTTTGTCATCAGAATAGTTAATAATTTGTGATGATTGTATCAATTCAAAATGGTTTTCTTGCGTTTTTAGACGTTGTGAAACTGTTTTCCGATGTCTGTGTGAATAAAATAAAGTGCTTCGAATCATTATAAGCAATCTAAAATCGATACCTTTCTTGGTTTGATATTCATTTATGTACAGTATTTAATTACGAATTGTTGCAATGATGTGACATTCCACTGTAAAGATCATCTAGCAATAAATACATATACAAAATCAGTTTGAGTAATGATATTGTTGAATTTAGATAATTTTAAATGTTTTAATGAATCCATATTACTTGCTATCAAAAACCTATTTTTTACTGATTTTGATGTTAATTGAACACACAACCATTTAAAGCAGACATTTTTGAAGTAAATATCAGTATTCATTAAAACATTTTTATTATTAAAAAATAATATTTTTAGATGAATTTAATGTCTCATTGTCTTAAAAGGTTGGCCATCTTTATTTTGATGGAGTAATAAATAAATTAAGCTAATTAATTATTTTGCATTAAATAAAAAATCAAATGTTTAAAAGTTAAATAAACCTCGGTAGCGGAATGAATTTAATCAGACGCTGCCAAATAGTTCATTAAAATCTTTCAATGTCTTGAAATATTTTATAAAGAAGAGAATGAAAACGCCTTATTTCAGCATTTATTAAAATTTCTTAAGCTTAAAACAACATATCCCGGATGCAAATGGATAATACGAAGTCAATATAATATTAATATTACCTTATAAGTCAGTGTTGAAACATTTGTCTTAGAAGTAATAAGTGTCATATTTGTGGAGAATCCATTTTGTAATGCCAGAGACTTTTTGAATTTGAAAATTGGAACAGTGTGAATACTTTCACGAGATGATGTTCTTATCACCGTGTTGCCTGCAACAACAGAATAATATCCCCTCTCCTTGAATATTTTTTCTAAGGATTTTTCAAAAGTGTTATGTCGTGTTAAATTTGAATTAGTAATTTTTTCTATCGCTGTGTAATAACTAATCAATTTATCTATAAATTCTAAAATAGCATTATAAAATTTAAGTCGAATTTGAAGATTATTAAGTAATATACGGCTGATAATTGTAGCTTATCTTATTTTTTCCAACAACGGCAATATTAGATGAAAAAAAAATTAAAATGAGATTTATCGAATGCTTCATGTTGAACATTTTGTATTTATAATAATTATATCAGCCAATAAAGCTTCTAAATATTCCATTTAATCTCAAACCGAGGTTAGAAAAGTAATGAATAAATTTAAATTTAATTAAAAAATAATGTCGATATCAATTTTTGTAGGAAATAAATAAATGTTTGATGTTGTAATAATAAGAGTGAGGCAATTTTTCAATACGTCTGCTCTGATAAATTATTTTATATTACAAAAAAAGACTGCAATAATTTTGAGCTTTTCAGCTATAGGCTATGTTCATATTTCAATTTAATTAAATTTCTCTGGCCAAATCCTCATCGCTTCCATTCATGATTTCCAGTCAAAAATCCTTTAAGGAATAAGATGAGTTTTACCAATTTAATTCATTTATTGTTCTACGTAATATAAAATTATTGTTTCCGACTATAATACGACAGTCTTTTATAAGTTTGTAAAGAATCTTTATCTTACAACTGTTGAAGAATAGTTTAGCATCATCCCTGGATATTTCTAAATAAAAGCAATTAATATGGCCTTTCAACTAAGAACAAGAGGATAATATTGGGTCCGTCCATGTTTGTTGTAAAACAACACTCGTTTTGGTATTGTTGGAACGGCATTCTGTTAACCGTGCACTTTGTTTTCGCTAAACACCAAATCATCTCTCGCATCCATCGTACTAGTATTAATTAGATGTTTTAAAATTGTCGTACGTTGATTTATACCATTCAACATAAAAATTAAGAGTAGCAGATTCCGGTTGATTTGAATAAATGATGTCTCCCTTCAGCTTCATTTGCACATGTTAATGGTGGATGAATTTACTTCATTTTGTTGCCAGTCGCAGTATTCCTCTACACTTACATGGTATTAATGACACTAATTAAAGAGGGTCTCTATTAGTCTACATTATCTTTGTATTTGGTTTTTACGGTAGGTATAACTTAAATCTAAAAATTTCGGCTATGTTCACTGTTACTATAGTTTATCTTTAATGATTTATTCGAGGGTGCCTTAGTATGAGGTTAGCTTGAAACAGTATATCAAAATTAACAGAAGCTCATCAAGTAGCATCTTGTAAAGCAATATTTATCTCATTGCAATCACTCTCATACATATAGCGAGTGAACATGGTTAATCTGATACAAAAAAAACTTGAAAGAATAAAAGAAAATTTTGTTAATTGTTGGCGTTTGACAGAAACCCCCTTAATTAGTGTCTAAATCCTTATTAATAAGAGAATACAATGCGAAAATTGATTCTCTTATGTTTTTGGCAGCTGTCTTAAATATGTGAAGTTTTAATCTTTAGGTGTAGACAAAAATTCTTCATTTTAATTGTGAAATAGCATCCACAATGTAATTTCATTAACTGTGTGTTGGAGTGTCGTTCCAAAGCAGCTTTACTGGAATCTGCTTCATCTTTTACTTCCAAATCGAATGCATATTTATCTAAGACTCTTAATGTAGACATAACGAACAATATCACATCTATAATAGTTTGTAAAATGTTATTCGTTAATTCAGGACGTAATTCTTTTAAAATCTTATTGAAATCGTAATAGATTAAAAATTAGGTACTTAATATTAAAAAAACTTACATTATTATTTAAATTCATTGTACAATATTGAGATTTGGTTTCACTCTAGTGATATGCCTTCAAGAATAATAGTCTAGTTATTCCACAGCATTTTTCTTCTGATCTTTCTGTCAAGAGTATTGCATTTTTTTTTTTACAAAAACTTCTTAAGCAATCAAATGTACAGTCAACGTCTTAAATATATAGTGCAGTGCATTGCTTTGTAGTAAAAAAAAATCGTCTTATATAGGATAGTCGACCCAATCATATAATTACTTTATCACACGTATTTATGAAATGAAAAGCATAATCTTAAGTTATTTCTGTGTATAACTTTTTATATATAAATTTTTTTGAACTTGTGTGCCACAGAGTCGGGATAAAATTTTGGCATACCGTGAAGGATAGAAGGTTGCGGAATAATAATATATAGGGTGTTCGGCTTTAACGGACACCTCCTCGCCAGCATTAGTTTGTTTTATTGATGTTCTACTGTACTTAAATGTTATTGAAAAACAGATTTTCAGAAGTTTTAATTGTGTCGCAGAATAATGTGTGCTAGCGTCGCTAAGAAGTCACTGTGCCAAAAAAAGAAAACACCTACCAGAAATGATAGTATGTGAATTCATTTAATTTTCAATTTATATTCTGATCGGCACCAAATTTCCCTATCAATGTTTTGCTTTCATCATAGTATGACATACGATTCTGAATGCCAAACACGCTTCATAAAAAATAATTTGCAAAGTTAAATAACTAATAGTCAATGCTGGTTTGTCCTCACATTTAATTAGTCCTTTTTTAAACATAAATTTAACACCATATATTCTGATATACATGCAGTGCACCCCATACCTCAAGATGAGTTCTAAAAATTTATCTAAATTAAGACTGGAACCTTCACTACCAAGAATGACTATGGCTATTGAAGTATTTGGAAACCAAGTGGCTAATATAAAGTAGACTAGTCAAAAAGAGTTTTGACGAGAATAAGAAATCAGTAACTTGATTCATTCACCGCAATACTCGTATAAACAATCGCGAATTCTATTCTAAAAATCAAATTTTACGGCATGGAAATGGGAAGAGAAGAAAATCTTCAATTTTATTTTTATAGAAATAATTTGCCCTCTTGAAATATTCAAGATTTCTTTCTCCTCATACATACTGGTTAAGCAGAAATTGATTACTATAGTATGTGTAAACTAGGCTAGGACAGAACCAATGCTCCCTCTAAGACAAGAGGTTAGCTACCCGGAAATTTCAAAGGCTGCGCGGCCCAATCAAATATTAATTGAATAGTTGTATTGGAGTGCGCGGGGGCTTTCCAACTGCTGCGCGGCCTTAAAGGAACGTTGGACAGAACCAATGGTTGGCTAATAACTCTTTCTATACAGCCTGTTATTTTAAAATTGGAATGATGGGGGAACTTTTTAGACATCACAAACATCCATGCCTTGAAACGGAAATCAATTAAAATGTAAAATTTGAGGAAATCATGCATTTTATCTAGCTGAAATTAATGAAATTTCAATTTTAAATATATCACACAGATCTGTTACCGCAATTTTCTGCATTAATTTGCGTACACTTTTGTGGAAATGCCAAATGACTTTTCATCCGTTACACCATGAAAAAATGATTGGATCATTTTAAAAATAGAACCGTGTGCTCAAACACATTCCAGCTGATTCTCCGCTCGTGATGAACTGTAAACAATCACATCTGCTAGCTGACTTCCAACATGAATCCAAAATATACATATTATGATGGATGATTTGTTTATCTGATTAAACGTGCTTGTCGTTCATTCACAGCATTTTGCTGTACCTCATGGAATCAATGCGACCTGTTTACGTTATTATTCTATTTTTCGGACAAAGCAAATTACTTTGAGAATGTAAATGCATAGTCTCTAAATATCGAGCAGCTATAATTGTCCATTAACTCGATGGTTGCCACAGACGAGATATTTCGTAAAAATTTTCATGCTTTGAGACTAGTTATATCGTCAATAATTAATTAAATTAATAGTTGCAAATTATAGCCGGCGTGCTAGGTTATTACTATTAATTATCTACGGCAGCTAAAAGGTTAAATAGATGCAAAATACATACAAAAGCAAAATGAGAATAAGTCCATTTTTGAAAGTGAGTCAACATGGTACCTACCGACAAACCGGACCTTCAAAATTTGAGTCTGCAGATTGCACTAACGCTACATTGCTTCAATGTGTAAGATGCGTGAATTTTATAATGCTCAGTATCCAAAGTTTGGCTTGGTTGAACGTAAGCTTAGTTTATGTCTAGTCTGTCATTATTAAGTCATACTGTCATCATGATCCACTATGTGAAATACTCTATAAATTAAAAAAAAAACAGGAAAATCTTGTTGCATTTGAAGTATATGAACAGCTTTACACATCTGTATTTGTTTTGACGAGCTACATATCCGAAATGGAGGTATAGTGGCAAAATCGGGTCCGCTATTCTCATATCTTATTCTAAAAAAGAAATCATTTATTATGAATCGATAACAAAGAATTACAAGATGATCAATATCTTCTTCTCGATGCCATCTTCTTTCAAAATTTTATTGCAGAGGGTAGTTGCGTATCTGCTGTTGCAATAATGTATCTTTTTTGTTGATTCCACTTTTAAGCATTACTTCTTTGCATCGGGGGGGGGGGGGTGAATATGAAAAGGTTTATAATAGTGCATGAATCATTCGCTTGAAATCCAATCTTTTGAGCATTCTGCTTTAATTAAATTTTGTTACTTTCAATTTTTTGTAATTCTAGTATTATGATTTATATATCATTTTTGATTGCACTGTATTCAATTTATTATCATATCAGTATTTTCAATTTTTTGTTATAAAACGGACATCTATCATTCCAATATATGCTGGTATTTTTTTAGAATAAGTAATTTTTACAAAAATGTACATAATATGTTTTTTTTTACTTACTATTGTGTACTTAATATTTTTTCTTTGTTAGTTTATCAATTGTGTTGATATGAAAACTATAATAATATCTACCGATTTCAACTGTACGAAATCAGTTTTTTTTGTTGTTGAGTGAGCGAAAAGAAATGTGGACCAGGTCTTCATATTTAAGGGTCAAAGATTGTTTGTATTTTTTTGAATATTTTATTTGTCATCTATTTGACTATTCATTATTTTGATTGTTCATTGTTGTATCAACTCTCGACCAATTTTTCTTTTAGATAAAGCTAAAAAAATATACTTAAAAAAGTTATATTTTAAATTGTTATGTATAATTTGGTCACCTATATTCTTCTTCTTTGACCATATTTGCTCCTTATGTGGAGCATATGGCCGCCATGCGGCAACTCCGTGTTTCCCTCAGTTCCGCCAAGTATATCCTATGGATGTACTCGGCTGAACTGAGGTCACCTATATAATCTCTTGAAAATAAAATTCCTCCTTAAAACCTTGGTGTTGCCAAATTTCAGTGAGACAAAACATTGCTTTACACCATTTATTTATTCTGCCCCATCTAGCAAACGCGCAACTTTATTCAAGAAAAATTTTCCTTCAAAACTAACAAATCTCAACCAATATCGATTTTGTGATATTTGCACGCGATTGGCATGCAAAATATTCATCATCAATTTACTTGTCTTTTTCTTTCTTTCTACAATTCTAGACAGTAAATTTTTTGGCAGAACAATCGCAAAATATAACAAATAGTTACGAAATAAAAATCTGTCGTCGTTTCCTGTTTATAAATAAACCCATTTTAAATATTATTTGAGATTATTAAGCAGCTGGTTGAACTCTTCTCAACATATGGGATATAAATAATTTATTGGAATTAACTTATTACAATAGTGTAATGAATTCAATTTACTTTCATGTGGCAACTTTATCAATAAAATTAGTGGATAATTTAGACTATCTACCTGGACTTGTCACAAAAGTTTTATAGTAATTTTTAGTACCGTTGCTTGAGAATTGTTTCATTTCGGTCAGTCATACGGGATGAGAAAAATAATATTATAATTATTTTTTAGTATTTAATTTAAAGTATTATAAACATATTTTTTTCTTTAAATCAAAACATAGCTTTAGTTGTAAGATTTTTTGTGATGTTTGATTTATAATATAAGTCAACGCAATGTCAACTGCTTAACAAATTTTCAATAAATAATACCTTTCCCTGCGCTTATATTTTTGTAATATTGTTTTGAATTGAGATATTCCACACAACTGGAATAAATATTCAGAAAAAATATATAAAAACACACTGTAAAACGTAATGAAATGATAAAGGATAAAAATAAAACTATGATGTGAGCTTCCCTAGTCGGGAATGTCGGCTACATACAATGGCAATTTGAAAAAATACACTCATGATAAGCACCCTTTTAAAAGTAAACTTTTCTTGCAAGAATTATAATATTTTCATTAATCTGAATCAATGAAGTTTTATGCTCATATAAATCACTCTCAAGGGATAAAGTAACTTAGTCACTTTTGGACCATTTACAGGAGAGTGAAATAAAATGTTATTGACTATTTTGCATTACTGTTTCATTCATTGCGAATGTCAATATATATATATATATATATGTGCTGACTGCAGGTGAGAGGTTAAAAAAACATTTTCCGAATCGATAATTCCCTGTGCTACTTTTACGTATTCAACAGGTAATTTTTTTTTCTATTTAAATTTACCATATTACAGATGATTCAATACTTACATTCCATTTATTTTAGCGTAGCATTCTGTCAAAGTGCGTTTATCCATAGTGTAAGCTTATAATAGTTAAAAGTATTAACATTGCACTTGTATTATATGTTATTTGTCACGGCTACTTGAACAGTTTGAGTAGAAAATGCTATTTCAAATAAATTTATTGCGCTGTGTTTGATATTAACTTTTTGCACTTAGTAAAAATAGAGGGGTACTGTGTAGTAATGGTTACTTGGCACGGGAAATCCCAAGACCGATTACGAAACCGAAAAAGAAAAAAAATGACAAAAACAGTTTGAATTTTCCATCCTGAAATATTTATGACCTGTAAAAATCCATAATATAAAATAACCACTGTTGTACAGAACTTAAATAAGATAAAAATGATAGATCAGGTATCAATTGTAAATGATAAAAGATTATAAGGGCGACCAGGGTAAATAAAACCGAGTGCAAAAAGTTTAATATTTTGTGGAAAATATAGTATATCAAAAAAAGGTTCTTTTGATATCCAAAAATTGTGACCGTATTTTGTAACCTTGTCTTTTTGAATCCGAATGACTATGATATACTGCATTTTTGCCATTACAACATCTGCAGAAATACTTGCGTGTATCCTGTTTTATCATTATATATTTTTTTTGATGTTTGCTTAATTTTTATCATTGCAAATATTTGATGTAAATAATGTCGTAATCCTTTTTTCATTTTTGTTTTTGAACACAATATCTGATGACATAATATTGTTATTTTGCTGCTTTTGAAAGATATGATTCTAATTCATGAAGTTTTGGCGTGCAGGCAAAAGAGAAAAAAAGTAATTTGTTATATTTTTTTTTTGTATTATCTTTTGATTTGATAATTTTTTTAACGTCCTTAGATATGTAAGATGTTATATACTTAAATAGTGAATATACAAAATATGATAAAAGAGAATATTTTAACATTTGAGCTATATGAATAAATGAAATTACAAATACTTTCCTATGTTTTATTCCGTTTCATCTCTGAGAATTTATTTTATTTACAATATTAAAATGTTTGAAGTTTTCCACAGCTCACCCGTTGATAAAACGAGTACAGTTTGACATTCAGCTATGAAAACCAACCATTTCCACCGGTCTATAAATAAATATTGGCCGATCAGTGTGGAAATGTCAACTGACATTTAGTTACTCACGTGTATGAAAATAAACATTCACCGCAGATGATAGCCAAAACGATACGTTAAGAACTAAGCTGCGAAACGTGTTCACAGATCAAAAATTCAATCACACGAGTGTCGATTGAAATTTCCTCATCGAAATTAAGAGTGCCAATCGTGTTAATATCGTTGTGAAATCTTTCACAGATATTCTGTCATCTGTGAATCTAAGCCGGCAGATATCTCGTCGATCTCCGTCGACGTGTTTTAAAACGAGTAAATAATAGCGTAATAAAAATATATAACACATTTTAGCGACCGTAAAGTTATAAATACACTTAATCTAATTCGATAAAAAAATATTTTGGCAACCGATCAAAATAAAATAACTATTCTATAAACCACGTTATATCCTACTGGAAGTTTTATTTTTGAAGCAGGAAGGTGAAGTTTTTTTGTTGAATAATAGTTTTCGGCCGCAATTGACAATGTCTGATGAAGAAATTGACGCTTACCCACCTTACAACTTCTCGTGGTTTATCCCCGATAAAGTTGCGGCGATGGGGTATCCGAGGTGTAAGGAAAACTTGCAGTTTCTAGTGAATGAAGGAATTCAACATCTGATAACTCTATCGCCTGAGAAACAACCTCCGATTACGGACTTCCCTGAGCTTATTTGGTCTCAAGTGGAAGTCGACGAATTCAACGCGCCGACAATGAAAAACATCAGAGATTTTATCGAAATATGTGAGAAAAGTCATCTAAAAGGAGAGGTAAGGTACTTCCAATTCCATAGAATGAGACTTTAAGTATTAATAAACTCGAGTAAACATTTAACCAGCAATCTAACTGTATTCATTTGGATTAAATATAATAAAGGGCATTGTGTAACAAATAGATTTAGTAACAATATTTACATTTCCCAATCTCTAAAATTTAAGTAATTCATAAAATAACTACTGTTCAAATGATCTCATGTATGGAAATACACAATGTTTGTAAAGAAATTCTTGAGATATATATTGATAATTTTAAGACGATAAACGTATTTTTGGTTTCTTATTTTTCAGTATTTGAAAAAAATGTTAGTAGATAATATCGATACTGCACTTTGAATTAGTTTTGCACTTCAATAATTCAAATTCCTATGCAATAATTAATACTAATCTAGTACGGACAATTTCACTGAATTTTATTCCACTTTAACATTAATTTCAATAATTCGAATATGGAATTCTTTTCTGTCTTTTTTATTACACCAATATTAGGATTTTTTATTGATTTATCAAAGTACTTTTTACTCATCAACAAATAGCGAAAAATACAACAATCTTTGTATCTACAAATATTAACCCTCCAAGGACAAGCGTGACCATATGGTCACAGTAAACACCATTGTCTATTGATCCATTCATCCATTCATCCTGAGTATCGTTGCTTTCATTCATATTTGGTTAAGAAGGGTACAGACTTCAGTTATTCATCAGCCGCGGGGACAGAAACGGTCACCAAAAGCACATGCGATTTTTTGAATTTCCGTTTTTTTTAATGGACTTTTTGAAACTGTTAGTTATTTTTTTATCAAAACATCAAATTATTTATAGTTCTTTTGCTAATATATTGGTTTTTAAATTATGTTGGTCTAAAGAGGTCAAATTGTAAATATTTAAAAAAAAATTCACGTTTAGCTATATTTCAACCCCTAGTGTTTGCGTGCCCATAAGGTCACGATCGTCCTTACTACTATCCGTACACAAAATTACACAGTAATAAAAGGATGAGCATGACCATATCGCCATGCGGGGTTTCTATACAACGACTTTGCGTTTTTTTTTTTTAATTTTTGTTAGTAATAAATATCCGTGACTTCAATATGGTTTAAAAAAAATTTTTTTTATCGAAAAAATCTCTTGTCTCTGGAGGGTTAAACACGTTTTGATTAATTTATATATGTTTTTCACAATCCATCTCAGTTAACTGTGGGAGTGTTTTCAGGTATTTCCAATAGTTTCACTAGCGGGTTCAGAAATTATTTCAAACATATTTAGATATTTTTGGATGATATATTACCCATTATGGCAGGGGTTACCAACCTTTTTGGACCCTAGAGCGCATTCTAAAATATTAAGTAGGGCGGCGGGCACCACATTTTTTCAAGGTTAGGAAACCCAAGAATTTAACTATTTGCAAATTATCAGCGTGACACTTTTTTTAGCTCTTCCAGGATTTTGAAATACGAAAACCCAGGAATTTACCGATTTGCCCAAATTATCAGTGACACTTTTTTTTTAGCTCTTCCAGGAATTTTGAAATCCGAAAACCCGGGGATTTAACGATTTGCCCAAATTAGTTGGCGGGCGCCATGGCGCCCGCGGGCACGGGGTTGGGAATCCCTGCATTATGGTATGACATAAATGGAAATATCTTGATTCATAAGGTATTGATAGATGTTATCGGCCACCATTGTTAGTAAATAAAAAAAAACCTACTTTTATTTATATACAACCTTTACAGACTTTTTTTTTTGTGTTAGACTATTGGAATTCACTGCAGACAGGGCCGCGGACGCTCAGGCGTCATGTTGGCATGCTACCTGATGGTCTTCCAAGACTTGGCCCCCGAGCGTGCCATGATTAACGTCCGCATGAAGAGACCGGGTTCCTGCGAAACAGAGGAACAAGAAGAAGCCGTTGTCCAGTTTCACGAATGTTTACACGGACCCACAATTCTCGATAACAGGGGAACACTTGATGAGAGGTTGGGCAAAAATACAGATGTTGAAATGGAAACTGTCACATAATTATATAATGAAAACATTACAATTATAGATTAAATTTATTTTTAGACTGTTAACATTTTAAACCTTGAAATATTGTAATATTGTTTATCACATCACAAATAATCATGCTGAAGTACATTATTATGAGATGGGTAAGGGATATTATGACAGTACCGGTAGAATGTTACACATTTTTTGTTTCAAATCACATACACTTACAAAAAAGACATTACACATAACCCTACACTAAAACTCTTATTTAAATGCAAAAAAAAAAAAACATTTCACATTGACCATGCCAAAATTTTTGAGTTGAAACTGGACCTTCTGTTTAATATAATACAATATTTTTGACTTCTCACATGAATATTTTTATTCAATCTAAAATTATGATGATATGAAAACAGGTTTAAAAATGTCAGTACACACAATATAATTCTGCAAAAATGCTCAAAGTGCATTCTGTCTTTTGTTTCTTGTATATCTGTACTTTTACAAAACCAGCACGATTATTTAGTTAAGATGAAGGACTCCCTTCATTGCCTCCTGCTTAAAATAATGCTGCAAACCAACTTATTTTTTGTGTTCTGACGATTCAATGATTTTAACAATTGCATCCTCACGTCTTCATTTTCGGTGCAACATAACGATAAATTGTTATATATTGGTGAAAATTATTGACAACCGACAATAAGAACTTATCACGTGACCTCACTTTCCACATCGTATAACATAATATATGTTGTGATCTTAAATCTGTTGTTCCTTGGTTTGGTTTTCGTTCTTTGAGATTTGCCCCAATTAACCGGTGACCTGATGAAGCGGAATCATGTATATTAGTTTCTCTGCATTGTTTAATTTACATGTCTGAATGAAGTCCAATTAACAATCATTTTGTTTTTTATTATTTTAGATGGAGTTGACAAGACCGGAGAGTGCATGAACCAAATCCCATTCGAGTTGTTCCGCAGTAATTAAATATCCACCGATGCCTGAGTTATTAAAGTGATTTAAAGTAATACACTAATTTTAAATGTTGTTTAAATAATAACCACCCAAATTATTTTAGAATATAATGTCAAATCATAACAAGAAAAGGTAATAATGATCGAAAATTCTTGCTATTCACTATTTCTGTGCTTGTAATTATGAATCTATTGAGAGGTAGTGTGTAAGTTTGCAATACTTGTCAACCTCCGTGGAGTATTTGATTATTAAATCAGAGGTTTGCGAAGAGTCATGACACATTTCAAATGTTAATTATTCAATTAAAAGACAATATTAGGAATCCAGGTGATGTGTGTAATTCATCCTGTTCTTGAATCACTTCTTTCACAATTTTGACGCTTTAACTTCCTATTTCAATACCAAATTTTAATGCACTAAAAGATATAATGAAAACAATCTCACTGTACTGGCAGATTGGTAAGTAACAGATTCATAGTTATGAGTTAACAGCTAATAAAAAAAATCAGCTTTTAGGATAAAGCATCTAGCCATCGATGTGTAATATTTTATAGATCCTAGTAATATCAAAATATAGATGCATTTATTTCGATCTGACACAAATAGAGTTGAAAATTAATAGACATGGACAATTTTCTTTCTTTAAATCAGCATTAACAATAAAAACCGATTTAAAAAAATGCTGTTTGTCATTGATATGAGTTATTCCAGATAAAGAATTGTTATCTAAGAATCTCTTCATATACTCATTTTTGTCAATTTTGTTACATACCAACATCTGCCAGAACAGTAACGATATATTTTCAAATTTGACCTAGCAGTGATACCAATATCACACAGCTAGTGAGCACTTTCAAGTGAAGGTTATTATTCAAAACATTTTGAATTGTTTTTATATTAATTACCTAATTGAATATAATTATTTTCATTATATTATAATATCTTTCCACCAAGGATTCCCTATCAAAATAAAATAATATTATATACCTACTGCATCAATAAAAAATAATGAAGTAATAACATTTAAGGTTTTCCTGTATTTTCATGTTCATAATAAGTAACTAACAACCGAATAACTTAAATGTAAACATTTTTAATACTCCAAATATGAAATTGAAGGTGCATAAAGCACGATAGAAAATAGTATTAATTGTTTTAATGGTGAGAGTCATACAGTTTTGACTATTGTGATTATAATTACATAATAATGTAAATCTTTAGGCTAGGTTAGAACTCTTTCATATTTATCCAAGTCCACAAACTATCTTTTATGCATTTCACCCTTTTATATCCATAATTGAGTTCTCAATATTATTGCCCTGAACTCAACAATTTGCTGTAAATCATTTCTATTATATTGTGTTTTATCACGTGGCACAGTTCATTGACTTAGAATAAAAACATTAATATTTATCTACTAATTAAATAACCATTGTCATTATCAAATGTGATTCAAATTGATTTAGTATTTTATGTGAATAATACAAATAATATAATGTAACTGATAATTTATTATAATAAAGAAAAATAAAACAAGAAAATTACTTGACAATGCTATTATTTTTGCTTAACTTTTCATAGCTCTCTTTCTTTATTTATTTGTCTTTTATCGATATACGGTTGATTTTTTGTATGCCCAGGGATCCGTCTGTCCGTGGTGCAATTAAAAACCTATATTGACTCAGTATACATAGATAGAACTCGCCGCCTGTATAGATAGATTCGCCGCCTGTGTGGTCGGGTGGTCAACGTCATTGGCTACTGCTACGGAGGTCACGGGTTCGAATCCCAGAACGGGCAGTTTTATAAATTGATTTTTCAATTGATTTATGAATTTCTGTTCAAAGGCATGGATGTATGTGATGTCTTTAATTCCCCCCTCCCACCCATCCTATCATATGAACGGGGCGTATCGAGAGCGATTAGCTAACCACTAGTCCTGTCCTAGCCCTTTCCTTTTATTCCTACTCTCTTTGGAAAACGAGAGGTTGAGCTACTGAGTAACAAGCAGTTCTCGTAGAAACACTTATGTTGAGATAAACTCCATTAGGAGTCCATATGCTCCACATTGGGAGCAGACATCGTAAAAAAAAAATAGATAGAACTACACATATTCATCAAAATATTGCTTATATTCTACTAGAATACCAAGTCTTTGATTTTTTAAATGTCTTGAACATCGGTGTTCGCTTGCATATGTTCCGGACACCTGTGTCCGCATGGTATTCAAGTGGTTAATCTATCGATTTGATCGATCAATTCTGTCATCAGGATATAATATGAAAATAACTCTAACAATAAACCAATGTTAAATTAAAATAAGCAATACAAAAAAATCGAATTAATGACATATAATTATGTATATCACTTCTAAAAAAATGAGAGAAAACATCAGTTGCAACAGTGTGTACAAGGAGCAGTGAACCCCATAGCAGAGTCATGCAATGCATGAGGACCCAGCAGATAGAGGGGCCCAAATTTCTACATACTCAATATAACAAATTGCTTATGGGTGGCCTTGCGTGACGTTTGCATGAATGCCCCAAATTTCTAGCTACACCACTGCAGTGAGTAGAATAGCTGAAGGAGAGTTGAGAAAACCAGAACTAGTACAACATAGATCTGTTGCCTATATTGTCCATAGCCATTCCAAAAAATAAAATGACCCGGGTCTTGCCTTGTCACATCTTCAGGCATTCAAGCACACGGATGAACTTGAACTCAAGACACTCAATGTATTAAAATGTAAAAGTATCATTATTTTGACATTGAGATTTTATATTAGAAATTTGAAAATTTATTTATTTTTTACCATATATTTTGATATATGGTTTTTTTTTCAATGTTATAATACTAAGGATGCCCAAAATATATATTTTTTCCAAAAATGCATGAAAATGATAAAAAATAAAAATGTTTTTTTCGCAAATACCTTGCCAAATTGTGTCGTAATCAAATGGTTAAACCGATAATAATGATGTAAGAAAAATAATGTGTTTGAAAATATGTTTATTTTATTAACATACAATAATAAAAAAGTCAATCGAGTAATAAATTTCAAACAATATTTAAAGTACATATAACAAAAATATTCTTGACTAGACATAAAAATACACTGAAATCCCTTTTTACACGGTTTATTTTTTACACAATTTCGAAATAACTCGTAAAAAGAGAAAAAAAAATGAACATTCATTTAACAAAGCGTAACAGTAATTTGGAATTTCCCACATCCCTCGCATGTACTTACTACTCAGTACTAAGCGCAGAGAGGTGTGCGGAAGGGGGTTAGGACAAAGAAGGGCAGGAATCGCGACACTGCAGACTGCATTCTTTATACAAAAAATTTTTACACGGTATATATAGCGTGGAACATATCTACCGTATAAATGGGGAGTTCAATGTAAACTACTTATGTGATACCTAATTTTAAGTAACAGCAACACTCCACTAAACTCTTTGTAATATCAAATACAAAAAAATAATAACTAATTAATTTATTTATAACGAGAGCTGAATGAACAGGATCAAGATTAGAATTTAAGACTACTGTTTTCACTGAATTTGAAGCAGCTATATTTTTCTGAAAGTATCATAGTTTTGGAGATACATATTTCACCATAATATTGACAAATTAATGTCCGTAAAAACTATCACTTTTCTTGATTGAAATAATGATGCAATATTAACAGCTTTTTGTGTATAGTTGGTCCTTCTTTCCAAACGCGCATAGATGATGGAAGCAAATGCTGTTTGTACTGAATCTTGAACCCGTGAGATACATCACAGAAGGCAACAAAGTTGACCACTGCACACACCGGATGAATTGCAGAATGAATACTTTAAAATGTGTTTTATTTTTGTAAATATGTCTTCCTTCCAAAAGCTGCCAGCGCCATTCAAGTGAACAATAAAAATAGTAGAAACGTTCTAATCATTGACTTCTCGCCCAGTACTCACACGCCTTAGTAGCACAATCATAGGCCCCAAAAAAGATTGCCCCGCCGAGTGTGAACCCCATCACACGAGGAGAAATGCCCGCAAACAATCCTGAAATACCGGCTTCTCTGTAAATCGACACTAGAACCTTTCTGACAGTTAGCCTCTTCTCGGAAACTACTTGCCTCTCTGCGAGCATTATCCGTGTTTTGGTGACATCTAGCGGTGTGGTTATAGCACCTGCTACTGCACCTGCCACTGAACCACATAACGCAACCTGCAGGAATAGAAAAGTAAATATGCTTCATTTAATTTAATTAAAAGTTTACTGGTAAGATGAAAAGATGCGGTATAGCTACATACAGCTACTAACTACATATTCCGAACTGTTGTGAAATAGATTACTTTGGTTCAATACCTAAACTTTTTCATTATTTCAAATATAATATATATGTCCCATTTTCCCCACAACTGTCATTATACTTATGGAATTATAGCAAATGTCTAGAAATCAGCCATTAAAATTTTCGGCATGCAGGGACGTTCCGTGGGCATAGGCGAGTAGGCAGTTGCCTAGGGGCGGCAAGTCCTAGGGAGCGGCAAATGATCAAAAAAATGCCGAAAAATATATTTTCAATGGTAATAATACTATGAATAAACCTTCAAATATTACTTTTACCGATGGGGGCACGTAGCCTAGGAACGTCACTGTCGGCATGAGATTGCGAAGAATATAAATTGAATTTTATAAATATTGATATGAGGGTAATATAATTATGTCATGTCAACCCTATCTTAAAAAGAATAAAGATAGATGGATCGGATTATTCGAATTGGATGTTTGGTAACAGTTTTTTTAATATTGTAACAATATTTTCATTAAATTTTTACACATTAAAAAGTTTAAAACAATTGACTTCCATTCAATTAAATAACACATTAGAAGTAACACTCACTTGTAAGCTTGTGATTTGTCCCGAGTCAGAACTTTCTGCAATGACTTTTTTCATGTATTCCCACAGAGGAAACTGAATAAAGCTAAAAGGCAAATCTCTAAGAACGGTAGAGAAAAATCCCCGGTAAAGTCCTCTCCTTATTCCTTCTGTTCGGTAAGCTTCCAGTAATATTTGGAATCCGTTTCTTCTATTTTTCTGAACTCCTATTATCGCTTGCTGCCGTTGTTTTGCTATATCAGTCGGAACTCGTACAAGACAGGCAACCTTTAAAAATACAATAATTTATCGATAGTTTCAACTATAAACATTATTTTCTTCATATAAAGTCGAGTCAGAGCATTGCAGTTTTTTCCTAATTAATCCGTTGAGCCATGAACTGTTTTTAATTAAAAATCATTTGTTGGGTATGTGGCGCTGCGATCGTTGGCTTCCGTGACAGATCTAACGGATTCGAGTCCTAGTACGAACAGTATGCAACAAATTAACCAATAGTGCTCATTATTCTTGTTCTTACCTATTAATTTTTTTCTATCTACAATTCGTGACAAGATACATACCACTTCTCCAAAAGATGCAGCAGCCACATGAAGAAGAGGCCGATATGCCGGCTCAATATATGGATCAGCGATTCCTTTAATAGCCTCGTAAGAAAAGAAAAACAAAGCTGCTGATGGTACACTTCCGGTAACAACAGCTCCTAAGCCTCTATAGACTCCGCTAAATCCTCCAGATTTAATAAGGCCTTGACTGCTCTGCAGACGGGTCTTGATAGTATCTAATGGATACAGAATGACATCCACCGTGAGCCCAGCTGCTCCTCCTGCCTGTAAAAATAATAATGAAATAAAATAAAACTCGGTTATCTTAAAGAACGACGTCGTGAAGCATTTGATGTTTAATCGAAATTGGCCTTTGTGTCGGTGCCGCCAACACAGACATGAAAAAAACAAAAATCGTTCGTGAATTATTTTCTTGAATTGATTATACAAATCTATGAAACGTTATGATCTCTGATTACTGTCAGAATAAATGAAAAAAACAAATGTATATTCAATCGTATCTTAACTAAGATAAGTAGTTACACATAGCTTCCATAGCATAGTGTAATATTTATGTGTTGGCGGCACTGACACGGCGGTCATTTTAGATTAAACGTCAAATGCTTCACGACGTCGATCTTAAGATAACCGAAAACTCAATCTCTTTCAGAGGATTTTTAAAGTATATTCAAGCGTGTTTATTTCGGTACAGAAGTAATTTTGGTGAATTATGTGCGGTCCCCAAACGCTTCAATTACAATTTTAATATATAGAGTGTTGATTAAACAATCAAATAATAACATTTACATCGAGTTCATCATTCAAACATTTAGAGGTTATAATATGAAAATGTAGATAAATATGATTTCCAATGACTTACGATAATAGGTGTAAGATAAGACTTGGGTGTGCTATCCATCATGTAAAGGGAAGATCACATAAATTAATTTAACATGATTCAAATTAATGGTAAATAGCACTTAGTAGATTTGTAACAGAACTATAATTTGAAATGACAGCCCAATATTTTCAATTTTAGATTATTTAGCGCCGGCAATGCTACCATAACAGCTGTCAATCAATACATTGCCACAACACAAAAACTAATATTCATCTATTAATTTTTTGTTGTGGTAATTGTGTTTTGTCTCATGAAAATATTTTATAAATTATTTGCAAATTTCCAATCTACCTACTCAATTTTAAATTTGATCATAGCCCTCTATACTTAACGGTGGTTATGATTAAGTAGAAAAAATTCTTCTTTGCCCTTATGGTGTTTCCAAAATATTATTTTTGTTTTCTTTCAAGTTATGCAAGAATTCCAAAACTTCACCTAGAACATTTTATAAATATGTATTTATTCATATTGAATGAAATTCAGTTAACCATTAGATTAGATAAATAGTTAATTTACAGCTGAATTTTATACTCAGCACAACCAATACAAAATTTCAGCCATGGCTGGGAATACCCCAGTACTTAAGAGCTTCTATATGATTACAAGAAGTGTCTAACGAGCAGTTACCAAATTAATAGTTGGTATGTACTAAAGTGAACTAAAATAAAGACAGTTTTTATTTGGGAAGCAAATTTAATCTGAATTGAGACTTACTCATTATCTAGATAATGTGGCTTAGTTATTAAATGCAATATTATTCACCTAACCGGAACCATGTGGGAGAGCTGACTCGAGTTAATGATTTGTATACAATCCCTAAGGAAAATGATCAAAATTTTTTTGAAAAAACATTTTGCTATTTCATTGGGTTGTCAAATTGAGATAAGACACTATGAATCGAACGCTGATATGTTTATCTTCAGCTTAATTTTCTCTCTGATCACATGTAACATGATTATCTACTTTTGTGTGATACCAATATGGCAAAGGAGGCTTTAAGAAAAACGTCAAAAATTGATAAAAAACATTAAAATTAATTTCATTCATTTTCAGATACTGCAGTGGGTGCTTCCCAAAAAAATTCATACCACAGCCCCCCTCAATAAAAAAACATGTTCTGCGGCAGCCCCTGGAGAAAACCTGCGCCCCCCAATTTGGGAAGCACTGCTATAGTGTACAGTAGAATATTGTGATTCATTCGAACTTTGTTATATGTACTGAGTGGCCATTTTGCCATGCGACTTAGGGGTTTGCTACTGAAGTGAATTTTAACAATTTCCTATGGAATAAGAATAAATATTCTACAAAATTGTCTGTCCACAAGCTGTAGAATTTTTAAACTCTGATTCTGCATTCATAGATCAAAAAGCTCCTTTTGATCCTCGACAGGCGACGAATACAAATCAAAATTATACACAGTCCAACAATGGCCGTCATAACAGAATAAAACAATCAAAATATGTGTAAGAAATTTTATTAAGCACAAAAATATTAAATAATTACATTATCATATTTTTTTATTGAAGATAGATCAACATATAAAAAGACAAAATTATAAATAAGAACAAAAAATATTTTAATGCATCTCGTTTTTCACAACTAGCTTGTATTGCCATTTTCAAATTTTACATACATACGTTAAAAAAATATTCTTATATGGGTCTGACTTTATTTGTTAAACAAAATTCAGCTTACTATGGCACAGAGCTAAACATCAAAAACTATGGTGTGAATACTTATATATAAACTGACAAGTCACAATACAGCACCCTGAAAATTAATTTTATTAATTCCATAGCTTTCTCTCGCTTTCCAGCGGCAGGAAAATGGCAAAGTCGTGAGGATGCCGATCGTCTCACATTGAAACACATCTCCGATCTTTAATTGAATATACATTTTTTTCTAAAGGTTTTCACAATTCCATCACATTTATATATAGCTTGCCAAAATATATGTTGATATGTTGAACTGTTCCTGACTTTAAAAATTCAAATTGTGCAACAACTTCTTTCCATGATTTGAATCAAGATACCGAACTTCGCTGAAATCTCTTGCAATATTCGGCAGAACTACATACAATTTATTAGTGAATGAATCAGGAGATACGTACAGGGCCGGCCCGTGGATTCTTACGCCCGTGTGCGAGGTCAAATGTCATGCAATTAATTCTGGAACGATCCACCAATCTGCACCACACTGATCTTTCACACGATCCCACAAGAGCCGGCGCTTGTGTCACACTTCGCACACGCTTAGGGCCGGCATGTAAGACATTGTGCATTTTCATTTTTAATAAATTAAACAAAATTGAGATAAGGCATTTAAGATAATCTGTTTCCGTTGCCCAGCCACAGAAGTCATTCGGAGTCACAGTAGTTCTTTAACATTATTGACTGTTCAACAACTAACCAGTTGCCCGCAAAAGGGTGAAGTTTTCCTGAGTCACAATAAACTATGTCTGTTTTTATTTGGTGTGAATACCTCTAATAGTTTCCGCTCTACCATATTTCTTTAGTTAAATTCATAATGCCAAACAACAGATGAAAAAAACTGTATTTTGGTAATGATACACTGATTGAAATTAAGCTAATTGTGCATTTGCAGTTTATAATTATGCCTGTAAAAACTTACTTATGTTTAATACTATATGTTAATAGACATATGGAAACCAGTCTCAAGTGATAAAGACACGACACAATACATCAATATGTTGGTAATCAATTACAGTAATGGTGAAAACAACAAAAGAGTTCAAGCGAAACTTTCAGCTGTAGTAACCGGTCGTTGTGATATCATCGATCCTATAATATTCATAAATACAGAATCAATAGTAACAGTTATGACCATTTGAAACTTCTGTTCTAAATATTAACGACATAAAGTATTTCATTACAGAGATATTAAACTGTGATTATTTTGATACTTAATTAAATTAAGAGGAATAATAGACATACAGTTTTAATTTTTCTTCTATTTTTGTCAACGAACATACTTGTGATGATAATAAAATTATATGAAAAATACACATAGTGGAAAATGTTTAACGTGAAACAATATTCTGGTCCAGAAACAGTGCGGTGTTATTATAAAACGAATCGAAACACTAAAGGTAAAAAGATTACACACCTTAAAAGAACACAAAATTATTTCAAGCTCACGACTTTAGGAATCAACTTTTTACTGACAACAATGTGATTTTACAATAGTAAGACGTGAGTAGCATGAATGTTGTAAATTTAAAATAATGTTGAAAAATATTGTTGGTGTCTTTCAAGGTGATAAAATAATGCCGTTTCATTTTAAACAATTTTCACTGTTACAAAGTTTTCGCTTACAGCTAGGTTAATGTTAATGGGAAATACAGACTTTTACTAGTATAAAATGCTGCTTTATAAAAAATTCAAATAAAAGAAATAATAATGAAATAATTTTAATTGAATTGCCAAAATAGTCTAAAAATACTTTTTATCAGTTGAAAATAATCAGCGAAACAGTTCTGATGAATAGATAAATTGTGGAGCATGTACATCCGTTTCTGCGAATGATCAATATATAAATTGTCAAATTATCCATGAATGAATTGAAATATTATTTTTATTTAAATCCTAAGTTAGTGTTTATAATATATGTTGGCGTTAGTTATTATCTCTATTCAGTTCAATTCGATTAATGTTTCAGATACTTGTAATATTGGCACACCGATGACCGTATGCCGATAATATATTCGTCAGATTTGTTAATTAAAAATAATTCTGGTTTCTTTTCCCGTACATCTTAAAAATGTATATGTAAACACACATAAAGAAAAACTACTCTAAATGTGACAAAATAATAATAACGACAATTGCCTCATGTAAACTTTCAGATTGTCAGATGAAGTCTATTGAGCGTAAGGTCATCGATATTTAAGTTTGATTCATTACACGAATTATTAATAATTATTAGTAACAAAACGGTTCCTATTTTGATATTGACGATTTAATACAAGTTCCAAAAACTATTTTACATATTAAGCGAGTGATTTATTGCTGCTGCATAACAAATTTTATATTTGATTCGCACATTGGTTTGATACAACAGAGTAGATTTCAATAAAAATGCTACAAAAAGGTAACTTGGTTATCTAAGTTAGTAAAGATATTCTCAAAAAAGACGACATGTTTAAATCGGCAATCGACTTGGCCCCTAATTTTTATGATCGTTACAAAAAATACTAGCATGCGTTCCAATCGTAGAACGGTACACAAATAATATCAAATTTTTCCATCGTAAGTCAATTTTAATATTTAATCGTAAGAATTTAGGTGAAGCCCACTCTTAATTTCATTTCAATAACTAGCCCATGACGAAAATGAATAATAGTTGATTATGAAAAGCAACTACGACTGTAATTTGAAGGTTTCTTTTTAGCTCGTCCTTAATATTGAATAGATTTATTTACATCACTATATATTTTTTTAAATGCATTGCATTGTTGAGTATATCAATACCTTGAAATGCAATTATTTGATTGTATTAATTACCTTCTCACCCTTCTACGTGCCCATATAGGCTGATGAGAGTACATATTGTATAATAATGATAACATACAATAAAAGTATGGACAAAAAGATATTCTAAGCAAAGCATCCTCTCGATTTATGAACAATTTCGCTATTGTAATAAAGAGTATACATTGCATACGGAAACAAACAGACTTTCTTCACGAAGCGATAAGATTGCTAACAGTTGACTCTGACTAAACTGCGTGCGGTAATCATTGCCGCAATAGATAAATTGGCTGTGTGTTTTTTCTTACGGTCAATACTTGGTGGAATGGCATTATAATAAAAATAATGAAAGATTTTTAGTACTTTTTTCACTTAAAATTTATTTTATCAGGACCGGTTTCGCTCCTCGCGAGCATTATCAACTGGTAATATCAGTCCTGATCAAATAAATTTTAAGTGGAAAAAGTACTAAAAATCTTTTATTATTTTTACAATAAAATTTTGATTCTGAAGCGTATTGTAAATGAATTTTTCCGCACGGATAAATGAATGGAAGAGCGGCAGCAAATTAGCAACAGTTTTCAAAAATAGCAAATTACTAAAAAGGTAATAATTACATCCTTTCTTAGACAATTGTATTTGAATATCCTTACCGAATCGATTGACACGTTAACTTAACGTTCAGTGTAAATCAGTGATGGCGAACCTTTTTGAGTGGGTCAAATTTTGCTTATTATTTTTTTAAATATCAGCCCGTGGGTCACTTAGTGGCGTCGCATGGAAAGTGGGAGAGGATGCCTTCGTGGGTCAGTTTTTTGACCCGCAGGTCATAGCTTCGCCATCACTGGTGTAAATGAACACTGATTTTCTTAATGAGGTGGTCATACAACCTTACACTGAATGATTTTTTATGTAGCCTCTTCTTTTCCGCAAGCGTGGCGAACATTTATATGAATTGCGAATGCTTATAAACCGAGAGTTGAGTTTATGATTATTCTTAGCTTAATTAACACTTATGACAAATATAACGCCCCCATTATAGCATTCACAAATAGTAATCGCCAATATTATATTTATACGAGTGTCATCTTCGAGTATCAGTGCTCTATGAATGATATAAGTAAAATAGTACATCCCTACAACGATAAATTTGCTGGATTATAGATTCCTGAAGCATTCTAGTCTTGTATACATCCACCTCAATACTAAAGCTAGGTAACTTATTTTTCCACGCTGTTTCAAAGATAGCTAGCTATAGAATAATATGATTCTACACCGTCTTCTACGAAATTCAATTGAATGTTTTTTAATTGTGCCCAATTATATTTAGTGATAGTAATGAGGTGACGATATAAAGTGTTTTGAAATACCAAGTCAGCAAAAAAAAATAAAGGTTAAATATCAAATATACAGTAGAAAATAATAATAGATTGGCCATTATCCTTTTATGGCTGCAAAGATTCACAACATTATCTTGAGGAAGTACAGTGGAAACTCAATCTAATAGTTAAAACTGTTGATTTTTATGACATGTCAATGTTTCATTGAATACAAGATTTTAAAATGCATTCTTATGATTTCAGAAAAAAATTCAATATTTTTAGTCAATTAGTCTTATTTTTTAAGGATAATTACAGATTAAATGATGTATATTTTTACTGCTATCTGCATATGAATCTATACTCTGAAAATATTTCCTAAACAGATAAATATAAAAAATAAAATATTTCACTATTTGATAGTGATGTAGATTTTTTGCTATTGTAATGAATATTTGACTCAGGCTATTTGATTCTTTTACATTTAGATTGAAAATCCCACTGTGCCTGGCAAGATGTTTCTTATAAGCGAGTTAGCTGCAGCGAAGTAAATACATTTTGATATAGCGGTCTACTTCTTGCCGTGGAACTCTTCTAGGCAGAGCTTGCAAGACCAGGAGCCTTCCGGGGGGGTCGCCAGCGGCGGGACGAGACAGTACATGTGGTATCCGCGATCGCAATCATCGCAGAACAGCAATTGATCCTGGGAAACAATCAGTCATAAGAAACTCAGTTATTGCTTATTATATCAGGACTGGGTTGTGTAAGTCTAGAAAAATTATTTGCACCGAGGAATCTAACAAAGTACAGAATATCTTGAAAGTAGATATTGAAATTGAAGAGAGCAGATATGTGCAAAAAAGCAACGTAGTGTACCGGTCTACATTACTTGAACTGTTCTCTTATAAATTTAAACTTTTCCAGATACACTCATCCCTCGATTTGCGCAGTATTTGTTTTATGCAATCAAGAATACATTACGATTGTCTTAAAAATACTCCAGATCAAACGCACTCGATGTGCCAATATATTGGTCAACAGCATATCCCCAAAACCGCTCTTTTGTTAACTGCACCGTTTCAAGCGAAGTTTCATATGGTTACAATGTAAATTCTTTATTACATATTTTATTACAGCACTACAATATTTACATCGCGAATTTTAAAGAGACTCATATGAAGAACAATTAATTTGAAAGTGAAGATTTTTGAAAGATCGTTATGCAAAAACTTGATTGAATTCATCTGCCGTCCGTACACTGAAATAATGATGATCAATATGTAACAAGTGTTGCTTTCGGATGAGTCCTTAATGTAGATTAATGAGGTTTTTTATTTTACGGAACCTATCTACCACCTTAATCGAGTGATGAGTGTACACGGGCTTGCATCAGGATCAACAAACTGATACAACGCAGCACGAAAGAGTGTCGAAGGACGTCTGTAAAAGATCTTAAGGAGATAAAATTCAATGAAGTTAGCATCGGTACTTACATCGTTATCACTAGTGCCACACATGGAGCAGCACTTGCATTCGATACACTGCCAACGATACTTACGCACTGATACAATCATGTTGTCGGTGAACTGAAGACACGTAGGATGCCCTGTTGATATTATTTTTTTAATTAATTGACTTAATATTAAAACATTACGCATGGGAAGGGTATTCTTATTCAGTGTTTTTTTGCTTTTAACTATTTTACTAGGATCAAGTTTAGTTATTTTCACACAATATGCATCCACTGAAGGAACAGAATGAGTAAACAGAGATAATTTTTTTAGGCAGAAATTGGATTTAGTGTATTGAAGATCGTTTTTCGTAAATATTGAATTTCAAAACGGTTTAGAAATAAATAATGCAGTATTGAACAGTGGAATGTCAGTATAAATGAGGATTCATATCCACGGCATACATGTTCACACTTGTGAATTCATATGTGTCAACACGTCTGTTTCATCAGTTGTGAATGCACCTATATAAAATTAATTGTATTATTTAGTATTTATCATGTCACATTTAGACCAAAAGAACAATTCAGTGATTGATACGATGATTTGATTTTAAGGGTGATTAAACATGTTCAGCCGTGCATGGATGTAGTTATTTTTGACTCCAGCTGACATTCTTTCTGGCACAAATATTGCTTACCTTTTATCTCCTGGACACTTCAAAGACATTGAGAATAATGAAGAAATTATAATGCAGCCGACGGTTTTTTGCTTGACGGTATCTCAGTTTATACTTACAAATCTTTCAAGGGAAATTCATTTGCATCCAAATCGTTTAGTATATTTTCATTGCCAGTAATCGAGTAGCATATTTATTGTTCCAGAGTCGGGACACTTTATCAATAAACAGTGGACTGAAAACACTGACGGCACTGTTAGTATGCAAATAGCAGACATCAATACAGACACTCGTTTGTGTTGCAACATACTGCATACCTACACTAATGAGAATTTCATTAGTATTCATAGCCAACGAAGGTCATAGTCGGTTTATTGTTCATTTTTAAAATGTTGCAGCTGTCATCAAATAAATTTACATTGGCAGCACTGATGACGAATTCAACATGGCGACTCAGATGCAAATTACGTGTTAATTCTGAATCCATCATAATCACTGGTAGTTTATAAGTAAATTACAGTTTCAATATGAGATACGATTATGAAACGCATTATCTTTGCACGCAATGTTTTGTTTTTGCGCTATAATAATTTGTTTTTACGTTTCAGTGCGATAACTGCAGTCGATTTTTTCTTCTGTTTATTTTTCTAGCATATCTTTAATGGCGGCAGCTTTGTTTAATCAGCTTTCGTGTGATGATTATTTTCAAAGGAATGATAAGGAACGAGCAATATTTGTGCCGAACAATAGTGAATGTTTTCCGACAGCCGAAAAGAAAAACAAAAAAAAAACATAAGCAAACAACAGATGAGTAGTGAAGGAGATACACAGATGTCAGTAGTTGTGACAGAAAAAAAAACTTAAAACATTTCTTTGAGATACTGATAACATTAAAAACTGCTAAATTAAATTTAAGCTATCAGAAAAATGTTTAATTTGGAAGTGCATTCACTATTATTCAGCACAAAATGGTCATATGGAGGCGGACAAGATTGAGAGAAAAAAAACAAGTCAAAGGCACTTCTTTTCTTTTGGGTTTATATTATAGATATAATATATTATAAATTCCACTTTGTTTATATAATGTTAAGTGTGTTCATAAAATTTAAACAGAAATAATAAAAACTTATCGATATACTGAAAGGAAAAACTGTAATAAAATATCTCTAACGCACGATAGAGTGAAAAAAAAAACTTTCCGATGCGTCCGTTTCAATCAATGTCTGACGAGGCATTGAAACATTAAATCGGTTTTCCTTTGGATATATTTATATATATGATTTGAAATAAAAACTGAATATTGGCTGATTGCACTTCCATTATCAACATTTTTTAATAGTAAACTCGTATATTATTATTTCAATAATCTAACAGAAGGTACCGTCTGTGTACAATTTCTACAAGCTACATTTAAATGAAGTTAACGGTAGAATTTGAAATCGATTTGTTTTAAAAATAAAACACAATCAAAATTGAAATGATATCTTCGATTCCTCTTTACATTTACATGTTTGCGTTGGGTACCTTCTGCGCATAATAATTGAACGGTTAACAGCTTAACCTAAGAATCAAATCAACAATAAAACCATGATGCATTTATATCTCAGTTACAAGTGTCGCAATATATATACGGACACGCACACAATAATACATCCGATGTGTTCAAACCAACTTAGTTTAGACTTAGGCATAGGTTTCGCAAAGCGGAATGTCTGCGAACATGCATTCACCTTCCAGATGTCAAAAAAACATCTAATTTTTCATCATGATCGTATTTTTTTAATGTGAGGAGAAAATCTATTTACATGTGTTAAAATACTTTCAATCGTTTTCTGAGAAGATAAAATTTGTGAGAAGATACGCCAGACATATAGCAGAGCTATAAAATATTCACAAAAAATATGACATAATTCATATTTGGGCAGTTCGATATGTTGTGACAAATTTTAAGAAATTTATAGAATAAAATATTTATTTCTATCCAATATTTTATTAATTCTTCAGTGAATATAGATTATAATTAATTTAATACGATTTGCGTCTCCCGTTATATTCAAAAATTAAAAAAAACAATTCCGAATCAGCTCAAATCAGTTAGTTATCGTGCAATTTTAATGTTTTCAATATTTCTTAAACAGACACTCACCGAAATTATTCATCATCAAGGAGGTTAAAAATGCTATCACTAATTATGAGAATAATCTTTGGTAGTTATTTTATATATACTATTATTACCAAATAGCGCATTTCTCCATGATCGCTGTATTCCTGATGTTATGAAGTCCACAATGTTACACAGATAACGAATATTACATACTCCTTTCTGGATTTGCACTTTTTAAAGTATTAAATAACAAATATCATTTCAGTAACTGGGTGAGACACCGAAATTCATAGCCAATTTGGTTTGAAAAAGAACCGAGATATATTATTTTATGGAGCAACCAAAACGCATAACTTATCGAAAGCCCCAACACGGTTATGAGACAGAAAATAGTTTTGCTAGATTTTGCTACAATATATGATATAGACATGAAAAGAAATAGATTTTTACCTTACACTACAGAAATACTATTAAAATAAATCTTGACCAGAATTTAAATGTACAATTGACTAAATACATAGATATGATTGTGAACACATTTTGCATTTAATAAATAGATGATATGAATTCATTCAAAGCGTGTCGAATGAACAACCCTGCTTTTAAAACCGGACACTCGTCCCGTTCATCGGCGAGTATGACATACGGTACCCATTAACAATTTTGAAATCTGCACATTTAAAATCTAAGCACGTGGCATTGCACAGTTTAACTTGCCAGCGCCGGAAGAACTGTCACGCGGGCAACATTGATTACTATCTTGGTACGAAGCTACTCTAAAACCTTTCGGTGTGTACACGAGTAGAGAATATTTATTGAAGATTGCAATGTTTGATGTGTGCATTGACAGTTCTTCTGGCGTAACAAGAATGCCATCGATTTTAGAAAAGAATTACATTGAATATACTAATTTATTTACTACTATCAGTGCTGTGCCAATAAAACGCACTTACTTCCCTCGTCGTTAATATTCAAAACATTATAAAGAGTTGAAAGTGTGACACAATAAAGATTTGACACTGTGAGATCGATATAAATAGAAACAAGCAGAAAAATTACACCGTGTCTTAAAACATTGTCAAACTTTTAGGCACTTTAGTTATCCTTAAAAAGATATCTTTGCAAATATATTAACATAAATATATATAGTTTGGCACTGCGAGCCCAATTTTGAAATTTCAACTCTTCAAATAGTGATAACAAACTACAGTACTTTCAATACAAAATAAAAAAAAAAACAATGAAAAATAGTTCATCATTGAGGTGAAAAATTTCACCATTGCGTAGGACAATCGAACATAATATATTAATAACACTAAGCATAAAAAAAAACAACTTTAAGAAATACGTATTCTTAAAAACATTTTTTTTCTCTAATCAAATATACTAATGGCACACACAAATGGGTAAATATAATCAACAAAGAATTCCACACCTTTTCTATGTAGAATGATTCGCGTAATATTATGTATTCCTAATTTTCATATTGGTAAACTTGAATTTATTAATTATTATAGAAAAAAAAACATCTCTCAAGATTTGCAACAATCGTAGGATTAAGAATCTAAATATATTTCTTTTTGTAAATATGTTCGCTTACAAGAAAATAGAAATATAATAAAAAAAAACTCATCAAATGGAATATT
Organism: Himalopsyche anomala; assembly: GCA_031772345.1. NCBI lineage: Eukaryota > Metazoa > Arthropoda > Insecta > Trichoptera > Rhyacophilidae > Himalopsyche > Himalopsyche anomala. Next base: position 6,816,928 of record CM062829.1, read on the forward strand.
TATTTACAGTTTTAAAAAATCCTAATGTATGTATTGTCGAACATAACAGGGTTAAAAATATTACCCGTTGATTGTACGAGTCAATTATCTGTCAGGCAATAAGCTCGTGCGAGTAATTAATATTAGAGTTTGAAACAAAATTCAGCGTTTGGATGATGACAAAAATGATTGAAGAATTCATCTATGTTAAAATCAACCTATTTACCGAAACAGGTATTTCTCAAATTTACAGATTACACTACAATGTGACACATGATTATGCAAACATTTGCGGTAACTCAGCAACGAATGCCTAGAATTCACCATTCATATTGGTCCGAGGAGATCTTACGATAAAAATATTTATACTCTTTAAAAAATTAAACAAAACAATATAGCTGTAAATCTACAATAATATTATACAACTTAAAATCTTTAAGAAATTAACAACGAAATAATATAATCTAGAGCACGAAAAGCCCGCAGAACCGTAAATTAAAAAAACTCTCAATTATATCACCGGCCAACGCGGGATATAAGTTTTTTTTGGAATGAATTTTGACTAGTCGATGAAAAAAATTGTACAATATTCTTTGATGCGGTGTGAAATAAATAAAATTTGACTGATGATGAAACGTTTTTTTAGCAAGTAACAATTTCTCGAAAATATATACGATCAAATTAACAGAAAAAGGCACATCGGTCATTACACAAATAAGGATTCGAGCATACCAAAATAGCAGTAATAACCTTTTATGTAGCGCAAGTTTTTCTTTAGGTTATAATTATTTTAACAGTGCATATAATTAATCATTTTAATAAGTCCATTTGAGTCGTCCGTTATCAAACACGGCCAAGTTTTACAAATTCCCATAGGGAATTTCAACAGTTACATTTCAATAATGTTTCAATTTCAAAATTGTATAAAGTGTATAAAAATCAACATTAAATAATGATTTTATTATCAAAAGCGACCAAATCAGACAGCTTGCTATCATACCGGCCAAGCCACTGAGAGACAATCGGATCACAGTATTTTAATCAACTGATTGAGTGTCATTCAGTATTTTGTACAGAATGTGATCACTTAACATTTGATAAGTTGTCGCTTTTTGTCTGGGTTTTTTGTAGATATTAAAGTTAATTCACATTAGTATTTTTAAAAAAAAACTTTCGGCTCTCTTAAAAAATGAAGTGAAAAAGCCGTGTTTAATACTGGACGCCTCGTTTTCATGTCATCAAATAAATAAAATAAGTTTTCATATTCATATATATATATATAGCATTAACGAGGTAACTGCTAACATCTGATTGATTATAAGCTCGAACTTGTATCGCCATTCGGTATAAATATAACATTTGGCAGCAATGCAGAATGGCACTTTATGGTATATTATATAAGTTTAAAGCAAGCAGCGAAGCTAGCCAGCTTACAAAATGTCAGGAAATTCTATGTTATTGTGGGACTGGAGATAACGATTCTAAGGTAAATATCGACGAAAAGTAATTACCGCGTTTGCATGAATACGATGTGAGTGAAAATTTTACTTTTATCATAATCAAAGTTGTAAAATTTAAATAATTAACAACTGTACATAATAATTCTTATAGAAATATATGATGGCTTCCCGCTGTGTTAGGAATACGCTCCACTTTATTTTTCTTAAAAATATTTTGCTAAGAAAACTTCATTGCTATACAGAAAAATTTAAAAATCTTTATTTTATAACTTGAAATGTTTACCTAAATATCGCCGTTTCAAAATAAATATTTAACAATTTGACTGTTGGTCATTTAACAATAATTTGGTAGTTAGTTAGTAAGGTAGAAAACTACGTATTATACTGGCCTCAATATGTACTTAAAAGCAGCCATGAGTTTAAAATACACAAGGAAGGATTTTCATCTACAGACATGAATGAAAACTTTGCTCTTACAAAATGTGACATTAGCACAACACAGCGGAGTGGTTGAGAAGTAAACGTGCATTAGACATCACGTGTATAAAAATCTGAACGGTCTCTCGTGGTGGTTTATCAAGTCTGTATATTTAATGCTTTTTTCTATTATAAAACATGCCTTATTTGAAATACCGAGAGTTCCTCTTATAAAAGTAATTAGGGTTGACTGTTCTAGAATTCACCGATAAAAATAATCCTTAATGTTAGGAAATTATACTAATAATTTTGCTAAAGTTTGTCAACATGTCAAGTATTAGTTAAAATACTGAATAAATTTTAAAAATATGTTATTATTCTGCATTAGCGCAGCGTATTTTTGATGTTGAAAACTCGTGCAGGTAATGCAATTGTAGTCTACCTATTCGTAAACAAAATTAATAGAGATTCAAGTGCACTGTGCTAGTGACTACAATAAATAGATTGCAGAATGAGTAAATCAAATGTTTATTTACAGAGGAGCTCTCGTGTTTTATCTTTTTTTTTTGTTTTGGTTAAAAGCTGATTAGATTCTATTATTTGAAAAATTACTATAGGTACTAACAATATTATCTATGGTACAAGTTTTTTGGTTCCGGTTACAAATTTACAAGGCACCAAAAGGTAGGGCAGGTTCATTTATTTACAAAAAAAAATAATAAGGCTCGAATACTCTTTTCGAGACGAATAACAAGCCGTGACATCTCACAATCGGTAAAGAGACACTGCTGTGCGAAGATTTTAACTGTCATAAAAACAAATACAAGCTAGAACCGTTATTTTAAAAGGTACAAATTTTATTTAACGTAACTAGTACCTAAGTGATAACATAAAAATCAGTCAAATATAGAATGGCCAAAATATGCTTTTTTAAGGTAACCATTATTTGATAAATAACCCAACAATAAGAATTACAACTTTTTCCTTCTCAAGGTAGATAATAAAATTTGATATTTTGTCGTATATTAGTAAACTATGTAAAATTTTCGTAAAGAGAAAAATTCATTTTGCTATGTAACGAATTATAAATTTAGATATTTCTTATTTAAATATTGGGAACATCCCGAGTCTATCAGTTAGGATAAATTTTGAACACACCCTCAAATATTCCATAACAAGTATTGCACACAATGAAACGGTTTCATACTTCTTCAATATATAGATTTAATATGTTCGAGTGTCAGATACGTAGATCTGATTTCGAATATTTAGTTACGATATAAACATGGTGGTGTTATAATTTCAGTCTATGCGAGTCAAACTAGTCAACTCGGAAAGGCGTCTTTACTTAAAAACTAGACCAGCTTAGTCTTCTTTGGCAGGCGGTACAGTAAAAAATAAATAATCGGCGCTGAAAAGATATCAGCGTGGCCCGTATCCAAAGAATGGGAGAGAAGTTGGCAATAATTCACGCAGAAGTCTGCGATGATGGATTATGTTGAGCATGGTATTATTCAATTTGAGAATCTTAGCCGCTCAAAGTATGAGCGATGTGATGAATTTGTGGAATATAAAAAGTAGTGTATTTAAATAAGATAGACGAAATGATCGCAATTTACATGCAATTATAATAAAAAAAAACTATTGCTTTGCAGTCAATTTGCAAAAATAAAAAACTATAGTATGTATTTATTTAAATAAATACCCATTTGTTATACAGAAATATCGAAGTCCTAAATTATTCGCCACGATTAAATAATTTGAGAAAAATTAATGCCGCTTACTGTCAAAACACAATAAACAAACGAACGTCGGCGGATTGACGTTTACTTTCGGCGGGTACGTTTCACAGGTACAGTGACGAGACTCGTGCTATTCTTTCTAGTGCTTTTACGAACGGGTGTGACGACATTGTCGTGGAGTTTAGGCGGTGGGGACTCCGTAGCTTCCATTGAACAGGAGTCTTCGGACATGCTGCGTCCTGAAAACGTACGGCTGCCGCATTCCATGAAAAATGAATGGGAAAATTTATCAAAGTCATCAGCGGAATACGTGGTGAGGCGTGGAAAATCCTCAATGGCCGGGGAACTCTCGCGGGAAAGGCTTTCACCCGTCCAAGGAGACTCGTCTCTGTTTGAAGACTTTCTCTTCTGAATATTTTTATTGATCCCATTGGATTTGGATACGGACCGAGTGATATCTTTTTGTTCGACGACCGACTTCTTCAAACCTCTAGTCTGGCAACCGACTTCGACGATATCTTTATTTTTAAGTTTATTCTCTTTGGGCCCGTTTTCTTTATTGGCCTTTCGCTTATCGTTATTATTAATAGTATAGTTGTCATCGTCGGAGAATTTTGCCCCCTTCCCTCTGCCGGCGGTCTTACCTGATCTTCCACAGTCGGAGCAGCTGAACAACTCTTCCGGAATTCCAGTCTTCTTGTTTTGTCGTTGATCACCGAGGCAAAAGTCACAATACGGAGAAGACTGCTGTTTGCCTCCGGGGACTCTCTTGGGGCTGGTAGGTGTATCGCTGGAAGGGCTAGCGTCATCATCGGCGTTTCCCCTTTGAGGGGATGAAGTTCCCGGAGTGGGCGAAGGCGGATTTGCGGAGGCGGAGTTTTCATCAGAAACTGCTGACGGAGGAATGGACGTCGGCCGGCTGCTACGAGAAGCATTTGATGACGGAATAGCTGCCGAACCTGGAAAAACAATAATATTAAAGATATTTTACAAAAAAGTAGGTGAAATTTTTTGATGTAGGTAAGTTATATATCTTTATTTTGATAGGTAGAGAAATATACAGCGAATACTGTATTGTGAGGTGTCCTTGAAATTATTGTGGTTTTTTTTGACAATATTTGCAAAATAAGACTGATCATTCTTAGTTATTTAAAATTAAATAACTTTTTTTTGTTGTATTGCCCAATTATTCTCACCAACAGTGTCTACATGATTTTCCACTTACCCACAAGTGGCAGTGCTGATTTTACTGTTATTCTTCTGTGATGCTTGCTTTGCATCATTAGTGTTCAACAGAATCATCCCATCTATTGCACCTAAAGAAGTGTATCTTCAATTGCGAGTAGTACCTATCTAATCCTTAAAGTGGGGCAATGGGCGAGTGATAAACTAACCAACAGTTCTGTCCAATTCCTATAGCCTTACTCTTAGCCACTGAGTAATGACATTTTTTTAATGAGATAAACTTAAGCAGCAGCTCGTATACTTCACATTGTAAGCGAAAATGAATCTGATTATTGTTTCTAGTACAAAACAGCACCTCTATAGGCCCTTTTAACTTGGTGAGCAAACCCTTGTACTACTAGTACCCTTGCAGTAGAGTAAGTGAAAAATTCAATTTACGATAAAATAATTTCGCTGTGGTTATTTCATGTGAATGCACATCAAAGTACCAGTCATCGTTAGTTACATACGCACGATATGTACACATTCATACCGGCCGGTTTATTGAGGAACGTCACGTAACTGTCCTGGTACTCCGAAGCCAGTCCTGCAGCGGCAGACGCAGCATCAGTGGGCGGGGCGCCAGGTATCAGCGGAGCTCCCAGACTTGCATTGGCGGCGACAGTCAAATTAGTAGTGACAGTGGAACCGGCAATCGAAACATCCTTTTGTATGTGTTGATTGGTGTCACGGGAGTCTCCGTCGCTTCCAGCTGACGCCGGCGTTCCCACACTTGTCGAGTTTCCTTCCTTGTGCGAGTGAGTGTAATGGTATGTCAGTCCCGGCCGAGTCTTGTATCGCACTCCGCACACTATAGAATAAAAACACAAATTGAATATCTCTATTTTTTTTATGTCTACCATCAATTAATAAGCCGGTTGAGCGGTATCTCCACAAGGTTGAGGCGGTTCGCAGCATCGTCTACTATCTATTGATATGCTTCCACATTTTGTATTGGATTATGATTATTTCTTCATATCTGGATACATGACATATCCATCGGTAATATTTGGGGGGTTATAATATTTTTATTATTTATTTCAAAAATTGTTGATTTTTGAAAATAAAGCTAAAGCCAGGGCCAGCTCATTTTGCACACGTCGGCCCTGTCTGCAGCGGTATAAATATTAAGCTAAAAAATCCTTTTCTCTTCAATCACTTTCTTAGAACCAATGTCAATAAAGAACCACATGCTAACAGATGAACTCGATTAAAATCTAGACTCAAATAAAATTCTAGTTAAGGAATAATAAAAAATTGCAAAAATTAAACTTTACTTAAAATAATAATCATTTTTTTCATTCAGATTGCCCAATAAGATTTTTTTTGTGTAGCAATATTCAATATATATTCACATATAAACTAGCTCACCAATTAGCGGCTAACTAATAAAAAATAATAAGCAATGATCGAAGCTTACATTCACACCCAAAAGGTTTATCGGCATCTCCGGCGACTTCATATGGGAGAGTTTGTTGAACAGCTTTCTTCCTTCCGCGACCCTATAATAAAACCGAGCAGTGATTAAAAAGAGCAGCGGAAGCAATGTAGATATCGATCATAATAACTATAAGTAGTATTACATGTATCACAGGGGAAAACAATGTATGATTTGAATTCATTATAAATTAAAATAATATCATCACAAAATGAAAAGGTAAATTGTCAAACATGGAAATTGGAAATCAATTGTTTACCAAATAATAAATTTTAATGGTAATCTAAAAAAAACCATTAACATACCCCTCCTCTGCCGCGTCCCTTGGGAGTAGGAGGAGCGTCACCGTCTTTAGCAACTCCATCGCTAGTATTCTGGCTGGCTGCGCTGCTCCCCCCTCCTCTCCGCTTTCCTTTGGTCGGCCCGCTTCCTGAGGCTTGGGCGGCCGAAGCCCCTTTTCTTCGACGGCTGGAATATGAATCATCGCAGTAATCTTCATCGGAGTCTGGCTTCTTTTCATCGTAAGGTTCCATATCGTCCATGCCGATTTCATCATAGAACCATTCCTAGATTCAAATATACGAATGACTTTTTTTAATAAAAAATATATATTTTGTTTGTTCAGACCGTAACATCAAAATCATCTTTGACCTTCTAAGGAAAGTAGTTTCCGTAGAAGACAAAAATGGAAATAATACAGAAGAGCTATCCACTAAAAAAGAAATAGGCAAATAATTAATAAGCTGTACTTAAACCTTGTCTCGCAGTGGAATCTCTCACTTTTTTGAGGTTATAAACGCCTCAATTTAGAGACTTTTGAACCACTCACTCAGCCATCGATAATTAATTAATGGTTTTCATACTTCAATTGACATAGATTTTTTTCTAAATTTCCTACTGCATTTCCTATGCATAGTATTTTACTATGCCGTCCAAACAACAAATTTCAGGTTATGATTTTGACTCTCCAGCCATTAATATAATTGTTCCAATAAATTCAACGAAAGAGAAGAAATTGTAGATTACATACTTTAGGCAAATCGTCCTTTAGCATCATTGAATCCCTAGCATGATGACTGTCTTTGCTATCGGTGTCGTGAGCGTCCATCGAGACATCGCCGTCTCCTCCGAAACCGTCACCGGACACTGTCTCTCCGACGCCGCTCCCCCATGCACCCCAGCGGCCGCGAGAGTGAAATGATAAGTATTGTCTTCGTGCTTTACGCCATCTAGTAAAATAATTATACAACTCTATCAGCATCAAAATATAACTTGCACTATACTATACTATACTATAAAATATTCTTAACAGCTTAACGACCGTGGACGCATATACGCATCCTACGTCATACATTCCATTATATTGAAAAATCACTTGGTTAGGATCGAGTTTGATTTTGAATGTTAACGAGAGATGGTAGTATACATATTGACACATTATTTGACAAAAAATAAATTATTTTGTGAAAAATCACCCCTAGACGGTAGACTTTTTTTTGTCGTATGTGATTTTTCATAATATTATTTTACGTTCTGTTTAAATATTTGATTTATAAATCGTGTCTGGTTTGTTTCCCCGATTAGCGACGATATACATACGTAATATTAGCAGGGTATCCTGTCGTCCAGATGCATTTTTGGGGCGGGGCCCTTAGAGTTTCGAATTGCTTAGTGATTTATTGCTTGGGAGTGCGTTGCTGCATTTTTATGACGGCCGAAAACAATTTTTGAATTTTTAAACGAGTGGTTGATAATATTATGACCTATTCAAACTTAGTGACAAGGGTCCTCAACTTATGTTTACGAAATAAATTAAAAAATATTCCTTTGAAATATATTCTTTTATGTTACATTACTATAGCAAATATAAATTTGCTATAGTATGTACACGTAAAAAATGTGAAAAAGTAGGTTTTGCATATTTTAAAAGAAGATCTTTCAGTAGATTTAGGTTTTTTCAGTACACAACATAAGTTTTGATGGTGTTTTTCTGTTCTCTCTTAGCAATGACACAATGTATTAAGCTGACAATATTTATTATGCCAAAAAAAAAAAAAGTGCGATATTCATGATTACCTGGCAGCGGGATATGTGTACAACTGTCCTTCTCGGGCCCCTGGCATTCTCTGTCGTATGCTCATCAACAAATTGCAGTGTGTTTGAGCAACTCCTACAACAACAAAAAATGTGGACAACTTTTTGTTGTAACCATTATATTTTCTTTTAAAGCCTCATCATTACTTGTTGACACAAACACATCGAATAATCATTTATCCTAAAGGCTCAATCCAACTCAAGTGAATTCTTAAAAAAAATAAAACACTTTTTGTACTTGATTGAATTGGCATTTACTTGGTACTAGAACTACATTGTAATAAGGTGAAAAAATAACAGAGTATTTTAGTTCTACAAGTTTTATTGTATAACTATTTCGACTAGTTCTAATGAAGGCATAAGCCGAAATAGCCATCAACCATATTTACTGATCTGTTGATAATGCTCATGATGAGTAAAATCTGTCCTGATCTTTATTAAAAATTGTGAAAAAAGTGAAGGTGAATTGCAATCTACCAATTGTATCAGTATATTAAGTAAATTTTCCAATAGGTTAGTTATTAACTAACAAACAATATTTGTAAAAAATTCTGTAATTCAGTAGTTGAGCAAATTTACATAACCGTGCCCGCTCTCAATTTGACAACATATGTACTTCTAATGGAGTTTGTCTCAAAAGAAGTGTTTCTACGGTTACTGTTATTCAGTTACTGATAAATTTTGCTTTATGGCCGCGCGACCATAAAGCAAAGCTGAGGCGAAGTGCTCTAAAATATTTCGTACAATTTATCAATGTTCTTCGTAATAATGTGTGGTTTTAACGCGATTATCAAGCTCTCAAAAAATAATTTTAAATCGTGGCGTTGTTTTTCGCTGTAATAGTCCGTGTGGTGAAGTATGCCAACTTTACCTAAAAATGATTTAGATAATGGATTTCTTGACCCAGAATATGCCTTTTAAATTATGACAGCAATATACTAAAATAACTTAGGTAAATTTGTCATACTACATCGTACGGACTATTGCGGCGAAAAACTTCACAAACTGAGCTAAAAACCACTCCACGATTTAAAATTATTATCTGAGATCATGGGAATCGCGTTAAAACCACACATTATTACGAAGAACACTGATAAATTAAGCGAAATACGAAATGCTCCGGAATGTTTCGTATTTCGCTTAATTTATCAGTGTTCTTCGTAATAATGTGTGGTTTTAACGCGATTCCCATGATCTCAGATAATAATTTTAAATCGTGGAGTGGTTTTTAGCTCAGTTTGTGAAGTTTTTCGCCGTAATAGTCCGTGCGATGAAGTCATACTTTATATAATTTATTTATCAGTGTTCTTCTTAATAATGTGTGGTTTTAACGCGATTCCCATGATCTCAGATAATAATTTTAAATCGTGGAGTGGTTTTTAGCTCAGTTTGTGAAGTTTTTCGCCGCAATAGTCCGTACGATGTAGTATGACAAATTTACCATAACTTAAAACACTAATAATTATTCTGTAATAAAATTATCAGAAGGTTAAATTGTATGTGAATGCAATATATTCCAATAGTACATGGGCAATAAAAAGAAGCAGGTAAGTTAATGTACCAACATTCAGCGATTCGAAGCTACACGAAGAGTAAAATCGCTAGCTGAGCACGATTGTGACTACTAGTATGTACTTACCTACCTAAATTACTGATAAGGACATAATCTATGTATGTGAGCATTTTGATAAACAATGTTGAAATTTACTGACCTGTTTGAGGGTCCAAGAACGGCATCCTTAGCCGCCTTTCCACGCATAATCTTGTATTAAAACTCGCCGAGTTTTCAATCGCCTCCCGATATGCAGAATCATTGAAAAAGCTGAAATGCAGAAAAATAAGTGAAGCTCGTGAGGATGCACTCTTGTTTTAACGATTTTTCGGCAATTTATATAAAATTTCTCACAAAATCTTTGCTGAATGCATTAAAAATAGCAGTGCCAACTGTTTACAGTTATAATTTGTGTTATAATAATAGGAAACCTTTCAATTCTTTGCAAATTCTCGGGATTGACGACCTGTATCTCGGCGGCCGCCATTTTCGGGGTATAAACAATATTTTATTTCATAGTAGGGGTGGCATGCTTGAAAAATATGTTTCTTGTATCCTTGTTACTTATAAAATCTGTAGTCATTGCTATCGCATAAAATAAAATTGTGTTAGAATCCATTATTCTTATCTGCACCTACTTAAAAGTAAACGGTAAATAATAAACGCTTTTAGAATCACATGTTACATCATGATTTTTTTATTAAATACAACTTACAAATTTAAATAAATGAATACAGCCAATGCTTTTTTCTCTATGTCGCGGTGAAACGGCATTCCGTCACATTTTTTTATATAGTGAAAATAACTATTTTAAGATATTGTTGATACTTTTCAATCTTTTAAAATACGTTGATTGGTGATATACACTGAGTTGAAGACATTAAGCCAAATACATTGACACTAAAGAAAAAGGAATCGAAACGATTTGCTACAAAACAATTGGGAAAAGCTTTAGAAATTATCTAAAATTTTTATTACATCATATGATTTGACATTTATTCATTAGTTGTATTTGTTTATTTAATTTTAGATTTAATGTTTAAAATAAAACAAAAAATAATAATATGTTGTATGTGCTTTGGGGCAAAATCTGCTTTAAATTATATTTGAATATAATTGTTAACGGGTATTTGGTGCTGTGGTCAACATCGTTGGGTTCCGTGACGGATCTCACAGGTTCGATTTCAAGTACAAACAGCATTTTTTGAATCGATTTCTTGATTTCTGTTTGAAACCGTGGGTGTAATATTACAAAAGTTCCTTTCCACCTTTTCAATTCTAAAATGAACGGGACAAAGCGAAAGTAATTAACTAAGCACAAGTCTTATCACAGCTCTATTTTTTATACTTATTTTTCTAAAAAAGGGAATTTGATCAACTGATTAACAAAAAAAAACACGGTTTAAAAATCAAACAAAAAAACATTAATAATAATATAATTTATTTTCAAAAAAATAATTCATAATTCACGTAGATAAGTTTTTTTGTACACAATTTTGAATATGAATCTAATTATGATTTTAGTTTAGCATGACAAACGATAAATTCAAATTGCTTAATTGTTAAAATTTTGTGAATTATCAAAAAAAAAAATATATTTTCGTATTTGTAGATAGTCAACACAAAGTTCGATTACTCATATGAGTATCGGAACATCACTAGCATGTGGTGTCATCGTGAGTGGCCACCCCTGGACGAATCACATTTCTTGTAATTGGTGATTGGAGATTTTCGAGTTATTTCGCTGATTGGCTCCTTGTACCAACTTATTTGACCGGGAGCTTTTTTAAACTTCTCGATTAAAACTAAATTGATTATTTACCACATTCGAGCTATCAATTTTCCATTTCATTTATATCCTTATCGCTCTACTACAAGAAAACAAAATGTCCGTTTGCTTCGTGTCGGCGTAAGTACACTAAAACTATTTGCGTGACGTTTTTACTGTAACAATTTTTCAATGTGACTTATGATTTTTGATTTCCGTATACCATTATAGTTTGTCAGATTGATTGGACTTACCTCTATCTCCCTACAGTACCGTACTTGTATACGGTAGCCTTAGTTTCTTTCCTCATTCGAATAAGTATATATTATGATTATTACATTTTATATGTGTCTTCGAATTTAGATAATCGTGTTACTTACCGAAATTTATTCGATATTCGAATTGACGTTTGAAATTGGAAATCATCCAAAAGTCATCGAGTTGCACGATTTATTTCATGATATTCTTGTATCTAAACAAAGCGAAAATCATGCGACAATGTTGATAGCCAATGAAAAATAAACTTAAATATTCTTAGAACACATGGTCTCTAAAATCAAACTATTAACAGCATTAAAATAGATTGAAAATTATATTCCTATTTTGAATTATTCTCTTTTACCAGAGACCAATCAACAGCAGAAGATGGAGATACGCTTCAGTTGGAAGAAGAATCACAAGGTGGAAATGGAGAGGCTCATTTTGCTCTTGCACAGTTCTGGGAGAGGGTTATGGAGGATGTCAGGAAAGTCAGTACTGTAAGTATATATAGTTAAAAAGTAAGAATTTTAAGATAAACAATGAAGTGAAAGTTTCTAATACTCGGTGTTTAATTTTATTTTCAGGATGATTACAAGCAACAGGTATTACCGCTGGCTCGGGTGAAGAAGATCATGAAGCTCGACGAAGACGTGAAGATGATATCGGCTGAAGCGCCACTACTTTTTGCCAAAGCTGCTGAAATCTTTATACACGAGTTGACGCTGAGAGCTTGGGTGCATACTGAAGACAACAAAAGAAGAACTCTGCAGGTACTTAATTATTATCATTGGGATGGGACTCATAAAGTGCAACAACTCAATTGAGGTTGGAATTTTCTCGTTCAACCCTTATTGGGCATAACAATTAACTCTTTCTGGCCCACAAAAAAAATAAAAGTATTCCACCAAGTTCACAATAGATTTACAGTATTATGAGGAAAACTAATATTTTCATTTTTCTTTTTTTCTCAATTTATAGTAACAATGAAATTTTTGTTTCGAAATGTACACAATAATGACTTTATTATTTATATTTTTTTAAAATTATATGTTATACAATATATGTATGAAGTTTCTTTTTTCTGTGATTTTTTTAATTTTAGGCATTTTTGCAAGATTAGAATAATGATTTTCAAGTGCATGGGGCAAGTGTAACCGTTGGAATGAATAATGCAGAACTCAGCGCCCGTGTTGCGGGGGCTGAGCCAGCCCATAAAACGACTCTTTTGTGTCGATTGTAGATAGACAATTAAACATTGCAATGTTCATAAAAACTATTTGACACTCTGCTCAGAATACCGTTGTAATAGATACAAGTGAAAAAAAAAAAATCTATACATTTTAACTTATACTAATAATGTAATAATGAAAAACAATGTCTAAAGACATTCGACATTGGACCCATGAGAATAAAATCAATGTCGAATAAGATTTGACATAGGACTGTTCACAAAATTGCTAAAATGATGGTGACTGATGGATCTGATCAAACAAAATTCAAGTTTGACCGTAAATCTACGTTGTTGTATCGTGGTCCTCATATCTAGATTTTACTGTAATTGATTCAACATAGCTTAGTCAATCTTATGATTTTTTAAATTATATGCTTCTAATCCATTTTTTGTTTATTTCAGAGAAACGATATTGCAATGGCTATCATAAAATCGGACCAATTTGACTTTTTGATTGACATTGTGCCGCGGCAAGAGATCAAAATGCAAAAATTGAACAAGGAGGAGAATGTAGCGAGAACTGGTGTTAGTCAAGACCAGGTGAGTTCCAATCTATAATAACATTTATATGTCAATGGATAAGATATGTATCGTTTGAGAACAAACAAAATCTTGATGACTTATCTTTAAAGTGAACGAAAGTTTTGGAAATCGCTCGACTTGTATACTCATTTTTGTGTAGAAAAATAGAAAAAGATTTTTAAGGTGGATCCAATGACCAAATCAGTTAGAATGGATGCAGAAGACAAACAAATCAAAGTTGTTCTTAACACCTGATGCATATGAGATCCTGCACAAATCTACATACTTTAACCGGACAATTGACTACTATGTTTGAACAAAGTTATCTTTAACTATGTTACTCACTGTTCATAACCACTAATACATATTATATTGAATTGAATTAATGCTACACAATCTATGACAACGTTAATAATAGTGACAGATATTTATTGATTCAATAAGGTATTTATAACTAACAACCATTGAAAAATCGAGAGGTTGAAGAATAATGGCAATAACAATACTAGAGTTTTAAACTATTTCTAAGCAGCACTGTTTGCCAAACTGTAAAAATTAAATTCTTATGGGAATGATTGTCAATTATACTATACTAGATTTTTTCCCCAAAAGTTTTAACACTTTTAAACATCCTGTGCCTTCAGTAGATTCTTTTTTCTGAAAGAAACTTTTATTGATTCACTAAAAAAATTTTTGGTGCCGTACGTGACCACTAGTTACCGCAGCCAGTAATACCCATCCCGTACATAATGTATTGGGGTGACTCTTTTCTCCATATATACAATTTAAATACAAATAATAAATTTGTGTCAAATAATTGGGGATCAAACAATTTGTAAAAATATTATGCTCTTCTTTGCAGGTTCAATATTACTTCCAACTGGCACAGCAGCATCAAGCCGCTCTTCAGACTCCTCAAGTTGTCAGCTCGGCTCAAATTCAGCAAGCACAGGTCAATATACCAGCAAACGTTATGACAGTTCTCAAATGAGTAGTATTTTGCTACTATTGTCAGAACCGTGCGATGAGAACACATGGTGTGATGCTGAAAATGCTTACAACAGTATTTGACAATCCTTGTGAAAATGATTGCATTGCTTGTCAATGCCAATTCAATCAATGAATAAGATTAAAAAAATACTAAAATAAATATAGGTAAAGAAAAATGTTTACCAAATTTTTTTTTAAATCATTCGTGGTTCCGCAAGACAAATTTTTACACTATAGAATAAAATATCAATAATTTTTTTTTTGCAATCAATTGATAAAAGATGTTGGAATACTTCTAGTAAATAATACAGGGTTAATAATGAACAGCTTTGATGAATGACGTTTTGGAAATTAACAGTCATCACTAGAAATGAAACATTAGTAAATAACATTTTGAATAATGCAGCACCTCACTATTGTTGAACTTATTTCCATTGGGACTTACCGCACCTCATATAAGAAATTAATTTGTAATAAGCACTGTCAATTTTTGTACTTTACTCTCTCCCTAGATCCAGTAGAAAAGGAAAAAACCAAATCTTCTATATTGTAATTTATAAATTTAAATAAATTAGAATCAATTTTTGGTTTATTCGTAAATAATGATGCTTCTCAAAGAGGCAAAACATGTGTCCCAATTTGTAACACAACAAATAGAGTAACAAAGTAATCAAACTTAATTTTCTATGATTGTTGATATTTTTCTATCTTTCTTAGTTTTGGCAACCGAACCATTGTTGGTATTTCTTCTTTGTCAGTTACTCTGGTGTAACTAGATATTTTTTATCTTTGACAAAATGTTTACAACTTTTGGGTTTTTGTTGTTTTTATAAAGGCGATAAAACTCCGCTAGATGTTATGTGATTGAGTTACAACCTTTTTCCTGTGTTCATTTTCTTCAATGACACCTTCAAGAAAGACACATCAAGAAACTTACAATTCGAAAAGGTATTACACAATCTTTTAATAAGAAATCATAATGTGTTTATGTCTTGCAGACTCTTCAAGCGACCCAAGCATCGAACTCTGCCCCTCAGATAATTCAAGTGACGACTGCCGCTCCACAACAGCAACAGCAAGTAGTTCAACAGCAGCAACAGTCACAGCAACAGGGGCAGCAAGCTCAGCAACAGAATCAACAAAATGCCATTCAGATTGTCCACCAGGTTGTCACGCCCAGTGGAGAGATTCAACACATACCCGTAAGAGAATCGCATTTTAAATGTTGGCTAGACTGAACACAGTATGCGCAATCTGCATTAACCTCATATCGCACGTTTAAAATATAACGCAAGAAAGATATAACCCATGGAACGATATAAACATAATATATTTACCAATATTTTCTTGACTTTTCCAATTTATATTGTTTATATGTTGATGGTTAATTTTATGGCCGTTACGCTTTATTATTATTGTAGAATATAACTAATTTTTGAAATCTCTATATTGAATATATGGGAATATTGATTGATAGTTGCTCTTGACCTTAATTAACCTTCTACCTTTGTAACCACCTCATCATCATGCACTCTGCAAAAGAAGTGCTACGTGTAATTTTGAAATTTTAAAATTTTGCTGAATTTAAAAAATCTGCTTCCACATATCAAAATGTAAATAAATACGTTATGTGACTTCACTTTAATGATACTGCAAAAAAATTTCAGATCCAGTTAACCCAATCGCAGTTAAACCTTATTAGAATGCAAATACAGAGCGGCTCAAATCAGCCGATCATCATTCAGGCACCATCCGTTGCAGCAGGACAGTCACAAATTATACAGGTAAGAGGTCCCTGCACCTAATACTATACTAACAACCAACGTTTTATGCTTTGAAATTTGCTGAAATATTTGACAATCCTAGTTGAAGATGCCTCTGAAAGCGAAACACGTGTCACAGTTAGTTACACAATACGTGGAATAATCAAAGTTATTTTAAATTTTATATTAATCCTAGTTAAGTTTTATTTCACCAATTGATCAGAACCCCACTGTAGCCTATTATACAACATACAATACAACGAAGTTTAATGGAAAAAAACGTAATTTAAAATTAGTTGCAACTGCCGAATTAGACCAGATATATACATAATTTAAGTTAAAAGAAACGGGTAGCTGTGAGTAATTCTGATTCCAAAAAAAGTTCCACTGTATTTTTATAATGTTACTTTTCATCCCCGTCTCACTATCCAGCGCTGCTACGACAGCTCGGCGGGTCCTGTGAGAATTTCATGGGTTGAAACACAGGCAATTGACTAAATCTCTTGCGCTCGCCCTATGCTCCGACAAGGGGCACAGAGGGCGAAACAGGTGAAGAGAAATAAAAAAAATGTTACGAATAATCATTTCTTAATTATTTATTATAAACCAATCGTTTTTTGTTAAATTTGGCAGAAACCGAATCTTTTCGATGGGATATCCTAAGTTGCGTGAAAGTCCTCCGGAGTTGGTTAGGGGTAGCTTAAACGTAGACGCTGTTATATGAACCAGACGTAAGCTGTGGTTAATACAGCAGGAATATCTTAGTCTTATGGTATTTTTTTTCTTCTGTGTTCCAGGTCGGACAGCAGCAGCAACCGCAGCAAGTTTACTTGACACAGGTAGAAGGAGAATAGGTCGACAAATATATGCTTATTCCGTCATCCATATCATCATACGATAGTTACCGAGCAGCAACATATTTTTTTACAGAATTTCCATTAACAATTCTAAAATTAATGCCTTATACTTAGCAATATTTTAAAAATTCTTTACTTGTACAATCAAATGTTCTTAGGTTAATCATTGGAAATTTACTTCTTGATAGCAATGGCAGCAACTGATTGTGGAACTCGTTTCAAAAACTGAATATACCATGTTCAAATTGAGACTTTCACCCATTTCATACAGCAGACAAACACGCCAAATGTTAACGCATTGTGATAGATTAAGTAAATGTTTATTGGTCATTAAAAATTTATGCCACTCGCAACTTTCCAAAGCATGATGGCTGTTTTTTTTTTTATAATAGTCAGGCAAAACAGACAAATTTATTGTAATTTAATTTGTCATCACATACAGCTATGTTAAAAAGCATGCAGAAATCTCCTTCTGGTGGAAACCTCGCCAGTTAAATTGAAACGAAAAATTGATTTTTTTATAACCATAATGCGGGAATGCTAAAAATAATAATAAAAATTCTCTTTCATTTTTTAAAATAAGTCCTTAATGCCAAGTTACTTCTTGGTAAATTGGCATTTCAATTTTTTCAAAGACGCTTCAAACTCGCGTAGTTTTCTAACAATAGATAAAAAATGTTTTATATTTAGCTATCCATTCTGCGACATGTCTCGGTCCACAGGAGCGCTCTCGCCTGCTAGTTTTTTTTATAGACAAGACCATCCCAATCATTGAATCTATTGATCCATCTGCTCTATTGATGCACAGAAATCGGTAATCCCCTGGTTTTCGGTTATTTGCAAAGCTTTTTCTCTAAGTATGGTTCCATCAATACCGTACCAAGAAAACAGTACTGCACAAAATGTAGGTGTGCATCGCTTTCTGATATTATAATCGCGGTGTATGATAACTATTGGATGTATCGGTGGGTGGGCGAGCTTAAGACCTGCTTAAATAATATTGATATTTTCACATAACATACATAAATTTATGTACATACATAATATTTTTTTTTTCAATTTGCTTGGGGGTTCTTCAGTTCCGCAGTGCGTGTGGACTAACTGCCACTGCTTAAATTCAAAGTCTGTTATATAAGGGTTTTACTGTATTTACAATATGACATTTTTTGCTCTTGAGTTGACAATATTAAGCTTACATCTGTCTTTTATTGGAATCAATAATGGTGGTTGTGTTTTTCATTCAACATGTTTTATCACTAAATAATTTATTATAATGAAATTTATTTTTAACAGATGAGATTTTGTTGCGCAGAAATCCGAAAACATTTATAATGTGAACAGAGTAATCATAGACGCAGTAAGGTTTATTCTCATGTGTGTAAGGATTTAGATGCATATTTTAGACAATCTGAAATATGCAACACTGACACGGCGAACATTATGATTTTTGTATTAGCTTTTGACGGTTGTTATAACACAAATGTAATAACTACGGCTATGTACATTGCTGTTGACGTAGAGTAATATACTCCGTTGTTATGGTAAATCTGTCAAACGCATACGATTTCGCAGTCTAAAAAAACAGAAAGTCTAAGCAGCGAATGACCACTTTAATCGTCACCATATGCGATCAACAGTTTGGCTATAAGAAGAAAATATCGCAACCGTGAACATAGACACAATTGTGCTATACCAACCCCCAAAAGCTAATACAAAAATCATTCCGTTCCCCAGGTTAAATTAACCCTTGAAATGTAACCTGTCTGCGTTGTGACATTTGTACAACTCTTGTGGCATGTTTAGCGCACACCGTAGGTGTCTGCTTTTTGCACAATTATCTCAATAACTTTGATGTCAGTATCTTTTACCATTCTGGAATTACAAGATACAGGTATCACTTGTCATTCTTGTGTATCTATGTATGAAAAGGAAGTGGAGACTGCACTTAACGTTTATATTGCATACTGTGCGAACACTCACTCCACTTGTCGGTGGCATGTTTGCTCCGTCGCCACTCCTCTGGATTCAATATTTGAAGATTCTTTGCACCAATTGCTTAAAACATTTTTATATTGTATTGCAACACCTTTTTATTTTTAACTAATTTTTGCAGATTGCAACTCTGATCATTTTAAGAAAAAAACTCATGAATGCAGTAAAGTCTCAACACTCATAAATATATTTTGTTTTACCATTAGAATTTTTTATATTGGATCCATCAATCGGTATTTTGGCAGCTTCCTTCTGTTGTTACCTTGTTATAGAATTTTGCTCAAGCTCGTTGAAACTAAACTTTTTTTTCTAATTATTTTCATGAAGATTTCGCAAATTTCATTATTTTTAGCAAAAATTCATTTGAGAGTTGATGCTGCTAGTTCCAAAGTTATCCTGATGTCTATGTTATTGAGTTATTAATGTCTTGATATTGCTACACTTTTAAGAAAATTGATTTTGCACGTATATATTTTTTTTGTAATTTATTAAGGTAGCGGGTTGAATATCACTACCCGATAGCAACAGTAAGATTAAATGAAATACATAATAAAATTCTGAGATATTTTAAAAAGAATGTCTCTTTAAATGGCAAAATCAAAGCATCAGTGGAAAAAGTGAGATAAAAAGATTTAAATAATAATGAACAAAAGAAATTACCATTACTTTATCATAATCCGCAGAAAAAATTGAATAAAACAATATTAACTATTTTAAAAGTAAAACAGAAAATCTTAAAGCTCAATAGTTTCAATACTTTTATTTTTGATTTATCTCACTGTTGCTCTGTGGTAGCAATATATATATAGTTTAAGATCTACACAGTACAGCTAACGTCAGTGCGCCAAATAATCATTATTTGACTTATTACCCAAAAGAAATAATGTTAATATCTTGAAACCATCAATTTGTGGTTAGTTCAGTTAAATATTAGCTTAGTTCAATAAGCATTGTGTCACACCAATTAGTAAAGCTAGCAAATCCAATTTTGGTCCGAAATATTTAGAATAATAAATAACATTTTACAATAAGTTTAGCGGCCTCTTAAAAAAATAACTTCATAAATGTGTTAACCTAAATAAAAGACTGTCTCTGTCTAGTTACTAAGCAAATACTAGGTACCAAACATTGTAAATAATTGATACACTTTTTATAAGTAAATAAAATTTAAGTGATTTACTATGATTGGTTTTATTTTTTACTTACGTGGAATTCTTATAAAATGTAAATTGTTCTGTCTGTTTTGGTCTATATCCTGAAGACTTCGTATCTAACCTGTCCTGCATGGTCACTGGAAAGGCTTTGACCTCAGGCCTGCCGGTTGTATGCGTAATAGCATGTTTATGGATTAATGTAGTGCGTTGCAACCTTTCCTCGTCTACAAAACATCAAATTAAAAAATAACTTTTGTTTATCAATATAGCTAAAATATCTAGTTCTACAAAAATTATCAAATATTGATTTTATGACATTGTCAGAAGTATGATTAAGCGGAATTTCGTTTACACAACTATTTTATATCTACAAATTTATTTTTTAATTTCAAACACATACATTATAGCTTTATTACCTGGCTTCTGCAAACTATTACAACAAAAACTGTTGCTGTATAATGAGAAGTATAGTTAGGAGAGTAGCTCACAATGCATAACGTTCATTAAGCCAGGAGAACGACTGTTGGACACAGATTTACGGCCGTGGCGGGTTTTAGAGGAAGTTGCATAGACAATTTTCACTCAGCTTTGGAACCGAATTTAAGCCTTTCATATATTTGCCATCTGATTCTGTTTCTATGATTCAAATATTTTTTTCAAAAACAACTTAATGTAAATTTAAAAAATCTAAATTTAACATTGATCCGCATGATCGGTAGATTGAGCCTTAACCAATTAGACCTCAGCAGGCAATATTAAATGTGTGGCGACGAAAAGCATTGTTCCTCTTTCAGCACTTATCTAGACTGGGATTTAGGACAATATGGCAAATAAAATAATCTTCTTCAGTAACTTTTTTTTATTTTAAGGAATGTAAAACAAGTACAGAAAACACATTTCGGACATATACATCATATATCACCTTCAATTTAAATAATTTTAATAAACATACGGAAGTACAATGTTCATTACGGTGAGAAAGTACGAGTATGAAAAATAATAGAATAAAATATGGCAAAAGAATGGCAATGTTGTTGTCATCTTATATACACAAGTTTTAAAAATACCCCAAAAACGTTTTACGCGCTAAAAAAACAAACAATTTATATACTGTACTTAGACGACGTTGTTTAAATATAATTTAATTGGTACTCTAACTCTACAATGTATGATATTTTTATAAGAGTATTAAGTGGAAGAGTTTCTCATAAGACTATTATACATTTTTATCCAAACAAAATGAAAATAATACTTTTAATGAGCAATTTACACTTTCATGTGTAATTGGAGAAGTTAACCTCAAAATTGTTTATGTGCCATTTCATTTATGACAATTTAATAAATAATAGATATAATTTTAGTGATTATAATATATAAGGAGTAATAAATTTATATACTGCCGTCTCATTTAATTAATGTTTGACGTTCAGCTAATTTTTCTAGAAAATTAACTGTCATATTTGTAGGTTAGTTGTGTAAGCATTCTGATATATCATAATGTTCTTCTAGATAATCTTCCAACTATTTGGCAATTTTATTTAAATTTAGCACATAGACAATTCTAAAGTTATTTTCTTCAATTTATTCTTAAAAACTAAATATCCATTGGCACAAATACACAAATTTTATTAGCGAAAGAGTAATAATTCATTGTAGTATTTTTTTATAACACATCCAGCTCTATAAAGCGGCTAGAATCAGTATGGTTACAAAATTAGACATTACAGCTATACTAATTAAAATATTTTGTCACAGCAAATAATTGATAAAATGTCTCGCTTAGCGCTCAATCAAAAGTGCTCGCAATCTATAGAAATGCAAAAAAAAATATATAAATTACTTAAACCTGACTGCTGTGAGATGACAGAAGGTGTGGGGAAACAAAGCCTCGGGTACAAAATATATACAAATGCCTGAATTATATTATTATACATTTTGTAAATTATGATGTCGTGTGTTTCATTTTTTTTCTGTAAACTTGTTGGACTGTATTCAAGAGATGGTAATTATTGTTACTGAACTAAAAATTGAAAAATGGTATTCAACCAAAAATTAAATGTTTGTTACATAATGACGTGAATATCATTTTTATTTTTAACTAACTGAACGTTTGAACGTTGATTGAAAGAATTTGAACGTTAGACAATCAGGAGGGTGTATTAGGAGTTGTTTATTTTAGTATTCAAAGATGCTGTATCTAGTTCTAAATTTTGATGACATTTTTAATGTAAATAATACACTAAAATGATTAACGAGCACTTAATATTGACGTTTATGTTCATTACAATATTGTGAATATGAATATGATCAGGACAAATATGTGGCTGCATTTTGTTTGTGAGAAAAATAGAACTGTCAAGGATTGGCAGCAATGAGCAACATACATTTAAAGGTACTTTAAAAAGTTCTAATCTCTAATAAAGAAATAAAAATCACAACAAAAATATTTACGGTTATAGTTATTATTTACAGAATTTATTTTTGCAGACTTATTGTTACTCAATAGATAATATATTCAACAAAAATCGAAGAATATGTGAAAAGATTTCATTATTTAAGTTTATTAGCTCGGTGTGTATTTTGGGATCCAAAGTAGATAATTTGTTTGGTAAAAAACAGTTGTAAATTAATCAACCCCAGAGGTTTTTAGACAAAATATAAAATTTCAAAGCAATTCAGAGCACTCTGAGATTTCAAAATGTTAAAAAGTTTGAAAAATGGCCAATAGATAGCGTTAAATGAGTTTTATTGTATTTAAAAATCCATAAAAATAGACTACAAGATATTTCTTCTTTTGATGAAGATATGTGATAATTTTTAAGACTTATTACACAAATCACAGCAAGCTCTTATGCCAATAGGACAACTAAAACAGCATTTATAGTTAAGCATATATTTTAAACTACATGTTGCATTAATGGTTATGTAATAATACTGTTCATACAGATAATAAAATAACTACTTTAGTAAAATATCTACTCTGGATCATGAAACACTTGTTGGTCATTTTATTTTGCTATTGCCTAACAAATTTGAAGATAGTAATGTTTTCAAATGACAATTTATCGATCTCATTGTTATAACATTTTTTTCCTATATGCTACCACAAGTATAAAAAATATTCATGATTTTATGAGGTTGTACTAACTGCATTTAAAAAAATGATGTATGTTGAGTATTATTGGCACTTTACAGGATTACCTAAATTTCCTAAACTAATGGGTAATAATAAATTATCACATTATAATACAAAATACGTTGTATTACAATAACTTAAAATTTAATGTTCATTTTAGAAATTTTAATATAATAAATATGTTACATTTGTGTTATTTTGGCAATCTGAGTCAAAATAATTATTATGGCAAGAAACTTGACAAGATTTGAGCACAAACATTTGAGATATAATAAGTCTATCATCAACACAATTAAGTGAACAATTTGTAATTTTTATAGTTATGGAACTTCTTCGCAAAAGAAGTGATAAATAAATATAAATAAATCATTATCAGCGGCTAACATAATGATCTGTCAAAACGTAAAATGACTACATACAAATATTTTCAAGGAAATATTCAACTTATTGTAAATACCATCAATCTTGGATACTATTAATTTATTGTTACATCATGTTCAATGGATACCGAGATAAATAAATATTTGACATGTTAAAATGAGTACTTAGTTTTTTTTATAGTTTTCATTTATTTGAGATAAAAAATAATTAAACGTTGTGTATTGTTTTGGAATGTTACAGCTTTTAAAGATCAAAATATAATATGTCATAAAGAAATATTTATAAAACCGAATGAATTGAAATAAATAATCTAAAAGTGAAAATTGTTCGTAATATTTTAATACTGTATTTTATAAGGAAACATCCATTAGAATTGTAAAGATAAATTAATCGTAAAGAAACATACATTTTTACACGATAAAATTAAATAACGTCGATATTATTATTCGATTGTATACCATGCAAAAGTTTATACACGGTTGCTAGTTATAATACATTAATTTTAATAAATAAAATATGGCAAAAAACATGTTTATCACTGTACATTAAAATATTCTGAGCAATATATAATATTTAAGATTCGCAATGATTTTAATCATACCTAATTTCATGCTAGAAATGTCCAATCTAACACAATGGCAAGTCATCACGTTTCTCCGCATATAGCCGATATTAAAAATAAATAATTATGGGCAGGTAAAGATAAAAAAATATTCACGCTGCGTTTTCATAATAGTTGACAAACATGATTAGAAATTTTTTAATTTATATCAATGTTGCCATCGATAATACAATTTATATCCAATGCTTGATAATAGTAAAAGCTGTTTTATTTGCAGGAACCGTTGCTATTCATGATGAATAAATTGGTCTTTAAAATTATAGTTCAATATTTAATTCCATAAATAATTATTACATAATTTATAATATATGAACATTCTGTGTCATTTGTAGGGAACAGAAAATTACATTTAAATGACTCATGTACAGATCAAAATCTTTAACCTAAAAAATTATCATTCAATATGAAAAAGAAAACACGCCACAAAATTTTGGTTTTTATGACAATGATTGTGAAGAATAATATTTGTTACATTCGGTAAAGAAAATGACTTTAATATAATAATTATACAAAAAGAATGCTTTGTTTTTGTAGCTACATGAATCTATGAGCAAAAAAGACAATAAATACAAAAATAATAACATAGCTCACGGGCCCATTGCAATAATTATACAGAGAAATCTCTAATTATGCTACAATTTAGAAACGCTTAAACTATATCATGTTAAATTAAATATATTTACACAGAATGAGTATTTTAATTGCACTTTTCGCAAGAAAGCATCTTTTCAGGCGGCAAAAATTCATAAATGTTTTTTCTTTAATTCGTAGCAATTGACACATCCTCCGTTTGTGTCTTCATCTTCTTCTAAATAATGATATGTTTCTGTTCAGTTGGCAAGACTGCCGGTGCTGCCAGGCTGGGACGTATTGCCATCGTTGTTATGCATGATTAATGACGTCTTTCCCAGGCCGAGTGGCGTTACTTTTTAATATCTTGCTCCATTTTACCCTTATCTAAGGAAGACGACACCATTCCACTGCCAGGATACAGTTTGTCCATGTGCTTGAGAGATTCATTGAGGAAATTCTGTAATAAGAGAAAACAAAACCATTATATTAAACATATAAAGAAATTCTAATAATCACAACTATCCAGGGTTCAGAGTAACAGTGTTAAGCATGTATCAGTTGGTTGTCAGCTCTTTCTTAGGAGTGATCATATTTCGATATGTCATTTCAGTAAACTAGTAGAGGCTGTACTAGGAATTGCTAACGGTTATCTAACCAAATACCCATTTCTTACTGAACAGCAGTGGCGGATTAAGCACATAGGAGGCCCTGGGTGCAATTAAATTTAGAGGCCTTGTTTTTCGGATAATAATAAGAACGTCAGAAAATTCCATGTAAAATGATGAAAATCTGAACAAAAGTATGTGGGTTATATGATATAAGCCATTTTTGAGGTCCCTAAGATTCGGAGACCCCCAGCGGGCTCTTCATTTGCTTATAGGGTAATCCGCCACTGCTGAATGGTAAGGGTTGATAGACATACTGCTAATAATATTGTTATGTTATGATATACTTGTTCAAGAAAAGTGAGTATTTGTCTATAGGGATTCTTTTATTGATACAAAATAAATGTTGATTTATTGGTACTCGTGGGTACGCCCATTTAACAGTTTTATCATTCATGTTCATTAATACAGGTGAAAATATTCGCAATGAACGCAACTAGTCCTGATCATTTGTATTAAAATTGTAACGCTGGATCGAAATCTGAACCTTATCTACATAATCAGTTACGGATTCACTTGGGAGGCCCCAGGCGCAATACAATTTGGAGAACATATTTTTCGGATAAAATAAAAGCATTGCAAAATGTCATATCAGATAATAAATGATAAATTGTATGAACAGTATTTTGAATATATGTATGTGCTTGAAAATTAAGTTACAAGCCAAAAAGGTGGCAGGGCGGCGCCCTGACTCATTTTCGGGCCCCACTAAACCACTGAGTGTAAGCAAATGGGGCGAGCGCTTGGGGCCTCTGAATCTGAGGAGCCCTTAAATTATTTTTTTTATAAATAACACAACCCATATACTTTTTGTTCCGATTTTTATTATTTCACTTGGAGTTTTCTGACGTTTTTATGCTATCCGAAAAACCAGTCCTCCAAATTTTATTGTTTGATAAAAAAAATGCCAGTGCAAGAAAACTAAAAGTCTATAAGTTGTGTTTTGTGACTTAAGGACTTTAGACTGGTAACTGTTCGTCCATTAAATGCAATTTGATGACATAGTCAATTTTATCGAAGCATTAAATGAGATTATAAATAAAACTATTAAGTATTTACTGCGTAAATGCGATCCAACTGTGAAACGTATGGTTAAGCATTCTTGTATAATGCTTTCTAACAATTTTATTAAAGATAGATAATTTTATTACTATATCAATCAGTGGCGGATTAAGCACATGGGAGGCCACAGGTGGAATAAAATTTGTAGGCCCTGTAATTCGGATAACATAGAATCGTTGCAAAATTCTACGTAAAATAAAAAGAAATATTGACAACTGAATTACCAGCTGATGAATAAAAAATACTGAAGAAAACTAGCAGTGAACTGTTATTTACATATAATCTATGTTAGTATGTGAGAGTGTATAATATGATGGATTTTGTATCTCTTCTTAGCCAGTATATATAGCTGAGCAAATTTACGTTTAAAGCATAGTTCTGACGTTGGTGAAAGCCATTTTGATATTTTTACCCTATTAAAATGGAGTTCTACCAAGTAAATGCCAAATCAATTAATACATATAATCTCTTGATAACTTTATAGAAAGAGATTTAACTCAACAAGCGGTTTTGGATTTTTGTTTGGTCAGAACAAATATTTACAATACCATTGAAACTATAAAACATGAAAGGATTTTAAGAAAAAACTATTTTTTTTTTAAATTTTCGTTGTCGTGATGTATATGGATTCCGAATGGAGCTTATCTCAACAGAAGCTTTTCTACGAGAACTGTTTATTATTCCTGATGCAAAAAACATTATTATAAAACTACGTGAGTATTGCGTACAAAAACGGAAGCAATAATATGAGTATGTAGTTTTTTTCTTCGAAAACTCGCAATACAAAAATAACGTTTTACGCACTCCTATACATTTTTGTTTGAGTGGAGTTACAAGGTTTACATACTTGTCTTGTGATTGATTCAATTTTATAGTGTTTTACCTGTATTGCAGTCAATGCAGCGACAATCGCTGGTCCTCCAAACCCGTGCGAAATCAAACTAAAATGTGTAAGGTGCCTCTGGACTGTCGGGTCCAGAAGGTGAGGCGGCCTCGTATTGCACAGCGGCGACCTATCCTGGTTGAGGAGGTCCATCAGCTCTTTGGTGACCATCCTGGCGGCAAGGAGCAGCTCTCTTCGTCGCTGTCCACCATGGGGCTCTGACGTGGCGTACTGCCTGCAGAGGTGCTCGGCTACTTGGCGGGCGGGGAACTCCGTTTCGCACACGTATCCGAAGTCGCGGGCCAGGTGGACTGCTTCAGCTGAAGGATAATAGATTATGTTAGACTTAGGATTTTAAAAGTTATTAAGATAAAATTGATGATTCTGTAAAATCTATTAACCGTCAATTTAAATAATTATTGTGTTAACAATTAAATGTGCATTTTTATTTAATTTACGAAAGATTTCTAATTGAGCTTATCCCAACAAAAGTGTTTTTATGAGAACTGTTTGCTACTCAGTTGATTGACCGTTATTATTCGGAGAGAGAAGTGATATAAGGATAAACCCAAGAAAGAACTGGCGGAAAGCTAGTCATATAACGAGATTGAACCTGGTATACTTTTCACAAAGTAAAATTGACTCAAAATAGTTTTTTGAAATCAATTAAGAGCTGAGGGGCTTCAACTTGATCAAAACCACCACTTCTAAACGTGAAATGTGGTAAACCTTCCTCATGAATCAATCGAAGCTCACCGTAAAACAAATTTAATAAAATCCAAGAGCACATTAAAAAAAGAATGATATATTAAGCAACTGTGATGAATGTAAAAGTGTTTGACAAGTATTTTATAATTATTTTGATCCAGCTTTACGTTTCGTAGAAATACCTATTATATGTACATTAATTTTAATGTTTATTTACCTTCTACTAAGGAAGTAAGCAGGGTGACATTGGCAGCTTTCCTGCGACCTGCTGGTAAGTTCAGACCGATCTTTTCTAACTTCTCTCTGAGAAGTCGTCCGCCATTTTTGCTCTTAGCTCTGGAAAATAAAAATAGACTCTTATAAATACGAGGGTTTGATTAAAATACATGAAGTTGGTGAAATTCTTGCTTGTATTTACAAAGATTTATTAAATTATTTGACGTCAATAGATACATATTTATTTTGCAGCTATATCTACTATATTAACGTAGCATATGAAGAACAAATCTATTTATTTAGGTCAGTGTTAATCCAATTAAAGCAATTACTCCATTTAACACGGTAAAATTATTTAACATCCAAAATTGTCATAATCTCACGATTGCTTAAGTGTATTTCTTTAAATAGTCCCCATTTGATTTATTCTATGCAGAAGAACTCAAATACGCCGGCGCAAATATATGACCGTTTCTGTTATATGTACATCGTTTGATTGAGAAGACCAATCTCACCATCGCATTTTGCAATGATGCAAATCACATAGTCGGATTTAAGCAGTATCGCCTGAATGCTAACGATATAACAAATATTCAAGTAATTAAGAACGCTGAGATAGATTGTGGTTTTTGTTTTAAAATAACGAACCAATTTCGATTTCTTCAAGAGTGCTAAGCACTGTTCTTACAATGATTAGTAAATCGTTCAACTAGTTGCGTAGTATAAACAATTGGGGCCGTATTGAAAACGCCACGCAAGCCCCCCATGCATTTTGTTATGTTGAGTATGTGCATATAAATTTGGGCCCCCCTTTTCGCTGGGTTTTCATGCATTGCATGACTGCTACGAAATGGCTACGCCGCTGCGTTCAGTTCTCATGATAAGTTTGAAGAAAGGAGGAATTAATTTTAATTTGTTTTCCATAACATTCCACATACTTTTAGTATTGCAGTGGATCTAATTTAATATCCGCACTACCGTGTAATCAAAAAAGTGTTCAATTGACAAGTTGAATGGGCCTATACCCGCGCAGTCACAGTGATATACATTTATTTATGTCATATATTATTTCAAATGAAATTGATAATCGGGAGAAAATGTATAAGATTTTTTAATGTGTATTTTAATTAACGCAACATAGTGTCGGCAATATTTTTTCCTTTAGTACCTATAAAACACTTATCATGTTTACACGGACCACCTAGAGATAAGCCCATAGACTTCTTTTTTGATCGCAGGTTAGCCAACACACAGATTAGAATTGTAAAGTCGCCGCGCCGAGATTTATTGATAACACCGTCGCAAGAAATAAAAAAAATAAATAACGGTACGCCAAGATGTCTTCAATAAAACATAACCTAACACCATTCCCAGATTATATTATGTTGGTATTATTCTGTCCGGCAAAGTCGGACTGTGTTGTTTGCCAGAGAACATATTTATAAAACACACTTTATGGCTTTTATTTTATTGACTCAATAAAATTGTTCGGAGCCGGCCGGATATGGGGGCCACTCGCATGCCTCAAATTTATTATGAAGTACTTATCTTTTTATTCGCGTTTTATTGTCCTTGTCTATGCATATCGACTGCCAAACTTTTTCATGTCATATTACAATTTTTAATTAACCTGCATAAAAGTGATACCATTTCACAATTTATTGTAACGTGTAGTTATTTATTGCTATTGCTAAACGAACTCTCACAATTTTTAGTGCTCTATTCTTACCTACCGAATAAGTAATTAGATTTATTGGCACTGAATATTTGAAACTAAAATTAATTCAATCTTTGCCAGAGTAATAACTGTATTATTATTTACGTGTACAGTAGTCAATAAATTTATCATAAATTCTACGAAACCTGTGTTGTATTGTGTGATTTTGATTTCGATTTTTATTGACGAAATATAAATAAATACGAATTTTCTTTAAAGTCTGAATTTTCAGCAGAGGAAAAACGATTGTGAATTTACGTGAAAAGCTTTCGTTTTTGTTCGGTAGGTGTTCATTTTCCGAATGTATTGTGCCTTAAATTTTATCAGCAATAAAACATCGACAAGCCAATTTGCTGTCGCAAAAAAGAATTGTAAATATTAAATGTAAACTTTTCATACAAGGATTATTTAATTAATATGTCATGTTTAAAATTCCTTTCCAACGACCTTTTGCGAGTGTAGTTGAGCAGCTGCATAACAATCAGTTCTCATTTATACTTTTGTAGACATTGTTCGTTAAAAGTAAATAATACTTAAATTGGAAACGCAAATGGCTCAAATGGCTTAATGTCCTATTTAAAAGCAAAATCTGAGTGTTACATTAATATATATTGATCTTCAACTTCTATTAATGTAAGAATTCAATTAGTAGGATGTGGGGTTGCTAAATACGATTAATATTAATTTACGAAAAATCAATTTAATACCCTCTACCATAATCCAAACAAAAGTTAAATAATTCTACAATTTTAAAGGTATACAAAAAATCTTTGAGTTAAAATTAACGTTGTTTCAAGGAAGCGAGCTTCTCTTCTTTTTCTTCGGACCTGAGTTGATAATTCTCAAGACTATAAACTTATATGCATTTTTTTCTTACGTGTCCGAAACCATAACTAAACATTTTTTTCTTAAAATTTGTTCTTCGCGTAAGTCA
This sequence comes from Himalopsyche anomala, assembly GCA_031772345.1. Lineage (NCBI taxonomy): Eukaryota > Metazoa > Arthropoda > Insecta > Trichoptera > Rhyacophilidae > Himalopsyche > Himalopsyche anomala. Next base: position 6,848,269 of record CM062829.1, read on the forward strand.
TAATATGAGTCACCAGTTTCAAGGGCTGTCCGGTTTATCAATGAATGCATCTCTAAGAGAAGTGGGCATTTACAGTTTTATTTTTTATTTTTAATGTATTCTAATGTGTAGTATGTATTGTTATTTTATTTTAATTATATTAGTCAAGTGCATGGCGGATTGGCGTCATATATAATGCCATGCACTGTCCTTTTCATTTGAAACAATAATAAAAAAAATACGCGATTTACAAACCTTTGAAATAACGGATTTATTTGTTATATAATAGAATATGACAATATTTACGGAAATAAATACGTTTAAGACAGTTATTCAAAATATATTGCAGATGCAAATCATCGTTCAAGATTGAGAACCACTTCAAAGAGGTGTCAAAAGTAATGACGAAAATAAAATTTAAACACGTCTCACATCTTTGTTCCTTATCAATAATGTTGAAACAGGGAATTCAATCCAAACGCAGTAAATTAATTAAGGAAAGAAAAAGGAAAATTCAAACATGTTTGTTTTTACTAAGCAGTATAAAAAGAAGGATAATCTTGTAACTAATTATTGTGAGATAAAGATATATCTGAGAATCTATTTACGACTACTCAGTCCGCATTCTGGCAATATAATACAGATCAATACAACACGCTTGATTAAGTATTGAATTAAAAACGATAAATTTAAGAACGTAACATTATTTTGTGATGCAAATTTACAACATAGGTATATATGCCAAGCCAGTGGTGTTACATGTTGCCGTATTTACACAATTTCGTAGACGTGCCAAGCAGTGGTGTAGAAAGGCACGCACGTGGGGTCGGCCCTTCCACACTTTTTATAGACGATTTGGATTTTTTTTGCGATGAATGTTTATTTTTACGTAAATACAACAGAATGACTTTTGTAACAATATATTGGAAGACAATTTTATTGGAAACTTGCTGGTGCGGATATTGGATCACTACAGTTAGAGAGCATCACAATATTATAATTAATCAGCGCCCCCAGACTTTTTAGTTAGCACTACACCATTGGCGCCAAGCGTCTGAAGGATCATTGAATTAATATTGTAGCAAATCAGCACGTTTGATATTTTTTGTAGGGCGATAGATTTTTTTACAGATCATTAGCTCCAATAAAGTAACTGGAACACGGTTTTCTCGTTTAACATTAGTAGTGGGCGGCCCATCAGTTGGCGACCGCTACTCTAGTGCACATGATTTTTCATGAGATTCGATTGCATTAATACCAATGAAAAAATAGCCCCTATCAACCGAAAGGAGAGAAAACCCTCAAGCTCTACTGGCGTACGCACCCTTTACATATGTTATTTTTGATAAACGTAATACATAACATAATATATAACGTAACGTAATGTATTGCGAAATACGTGTCACAATTTATAACACAATCAGTGGAATAACAAAGTTAACAAAATTAGTTTATATTAAAAATGTATTTGCAAACAGTTACCGTCGAACATTGGCGGATCCAAGGGAATAGTCATAATAGCCATGGTTAAACACTGAGAAAAATCGAGTGGCAACGACCGTGGGCCCCGCACTTTCAGAAACCCTGCGCTCTTGGCTAAAATATTTTCAAAATTTTTCACTAGTCGTTTGTTGTAGTAAAAAAACCATACGCTTAACTGCATTAACTCAATACATGACAAATTATTTATTTATATATTTTTTTTTTGTTTAATCTTGTGGGATCTATGTTTTTAAATTGAGTGGTAATTTTCTAGCATATTTTCAGGATACGACAGTATCCATCGAAAATAATAAATGCGAACGATTTTTTAACTAAACCACCTACTTACAAAGACATTGTGTACATTTATGATGGTGAAATGGATCGTTAATAAAATATATTATCAAAGATAAGATTCGAGAGATCGATGTCTGGTGGGTCAATAAAAAAAATAGAAGTCCGTCAAAAGACGCCGGTCGCTGTCGAATACGATTTACAGCATTTCACATTTTTATAACACATCGTTCGGTAATTAAATTTATATAAAAAGAAAACTAACACAACACGGCTGACTTTCATCGTGTTGTAATATTATGTCAAAAAACAATTAGTTATTATTACTATACAAGACGCATGGAAATTATTTAAGTACAGTGGATCGACACGTTACGAATTGTTTCTTAAATATCCGTAAATGAATATATGACGAAATTGATGTTTTGGTGCATTTATTTGGTATGTTGAATCTTTAGGAACAATATTTATTAGAAAAAATGTAACTAAAATCCAGTTTAACACTTATGCAGGGCCGGCGCCACCATACAGGCGAAATAGGCAACCGCCTAGGGCGCAAACCATTAAGGGGCGCATAAATGGAGTATTCAAACTATTTTTATATACTCTAATAATAATAAATAATAGTACGTTTTATTTTATTTTGTTCGTTATGATTATTTATGTATCGTATTCTATGTGATTCGAAAATGAGTGACTGTTGAGCGACTGAGTAACAGTTCACGTAGAAACACTTCTGTTGAGGTACCTCCATTAGGAGGCCATATGCTCTACATTGGGAGCGGACATGGGTAAATAAAAATAAAAATTTCAAAAGATCTCGAATTGTTTTGTTTCATTATTTAGAAAAAAAGACTATTTGTTTAAGGGAACGCGCCAATAATCGTTGCCTAGGGCGCCAAATGACCTCGCGCCGGCACTGCCCTTATGTATCGTTTTTTAAAGTCCTATGAAGAAAGAAAATTAGTGCGGGGAAGATAGTTCGGGATTCCACCGTACTGCTTTTTTATCACGTAAAGACAGATTACGTATAAAATGGTTTTTATTGCATTAGATTTGGCGCGTTCATTGAACTAATCTAAATGTGTTGTTATGGCGACATGATTGATCGCGGAGAAAAGCCATGGAGCCGAATTCTTAAAATAATTACCAGCGGTTAAGCAACGGTGTAAAATGCAGCGGATACAGATAAAATACAAGCAAATCAAATCAGACCAGGACTCAAATAAACAAACTTTCTTGGGAGGTCAAACGTTTGAAACCGGGCCTGCTGGAAATCGAAAATGTATGTCGCATGCGGAAAAATCGGCTATTTCTGGTGCCGACGTTGTCTCCGAATACATTTTGTAAGAGTTATTTATTTTCCTTGATTTTCTGACTTGAAATGTTAAAAGTTTACTAGAGATGTACTATTTTAACTTGACTGTGGCAGAACTCGGAACTAAAATTGTCGCCCTAGGACGTGTTGACTATGGCAACGTTAATGATGCGATGGTGGCGCCCTCGCGAGCAGTCAAGTTACGCTGGTACATCTATAGATTACGATAGGTTTTTTTAACCTACGCATAAAAGTCAAACTCGTATCTTATTGGAAGATCAAAATAATAGTTTTATACATGGTTTCCCCCATGTAACGCGGTGGAACGGCGTTGCGGCAACTTTCCTACGCATTTTCAATGTTTCAAATCAAAATTTTGTTGTTTTTTTTGCTTTAAAGAGTTTTAACTTTTTTAGACTCCATTGCATGTTTGCCTCTATCATAGATTCCTTTTGAATGTAATGTACCGGGTACCGCAACACTCATAAGTCTAATGCTTGATACATTGTTTTAAAAAAAAGATAGGTTGAGAAACTGAATAACAAGCAGTTCTCGTATGCTTATGTTGAGATACCTCCATTATAAACTATACGCTTCAAATCGGGAACGGAAATGGAATTTTTCAACAAAAAGCACTGGTTTTATATACTTTTTCGGAGATAATGGAAATAAAAAGAAAGAAATATGAGATCTGGTAGTCTAAAATCGAATAAATTATTGAAGTTTGAACTAAAAGTGCAGTCAGCCGTTTTGCAGTTATTTGAAAATTCGTATTAAGTTGTCCCGATCTATAATTTAAACTCAATATAAAATAGAAAAAAATATTTATTCTTAACTGCTGTTACTTATTCTCTGAAAAAAAAACTGTACAGAATTCGAAATTAATACAATTCGAGAAATCGTGATAATCATATCAATACATTTAAAATTGCGAACAAAACAAATGAAGTCTTTAGAACTTTTTGTTTATAAATTTCAAATATAGTATCAAAGAGTATGCGCTCCTTCGTCGATAAATACGGACCTGCGTATATTGTACTGTTTTATATTATAACTTATACGAGGGATAAAGTCAGCTATAATTTGTTGAAACTTTCGCATTGTATAATATAACATAATATAACAAGGCGCGGAGATAGATATGCAAAGTAAAACATCTTGGAGAAATGTGCCCCATCCTGGACGTTTGAACAACGATGTAAGATGAACGGTTCTAATGATCGAAACTTATAACTCTAATACATAGATGTCGGCAGTAACGGGTTGTCGACGATAATAATTTATCGCCAACTTTTTAATCACAGGGGCTTTCGAAAGTGATTCACAATTTTATTTAAATATAAAAATTAAATATATTTAATATACACATATGATATTTTTCATTATTGAAGATGGCAACTAATGATTCTTCTATTATTGGCCACCATTTCTATGTACGAGAAGAAAGTGTTTATTTTAAAACCAGAACTTAGAAGTTTAAGTCGCAAAATATTTCATAATGTTTTATACTTATGAAATTATTGGAATTCTGAATTCTGCGTTTAAACCTAAGGTATACTAACCTTTCTTGTCAGAAGACTATTTATTTGTAATCAAATAAGGCCGCTTTCATAAAATGTATAATTATTATTTTATAAATGTATCAAAGCAACTTAATAATTGCATTGAATCAAAAGGTCGCATATGTTGATCTAAAAGGCCGCAAGTATCCTGTTTAAAATCATAATACACGTTAAACTTCCGTTATTCTTTACTCGTGTAAATTTAAGAGAAAATGTATGTTTGTATACCAACATCTCTTGTGGTCTTCAGATAAATTGTTTTATTGTTGTAACTTCAAGAAAGCATAATATCATATTTGGGCGCGGATTCATAGATTTATCTAAAAATTAAGGTAGAGATGGGCTGAAGGGGGCTCGCGCGAGCCCCTTGTTAAATTTCGTCGCGACCGGCGAGCTCCTTGTTGAGATAAGAAAATCATTCGTCTTAGATCAAATCATCACATAACTGCAATTTCTGTAGATGGATAAATTTGAAAAATGGTACATTTTTTAATTCAGCGTTGCTGGCTTCCGTCCTCACGGGTTCGAGTCCTAGTACGAAAAAGCATTTTTTCAATCTATTTATCGATTTTCTGTTCGAAGGTATGGGTGTTTGTGATGTCTTAAGATTGCCTCCTACACTTCCGATCCTTCAATTCAACTGGGCGCTTCTATTAGCACTAGTCGTGCTTATAATTTTTATCCCTGTTACCCTCTTTGGAAAAGAGAGGTTGAGCGACTAAGTAAAAAGCAGTTCTCGTAAAAAAATAACTTTCGTTGAGATACCTTCATAAAGAGGCCATATGCTCGACACAGGGAGCGGACATGGATAAAAAAAAAATGGATACAATTTACCGAGCCCCTTGTTAAGATATTGGCAGCCCACCGCTGAATTAAGGTAATCCCCTAATAGGGTGCACAAGGTGTTTTATGAAGAATAAATAAATTTGGCAATTATATTCCGAGAAAAATTAAAAATAGTCTATCAATGAAATCATTTAAATTTGAAAGAGTCGTATGTCTACCGTTGTTGATGTTTAATGATCACCCGGTTGGACACTTGCGAAGTGTACCGTGAAAACAGGTTGTAGAAAGATAATAGGTTTAATTTATGTTTGTCACTCTCCTTTACAGATACCACAGTACAAAAACGTCCTCTATTTGTGAATATTCTTCAATTTGACTATATTTAAACTAATTTAACTAGTAGTTCAAGCAAATGCAATTTGCACAATGAGTGTAAAACCAAAATAAATGCAAATGACATGGCTTGAAGATTTAATAAAATACAAATAATGTTACGTTTACTGTAAAGGTGTTGGTGACCAAGCTCTCATACTTTTCGGACACTTACAGACAGCGGTGAGCTGCCAATACAACAAGGGGCTAGCGCGAGCCCTTAAGAGCCCCCTCCAGCCCACCTCTGCTTACAGATATGAGAATAGGGCCTCAATTTAGATTAGTAAAGAGGTAAACGATTAGTTATCAAACTGATATGTCTACTCATAGTTTTCAATTCTAAAAATAAATGAAAATACCCCTTCAGCTACGAATCAAAGTTAAATGAAAAGTGACTATTCGGAAAATCTTGATCGCGAAACCAAAAAGAAAGAAAGTCTTAAATTAGACTTATTTATGTTAAATGATCGGATAAAATTGTGGTAATGTAAGGTAAGATATAATTATTATTTAACGCCCGAAGAGAGTTTTCATTAAAAGGGGTGAAAATGAAACGCAACCAGATAGAAAACCTGTTTCTTATACTGCGTTTTCTCTATGGCTGATGTCAATATATTTTAACTTCAGAAGAAGATAACCATTTCAAATAACTATTTATATTTTTTTCATCCGATGATATGATGTTTCTAGATGTATTTATTAACTATTTCAATGAGATTGTTGTCTAAAACTTACCCATCGCGAATAGCTAACGCATTTAAATTAATAAAATTATTATTAAACTGTAAGATGACACTATCTGTTTTTTAGTAATCCCAATTGCGTGTGATTTAAAATATGATGAAAATATTTAATGTATATTATCGTATGGAAAATAATGTATTTAATATGACATTATTTTCGATTTGTAGCAACATGTCGTATGACATGTTACTCATCAATAAATAAATGGTTAATGGAAGTTGGGTTTCTACTAAATTTATTATGTTTGATGCAGCCTTTTGAAACTTTTTATGCAGCTAATTAATGAATAATTGGATTCTATCTCTTGTTTCAAGCAATTGTGTTTATAATGTTTATATTATAGTATCAGAGATAGGTAACCTACAACGTTGGCGACCGCTAAATCGTAGACACACTCACATGTGGCGGCAGATTTGACGTTTTCCTAAAGATGGCTGCCGCGGGGTCTGTGAGGCTTGATTGGCGTGTGCAAACATGATGGAAATCTGCCAATCATTACGTTATTATAATGGCAGAACAACGCCCGCCACAACTTAGAAACTATCCCATTTAAGATGCATAAATTAATCTAATTTGTCGGCTGAAAAACTAAGCGCAAAAACAGACATTATTGATTGCAGAGAAAGTTCAAATTTTAATGAGTTTTTGAAGCTATTCGAATTTAGACACTGGCGTGTGGTCAGAAACAAAAGCTATTGTAGCTTATGTCGTCATCGTTCTCGTAGACAATAATTATGATAGTAGTCGCCATTAACAATCCATTACAGTTTTAATTAAAAAAGTTTTCGACCATTGTATTAATGAATTTGTTTTGATTCTGATAAATCCATGGCACTCACCTGATGTCAGGTAGTTCGAGGCATTAATCTTGAAATGGGACATTGCTGTCCCATGCATAGTTTTACGATTTCCATTAGCTAATGTCTTTAGTCTTCGTTACTTTAAATCCGATTATTTCTGATATTCTAATATTACATTTTTTTTTGTTGATATACTCTTAAATATTTGTGTGAAGTATAAGCAGTGGTGGATTAAGCACATGTGAAGCCTTAAGCACAATAAAATTTTGAGGCTTTGTTTTCTGGATATCTTAAAAACGTCGGAAAACTCCATGTAAAATAATAAAAATATATTAAAGTCTGAACAAAATATATGTGTGTTACATAAAATAAGCTATTTTTGAAGCTCCTCAGATTCGGATGCCCCTACCGCTCGCCTCATTTGCTTATAGGATAATCCGCCCCAGCGGTGGGCTGCCAATACGTTAACAAGGGACTCGCTTAATCTCGTAGCAATTTTTAGTATTCTGAAGGAGTGAATTTTCTTATAGCTCCTATGCATTTATATGCAATACTTAAATAAGCAATCGATTGTTACTTAATACACGTAAAATGTGTAGCAATATGCAATTTACAGTAAACTTATCAATGTAAATAGCTAAAAATATACTAATGTGTATACTAACGTCGTCGATAATATTTATATAAATTAGAAAATGCAGCTATATACTAATTTGATCTGAGAATATTGTTTTCTCATAAGTGAACAAGGGGCTCGCCGGCCTCAGTAAAATCTAACAAGGGGATCGCGCGAGCCCCTCCGAGCCCCCTCCAGCCCACTCCTGATCCGCATCCTGAGTATAAACATCGTGAAATATTTCTTTAAGTTGCACAAAATATTGTCTTCATCGGGGTTGGCACGGAGAAGCTAAGTACTCGGTATTTTAATGATTTCAATCAATACCTGTATTGAAGTGAAGTGATGTATGATAATAATAATTTACAATAGAATGATGCGAATGCTCACGTGAACAACATTGGACATTGAACAACAACAATCATCGTCCGACTTTCAACAATGCTTGTGATTAGACGATGCTGTGTATGTTAAAAACATTGACGGTTCATATTGTCTCGAGGAACAATTTAAAAGTTTATCAAATGAAAACTACTTGGAGTTACATAATATTGATTAATAAAAAAAAAGAAAAACGGTTCAACGGGTGGGGGAGGATGCAATAAGTAGTATGAATAGCTCGGTCTAAATTTATGAGTCTGTTTTTTGAACTTTTAGCCCTTTAGCCAAATTTAATTATCTAAAATCTCAAATTTACCATCCGTGGCACAAAAATGTGAATGAAATTCCTTAAAAAAAACAGGTTTATACAAACACGCCGGCATTTTATTTTCACCACATTAAATCAAGCGAAGTGGAATGATTGATCTTAAATCAATATTTTACATATATGAAAACTTTCATACGGTAGAATTTCAATGACAGCCGATAATGTTTAATTTATAGCTTATCCAGGGGTGGGTTGGAGGGGGCTCGGGAGGGCTCGCGCGAGCCCCTTGTTAAATTTAAGTGCGGCCGGCGAGCCCCTTGTTAAGATAAGAAAATCATTCGTCTTAGATCAAATCAGCACCTAACTGCAATTTCTGTAGATGGTTAAATTTTATTATGAAGCAAGACTTAGTAGCCCCTTAATTTTTTTATTCGGCGTTGTGGGCTTCCGTGCCGGACCTCATGGGTTCGAGTTAATCACTAGTCCTGTCTTAGTCTTATTATTCTATCCCTACTAGTCTCTTTGGAAAAGAGAGGTTGAGCGACTAAGTAACAAACAGTTCTCGTAGAAAAAAAACCCTTTTTTTAGATACTTTCATTAGGAGGCCATGTGCTCCACATTGGGAGCAAAAATGGATACAAATAAATGCATAAGATTTACCGAGCCCCTTGTTAAGATATTGGCAGCCCACCGCTGAGCTTATCTGTTAAAAAAGCAGAAAAATTAAAAATCAATCGCTGACTAATTGCATGCACCTCACCAAACAGCATAGGTAATCGAAGTGGATGAGCAATGGGATATTCTCGCATCTAGTTATAGATATTTCGTTATACAGTTAAGCATTATTGGTAAGTTTAGTAACCACCGAGGCGGTTCGAAAAATAATCAATCGAGATTGACGGATGAGGCTCTGACCTTAGAAGCCTTTACACGACTGGTTCAAATCGACAGAGTTGGAACACGAAATATATTGCGACTTGAAAAGTCAAAAGTGATGTTTAGCAAATTTCTATATTACCCAGTGATACAAATAATGGTTTTATTTAAAGATTTCCGCAATTATTGGGTAACCGTCTCTCATCACATCCGTTTCCTGCCGCCTTTTCCATTTTCTCAACATCAAAACGGCGCCTTTTGTATTTCCATATAAGTTTTCGTCTGCCAAATCTATTACCGTACTGATTAAGTTGTGACAAATTTATCACCAAATAATAGCAATAAGCAGTATAAAGCTAGCTGTATCCTTTTTATGTTATTTAAAAAGGAACGCTGAGAAAATGCACCACATTGAAAGTAGACATGCTAAATGATGCGAACATGGAGCATGTAGAAAAGGAATGAGTGTGTATGTGCTGTGTGTTAAAACCTCACTGACCTGTTAAAAATCAGTAAACATTCAGGTACAAGCTGTGCGCACAACCTCTCTCTCTGTCATGTGCAAAGAGTGCATTTTTATTTTTTTTACCATGTCCGCTCCCAATATGGAGCATATGGACTCCTAATGGAGTTTATCTCAACAGAAAATGTTTCTACGAGAACTGCTTGTTACTCAGTTGCTCAACCTCTCTTTTAAGAGAGTAGGAATAGAAGGAAAGGGCTAGGACAGGACTAGTGGTTAGCTAATCCTTTCCGATACGCCCCGTTCATAGGATAGGATGGGTGGGAGGGGTATAATTCAAGACATCACATAAATCCATGCCTTTCAACAGAAATTCATAAATCAATTGAAAAATCAATTTATAAAACTGCCCGTACTGGGATTCGAACCCGTGCCCTCCGTAGCGGTAGCCAACGACGTTAACCACTCGACCACACAGAGTGCATAGACAAATAAATTAAAAGAAACATAAAGTTATGATTCACTAGAATACGCAACGTTGTCTCCACCACCAACCTCCACGTTACAGCTTCACATACTTCTTAAATGGTGTATTACGCAGCGTAATAATCCCGAGGTGAAATTATTTAAGACTTGTTTGCAAGCGCTGTAACTACTATAATGTTTAATGAAATAAAAATGAGTTTATTAGATAGTTTTAATGAATTCAGATCAATTCACATTTTACAGGACTTGTATAATATACAAGACGCTCAAAAATTTAACGCCGTTCTATAGAATATATTATATTATATTGTAATAATTTAATTGTGGTCTTTAATTGAGTAGACGCATTTCGGTGCACATAGTTATGATTGACCAACCGATTGCAAAACAAAATGGCAGCAGCTATTTTCAGCATCATTTTTTCTGCTTATGAAACCCGTAAAATTAAAATCACTACTGTAAAATAAAGGGTTATGCGTAAAACATAAATTTTATCATCCTAGAAACGGCCCTGTGTAGAATTTTTGCAAAGCGGTTGCTGTGAATAAACAACATCTTGATCACGGATTAATACTAACAAGTATTCATGCAACAATACAGTTCGGCGACTTATCAATAATACTATTGAAAGAGTATAGAAATCAAAAATAGTGCTGACGACCCATCAATGGCTAACGACGCGTTTTGTGAAGTGGCCGGTAAATGGATATAATTTTATTGTGAATGATTTTTTAGTGGTAGCACTGATTTCATACAACATTTTAGTTGTTTATGGTTGATAAAAGCGACGAGTTTTGAGCCTCGAAAAAATAACTCTTATTAAAAAATATGACAGAGAGGTTAACGTTTTTTTTAAATCATTACTTACATTTAAAACTATTGTATATAATATTTAAAAAAATATCAGCGAAATAAAAATAATCTTCATAATAAAAAAGATAGGTGGTATGACCTCAACAAGATCGATAACGTTTGCAATTGTAAAAGCTGTACATGTTTTGTTGTTGTTAAGAAATGTAGTTAATTGGTAAGTATTGAAGTAATTTGGTAAGTAGAAAATAATGAAGAATATTATAAATAATGTATGCCATCTTCCAGAACGTATCTTTTTTTAACCAGGCGAATATATTATATTTGTTTTATAATATAATAGGTAGCCATAACTTGCGGTAAAGTGTTGCGATCGCTTTTGTGAATTACTCAAATCAATTCTAAAAAATGGATTGAATTTTCCGAATAAAGTGTATTCAATATTGTTTTTGAATCATCAACGCATTTAAAAAGTCGAATATGAATATTCAGATCCGGTATGCTTCACATAGTATCAAATTTAAAGCACGAAGGGTTATTGAACTTATTTTTTATTTAAATACTGTACATATATATTTGTGTCTTTTTAATGATTATGGAAAGTAAATTATTGAAAAGGGCTCATTTTTCACATCTCTTACGTCCTTTTACGTCTTCTACAAAATAAAGTATTTCCACAAAAGTAGTTTGTTGTATTAATTGAGAGAGGAGAATAGAAAATACGACCGCGATAGAGCAAACATGGCTGAGCTTCATATATTATATTTACAACAAAATGTGTAATCAAAGTTTTGCTATTTTTTTTTAAGATTATCTATTTAAATTGACTGGCAATATGGACTAAGAATTTGTTCTTAACCTGTACTGAGGTCAATTTAATCAGATTAAGCTGATAACGATTACACATTTGTTTGCTACATGAAAATATCTTGGATTACTCCAGCATCGAACTGCATTATCACGATGAGACCTCTTTTTATACGACGGGCAGCAAGTAGAGCTGCTGAAGCAATTGCCAAATAAATTCCTGCCAAACTGTAACGATACGACGTGTATAATCTAAAAATTTCAATTTAAAACACGCCATGTAAAGTCTGACATGCGTACGCACGCAGACACTGCCCGTGTTTTCAAATTATCATTATTCCATTAACGAAGCCGCCATCTTTGTGTGCTTGCTGTCACACGGCATCATTCCAATATGATTCAATTTCGAATTCAATTTTGGAACGAACAATCATGTCCGATTTTTTTTCCTAGATCTTTATTCAAACGCCCAGCCAGTGGCAGAGCAATGGGGTCACATAAACATTTCTTATCTATTGTCGTTTTATATAAACCAATCACTAAGTAACTACATTTCAGCAACATAAAAAAATATAATACGTGCTATACAATTAGAGTTCTGGTGACTTGAACGATTAGTTTTTTTTTTATCATAGATGTGAAAAAAACAAAGCTATAAACCATAATATTATATCATGTATACAAAATTTAGAATTTTAAAATATATTTTAGCACTATATCACTGACAAAAAATATTGCAATGAATCAACAATATTTCCCCAAAATTTTAATATTCATTTTTAACTAATTTTATAATGAAATAATTTCTCCATGTTTCAAATTAACTCTAAATATGTTAACTTGTCATTTTAGATTAGTTTATTTTTATAAATTTAATGCATGATTCTACCAGGTAGTCCGTGAATCCGACTCCAAAATTTGCTAATTTTCCTACTCCGATTACAACTCAGACTTTAATTCAAACATTTTGCAAATAAAACAATCAGAAAGTAGCTAGACCATTTGTTTATTTTAATATATGTTTTCTCTTGAATGTAGAAACAGTCACTTGACTCAAAAATCAGTATTATTAAATAAACTTTGGTAAAGTAGTGCACATTAAGAACAGATATAGTTTAAATGTATCAGCTAGCTAATCGGTCTGTATTATACAATATAACGCAAGTATTTATGTAAGCACTTTGTGCTGTTTCAATATTTTCACAGCGCTACGCCACTGCGTTTTCTTAACAGAGAATTATTGATTTTCAATACTGTACATAATATTATATTTTGAATTCATAATCTACATTCTAGATAATGTTTTTTTCCATCCGTTTGTCCAATATGAAACATGCTTGTGGTGTATTAATAAGTCTACTTTTCAGAGCGTTTCAAAACTGTTTGCTAAAATATTCTTTTAAAATGACTCATAGATAAACGGTCTACAGTCTGCACAAAAAAATATATTAACATCAGACGCCATCAATTCATTCAATTCAAATTAATAAAAACAATCTATATATTAAATAATATCGTATATATTAACAAACGACAAAATATTTAATATAAAATAATAAAAAAAAACTGTTAGCTGGTTGTGTAACTCGGTGTGATAGGTGTATTGATTCTTTCAGAATCATCTCCAATTTAAATCTAACCTCGGTTTTTTTTTAAACTTAGACATTGATTTTAATTTTCGGCTTGTAAATAAAAAATGAAAAGTGGACGTATTTCTATTGGGTGTGAATCACAATATTTGTATGTTACACCTCAGCTATGATACTAAAACATCATTATTATCAGTAAGATTGAAAAAAAAAATGAAATGAACAAAAATATACGAATTATTGAAAATATTTCACAACAGTATAACAAGATAAAATACTATAAACGGTTTAAGTAAACAAAAGTGACACTTTGAACGGAAAACAATTATTTATCGATCAGTAAAATAACTCACATTTTATATACATAGTTAGTGAAAATATTATATATTTTATTTCATCACAACACAGTGGTCATTCAAGATGAAAATACATCAAATTGTCAGATGCTATATGACTTTGCCTTTTCCGGTTCTAAGCTCAAGAAATGCTACCCCAATACCCACATGTTCTTATATATCTTTTTTAATACGGGTGATACAATGTTTATAATTAAGGTATTCTTATATCATAGTTTTTTGGACATTTTGTAGTTTATATAAATACGCGATAACGCGATAACGAGATAAGCGCCCGCTTATCAGCAATCGTTCGTAAGATAGCTGGGCTAAACGCGTCAGTTGCAAATTCATATTTGTGCTGGGATGACGTCTTTTTTACGCGCAATTTAAAATATGATTATTTATTAATAAGCCACGGATTTTTGTAAAAAAAAATGTATGAGGAATGATGCAGAGAGATATTTTAAAGCCCTTAGACTATTTTTTTTTTAATTCATAAGAATAAGGCCAATAATGAGGAAACCACTTCTCTGCCGATGGGGGTCCCTAAACGACCCCCATCGGCAGAGAAGTGTTTTTCTAGTCTCCGAACCGCGAGAGTTAACAAGACAGTTATATTAAAATAAAAAAAAAATACAATTGTTATCTATATTTTATATGAATATCTTGTTTAATGGTATTTTATAATCATTGCAATAAAATTGCAAATCACGGTATAAGATCTATGATTTTTTATTGCTGCTATAAAGGGCAATAGAAGTTTTATGATAAAGATCGTGAAGAAGTATCAACTTTTGCACTTAGAAGTACGAGACTTAATACACCCATTGATTAGTCCAGCAACCGTTCATCCCAAGAATACGATAGGCCATTATTACCAGTTTTATTGATTTTAAATCATCCAAATCATTTTAACAATCCCCGATTCCGGGCTAAGCAGACCGCCGTTAAATCAAAGTTCGACATTATTGAATCTAAAATAGTGAATATTGATCATTATAAAGCAATAATATGTTTTTTTGGTATGCCTCTAAGTGCTTAGTCGATTATCTCCTGTCTGGGCGTTGTAAGTATAGGCTGCCATCTTCGGATCGGTTTTGACATGTCGATATTTGAATATGGAATACTTCTTTCGGGACTGGCCTAATAGAATTTTTGTTTTAGTGTTGCTAGGTTAATTCTTCAAACTAATACAGATAGGTAGGTAAATGTATGCATATTATGTTATAAATAAAAAAATAAACTTAAAAAATAAAATGGATTTTGAAAAATTTGATTTAAGATAATAAAAATAAGTACCCTAAGAAAAACAAAAACTCTATGATTGATAATTTAGCGAAACTGATCTCATTGAAAATGTATAATATTTTCTATACAATACGACTTTTGCTTAGAAATAAGTTACCAAATATTGATTTGAAATATTAATTTGGTATTTAAATATTTAACATGACTCGCTTATATTTATGTTGTATAATATTATTTATCCTTAATTAGATGAGCCTATTGGAACACCGAATAAAATTGCAGTCAATTTAAGTATTTTATTGAAACAGTGTTTATGATCATGTTATTAATACGTAGAGTGTGCAATTTTTTTTTCAATTTATTTTTAATTTAGTTATAATACATTATCCTTTTTGTGATACTTGGAAAACCAGGCTTAACCGATTTAGTGAAAATATTAAAAATTCTAAAACAAAAGTCGGTTTTTGTATAAGACATAATTAACATACATAAAGCAAGCATTATCAAACATCAAGTAGGTGACAAAATAAAACTAATATTTTTTATTTTAATATGTATTTAGGTTTTGGAGATATTTTAAAGCTGTGGCGCTAAACGGTCATATCGTCGCAACAATCAATTATACATTGCTTGTAAATTATACATTGTACATTATACATCATACAATTATACATTGTACATTGTACATTATACATTATACATTATACATTATACATTATACATTATACATTATACAATTATACATTGTACATTGTACATTATACATTATACATTATACATTATACATTATACATTATACAATTATACATTGTTCATTGTACATTGTACATTATACATTATACATTATACATTATACATTGTACATTGTACATTGTACATTGTACATTATACATTACATAATTATATATTGTACATTATACATTATACAATTATACATTGCTAGAGAAAGCGACGACGTAGTGGGGATTTGAAGATATTCTGATATAATTTATTCAGTATTCGAGCAATTAAAATAATGCTAGATGAATATGTTCGTAATAAAAATTTGGAGCTGAATATTAATAATATAATTCGTATGTGTGGTTGCGGAAGACTTGAATGCATGTCATATGCGACGTGATGAAAAACTGGTTCACCGGACAGCCGATCACTGGCCGAGTCTACGTAACGTTTTTAAGCTTTCATGTTTGACAAATGCTTTCGATATTAAATTTTTCGACGTCCACCCATCGCGGCGAGAAAATTGACACGGGGACAGGCCAAGGATGTAAAAAAAATCCCGTTAAAAAAAACCATCGATAATTCACTACGGAAAGCAACGGCAATAATTTGACAACACTGAATCAAGAAAACGAGCGCGAAAAATAGTGACGTTATTTTTGATACCATAGTCAATTTTCATAGATAACCTGAAGGCATTCTTTCACTTTTTAATCAAACATTACTTATAATGATCGATCATTATTGCTATTACATGACGCAATAGACAATTTTAAATGAAACTTTCAATTCTATCGTTTGAAAAATATCTATGTAGGGATAAAATCATGGGTGGGGTGAAGGGGGCTCGGAGGGGTTCGCTCGAGCCCCTTGATGGATTTTACTAAGACCGGCGAGTCCCTTGTTAATTTAAAAGAAAACAACATTCTCAGATCAAATGGGTACACAACTGCAATTTCTGATTTATATATTATTAAGGACAGCTTCAGTATACACAGTAGAACATTTTTGGCTATTCACATTGATAAGTTTACTGTAGATTGCATATTGTTACATATTATAATTTCATTAAGTAACAATCGATTGCTTATTTAAATATTGCATATAATTCCATCGGAGGGAAACTTACTGCTTCCCCAAAACACCGAGAATTTCTTTGATATAAAGCGAGCCTCTTTGTTAACGTATTGGCAGCCCACCGCTGGATAAAATCTGTTGAGTCTGAAAAAATATCTTATAAGGGTTGGTTCACATACGACGTCAGGTCCTTAAGGATGTTCTTTAATTTGATCTAAGATAGATAGATGCTTGATTAGACTTGTTTGTAAGAAAAAGCTTTCTTCAAATAAAATTCTTTGGAAATTTCACGAGAATCTTATTATAGATTAATATTTTATAAACATTCCTGCGAGACTTTAAAGATGTGTAGTTTTGTAAGTCGAAAGAAGAGGGGAATAATCTACTGTTAAATTGATACTTAAGCATATTTAAAAAATCTTTACTGCTCGTAATCGGTCTATCGCAAAGAAAACTTTGTTTTATCCTGAAAAGTTGTTTTTAATAAATATTGTGTGAAAAAATACGAAAATACTAAAATTAAACTATTTATCTAATGGCACTTTGCATTTTAAATAAAAAAAACGTTTGAAGTAAGGGAAATAACTCAAAATGAAAGCTATAATACTCCTAGTCTATGGCGAGACAACATAATATTGAAAACTAAATCACAGCGCAAAAAAGTTTTTGGATTAAGCCAATGGGTTTATGTTTAAATGATGATTTTATGATGCTGCAATTATTTATATGCAGTTAACATGTTTACCATTTGAAAATGATTAAAATTACAAAATCGATAAACTTCAACCATCTCTTGACATTTTATTAAAACAAGTTCAATGAAATATTGTTTACATTCAACATAATAAATTGCGAATAAAAATAAATGCGGACCTGGTCTCTCTTGATGGCTACGATTAAAATCCTGATATCCATTATTATTATAATTGATCGAGTGCAGTTTGGAACAAAATTTGCATTTTGAATTATAAACAAAACGGTGTGAAATTGTTTCAATCGATTTTGACCCAACTGGCCAATTTAACGGTAACAAACAATCGTGCCGAAAGATTTTGTTGTTCCTCAAGTTGGCAAGCTATATTTTGTAATGATAGAATTTAACCCTAACACTTTGATCCAGGACTAACTGGTGTTTTGTTGTGAACTGAACAAATTTTAAAATCAAGAAATGTTTGCGAATTCACAGCATATCAAAAAAAATTAAACGTTGAGAAATGTTGTTAAAGCATCATTATTGTGAAACAAATTAGGTGATAGCATAATGCTTACGCATTCGTAATTTCTTTTTTCCTAATTTCTGTTTATATTAAATTATAATCGAAATATTTTAACTATTAATCTATTATATTTTTCAGAAAATATAATATAAGATTTTTGTATTTTTTCGACTTCTTATTTTACCATTTTCGCTCTCTATGTAAAGCATATGTTTCCTTTATGTCTCCCTTTCTCCCGCCAAATGTTTTGCTTACTTCCATAACATGCCAGCATCCTTCAGTTCCACCGACTACATCCAATTGATAGTACCCGATAGCCGTCCAAGACACCGGAATCCCACCGGTCGGAAGAAGAGGCAGGCAGTATTAAGGCTTTTCAGCGGTATCTGTAGCACGTGATCCAGCCAGTGTTTCTCAGTGATTATTGACGTGATGAGACGCTGTCTTGTACGTTCCCTAATCTCCAAGTATCTCAAGAAATCAAACCACCTCACACTCATTATCCGACGCAAGCATCTATTATTGAAGCTGTTACGGTATACGGTTTTTCTTCTTCGTGTACCATTATTCGCTACCGTAAAGCAGCACTGCTAGAATGCAAGTGCTAAACCAATGGCATTAGTCGTGTACAGCTGTGTGTCCCAGACAGTCTGGATTGAGTTAAATATGTCTCGAGCTATTCCTAGGCCAATAGCGAGCTCTTTTTTTGTGCTACCGTTATTCAAGATCCGGGACTCTCTCGATGATCTGTATCACGATAGTGAAGATCCTACCAGAGTCATGGCTGGTTTGGTTACAAATCAAATTGGTCTTACCTGTACTTAAAATAAACGTTTGAAATACCGTTATATATGAAGGAATACATTACAAGATTCGAACACTTGACTGCACAACTGAAGTACAAGAGGTTTTATCACTCCGTTAACTACAGTATTAACACTAGCCAATAAGCTACGAAAGCATCAAAGTCACACATAATAATCTATAATCGATTAAAAAATATCCATAACTAAAGCTAAAGATTTCAAACTCATTTTATAGTACGACTGATAGAAAAGTACTACTTTTAGATCACAGCTATCGCCTAGGACAGGAATACCCAACCTTGTGCCGGCAGACCGATTTATGTGCGCCCCCTAACATTTCCCAAAAAAAAAAAAAATATTAAAAAAAAAATTAAAAACTTTTTTTTATATAAAAACACAATAGCTTCATGTATTGCAAATATTTTGTTCAAGGAAAAGCACAAGAACTAGAATTATAAATTTTGGATATAGAAAAACTTTTGGAATACCGTGGCCAGAAAAAAATTCTGTTGCCGAAAAAAGCGGCATACAAAATACAATCCTTTTTCGGTTTATTTTCAAGCATGGACATCATAAAATTTAAAGAATAGATCTCGAGCCTCTGCTCACCGATGAGCATCTTTATGATTGTTTTCTGACAGTAACATCATCATACATTCCTAATTATGAAGCGCTGTCCAATGAATTGCATTGCCAAAGATAATGTAAAATGTTAATTTTGTATTTGTTAAAATATTGTTTATTTTAACAACTTTTTATTTCCAAGTCCGGTCCCAATATGGAGCATATTTACTCCTAATGGAGTTTATCTCAACAGAAATGTTTCCACGAGAACTGCTTGTTACTCAGTTGCTCAACCTCTCTTTTTCCAAAGAGAGTAGGAATAGAAGGAAAGGGCAAGGACAGGACTAGTGGTTAGCTAATCGCTCTCTATACGCCCCGTTCATAGGATAGGATGGGTAGGAGGGGGAAATTCAAGACATCACATACATCCATGCTTTTGAACAGAAATTCATAAATCGATTGAAAAATCAATTTATAAAACTGCCCGTACCGGGATTCGAACCCGTGACCTCCGTAGCGGTAGCCAACGATGTTGACCACTCGACCACACAGGCGGCAATATATATTATTTATTATCCTTGTCCAATTATAAATATCATTAGAAAAAATAAGTGGTGTCAGCCGCCTTACCAATATTTTAGTATACCTTCCAAAAACTTTGGGGAACCTCTGGTCTAAGATTACCGTGAGCGTAAATCAATTCGACATCAATATCATCGATGGTTGATTTGGTTGCATGGCAATAAAATTGAAATAAATTTTTATTACGCACACTTATTGACGCAAGCAGATCTGATTGAAATAGTTTATGTTTAGAAAGCTGAGTATTATAGTAGGCAGGCAGTAAAAAAGATGACAGTCCACATTCTAAAAAAAGCAATCTAACATCGGCTTAATGATAGACCTGTGAGATGACCACATTTGCATTTCTGCCTGAATTCGATCAAGAGGTAATTATTTTGGGAGATAGCGTATTTATGACATCGACGTATGAATAAATTTGTTTGCTTGTCAAAAAATAAATAAATGAAAAAGAATTTAATTGTTCAAAACATGTTGTTATATATTATAGTCTTGTGTCATCCAGAGTCACCCAGATACATTTTTTCAGCTCGATGAAAGATCACACTTCATTTTTAAGATATATATGGTATGGTTTTTTAAATGTATTTTCGTTTCATAATGATTTCAGCGGGGTTATTCTTATGCGTATAAGGATCCAGTGATTTGTTTTGGAAGGTTTGAAATACACAGCACCGTCAAGGCGAAAGTAATATCTTTTATATGAGGTTTTGATGGTTTATATATACCACAAATATATTAACTGCGGCTATGTTCATTGTTGTCACCATATACCAGGGATACCCAGTCCTGTGCCCGCCAACATTGGCCAGATTTTTTTTTTTATGATTACAGTGCCAAAGATTGCACTGACTGAGAAAAATATTATACTTTTATCATTAGAAAAAATAGGTGGTGTCCGTTACCCTATCAGTATTTTAGAATGCTTTCTAATGCGTTCAAAAAGGATGAAGACCCCTGCCATAAAGTAATATACATGCTTGGTTTGGTAAATCTTTTAAACGCAAACGAGTTTCGTAGTCTACTGCATTAAGTAAACAAACCCAAATTTTTTTTTGTAATTTCAATTTTTTGAGGGGTGCGTTGAAACTGAGATAAATAAAGGTGGCAAGAATTTTATTAAGACCAAGTTATGTACACCTCACAAAATAATCTGATCATTAAGGCACGCATTATAAATATAATATTGTGTACACATGAACAAGCATATATTTGAAGACACTGACCTTCTAAGAACTCCCCCAAGGAGTGACGCGTTCAAACATTCTGGTGGAGATAATCTCCTCTGGACCTCGCCGACTGTGACTTTGTACTTGCTGGTGCTGGAGAGCAAACTCAATCTTCCAGGAACGGAGCAGAAAACGTCGCTTGGCGCTCCGGATCCACCTCCGGCGAGGACTCCCATGTCTTTTCCTTTCATATCTGAAACAAAAAGAAACGATATATTTACTAAATATTTGACGATCTGTGACATTTTGTCTCGGAAAAATGTATGTGAAATTGTAGGGTTTTACATTTTTAGATGATATTGGGATAAGCTAATATGGCAACATTGGTTAGTTCATAGCAGAGTCAAAAAATGTAGTCACGGTGTGTTTTGAAAGCACATTAAAAAGAATTTCCGTTAAAAACATTGTTCATTATGATTGTTTTGCAAATTAGTTAAATATATTTTACAGCGTAATTTTATTTTTCTACACAACAAATCTAAATGTCGTAAAAAATAATGTGATTATCTATGAAATATAATTGCATACGAAAGTTTATTGCTATTTTTAAAATTTGCTTTATAGTCTGTTCTTAAATGTTTTATTTTATATGTTTAGAATTTTCTTTTCATAATGATAGTATATTATTGGTTTTATTTTGGTAATTAAATTTCCTATAGAACTGCATTGCTATTAGTGTCAATGAGTAAATAAATACTCATTGTCAATACCCATCAGCAATGTAATGCATTAATTCTACATTTAATTGTTAAGATAAGATAAAAATACTAACTGTAAGTCTAATTTCGATATATTTAGATGTACAGATTAACTGTTTGACTTCCGATTGTTGCATACAAACATATCGACTGTGGAAAGGAAAAAGGACGTAACCCTTAGTTTTTCCAAAACAGCTTTTTTTCGATGATCACAATGAATACAACTCGACACACGTTCTATCAAAAGGATGGAAGCTGAAAATGTCGAATTAGTATATAAATTTAGCAACCAGCAAAAAGGACCTAAAAAAAGTTTTTCTTGATTGAAAAAATGTTAAATTAATATAAGGCTAAATCAATGAAAAACCAGTTTATCAGTCACCGTGTACTTCGGGGTTGTGTATATTTCATAATTTGCTTTTGGTCTAAAATCATCAAAAGACGTTTTTTGTGTCTCCTGTAAAATTTGTTATGTGTGGGTTTTGTCCTTTTTCCTTTCCACAGTCGATATGAAACCAAACGTCAGAATTGTGAGTAATGTGAAAATACAAAAAAGTATATTACTATCAAAGAATTTTGACATATTTGATTAAAAATAAATCCAAGAAACCGAATCAAATATATTGTTGTATCATTAAAGTTCCGGACTATGTATACATTGTAATAAATATACAGTAATCAAATATCAAATAAATACACACGGATATTAAACTATTATGTTATATCGTTACTTATATTTATTCTACATTATAAAATTCTAATGCATTCGTTTATCATATTAGCTTATAATGGCGCGCCGTGTGTTACCTAACCCATCTGTCAAAATGGCGGTGCATTAATTCTCTTACTACCCATTATAATGATAGTAGAAATACGTTGTAAATGGCCGCGCTCACTATACTATCATAAATATTCTCATAAAATATATGTTGAGCAGAATAGACTTGTAACATGTCGCTTGAATTAATTAAATACTTTTGATTATATCATACGTGCAGCCTGGTTGCATAAGAGGAAGGTGGTGTCAACGTTATCTAAGTATTATTTATACCCGCGGTAGTTTGACTACTGAAGTAATTACCCGGCACTTTGTTGAAAGAAAAATATGCATGGCTGTAAATTTTATACGGTTTTAATTAGTTATTTTATTTTTAATCTTTAAATTGGCACTTCGGTGCCGTAGGGTAAGTTTTATTGATGCATTTAATTTATATTTTTCTTAACGAATACACAATTATATCACTAGCTTCCAACGGTATAGAAGAAGAATTGACAGTTACGAATATGTTTACAAAAGTGATATTTTAATCTTGAAAGATATTCATCTTTAGTATATCTTTTTATATAATTACACCAAAATTAAATTGTGAAAAAAGGCATAAGTGACTTGTATTTATTTATATTCAATAAGATACATATTTAGAATATCGACAAAACGATTTTTTTGTCGATATTCTAAACATGTATCTTATTGAATATAAATATAAATTAATTAATTAAGTTTCAAACGATAAAGGGGCTTATTGTACAATATTTAATATAAATGTCGGGTTAACATATTGTGTCTTAGTTCTTAAATTATTATTATACCAAAAGTTATACATTTGGCATAAGAGTTAAAGCGAGAAATAGTTTGAAATTGGAAAATCATGCAATATAAACAAAATATGAGTCACTCGAGATTATCTCGTGGAAAAAAGCATCGCAAATACTTGTGTCAAAGAAGACCTGACATTACAATGAAAAAAAAAACTAAATTTAGTATTGATCTTACTGGGTCTTGAACCCATATCCGCTTAAACAGTAAGACAAAGCTCTCACCAAGTAGACCACAGAAGGTGACTGAAGTCTTATAGCCATGGTGACACATATACAAAGAATTTAAGCCTAGAATTAGTTTAATCTATAAAATACTTTTGATATAAATGAACAACATAACTGCATGTTGAACGCACAGCTACAAGCTTCTTAAATTTGAACCGTTCAAATTATGTGCATTCGCACAGATTTTGTCACTAACGACCCGGGTTTCGCCTTTTGGCATATTCAGACTTCAAGTGCACAGATGAACTTGAACTGACATAATTTGTACATAATTTGAACGATTCAAATTAAATATTGAAATTCCACCAAGTCGAAATCTTAAATAATACAAGTGTCTTTTTTTAGCTCTGCCGTGTTTCATTTTCTCAATCCTGAATAATTACGGTATTAGTACTGTCGTAATACCAGGATTTCGGGATCATAGAGTTGGACGAGATCCCGGGATTGGACACGCTAATTGCAGTGTATACAAGGAATGAGTTAAATTTAGAATCTCAATTATGATTTCGTGATAATATTAAGATCTCGGACAAAATAAACCTGACACTATTGAGGACCCCTGGCAGAAATTATAGTTGCATAGATAATTGTCACATTAGCATATATTAAAAATCAAAATAAATATGTACACATACGTTTACCATTTAAGGCTGCATATCTTTACATGCTTTCAATAATATCCCGACTAAACTTCGCAATCGATAAATAACCACGAGTTACGACTAACATAGTATTGTTAGATTGGCAACATTCCAGGTTATAAACATTCTAAAATAATAAAAAGTAGATGTTTTTCAGACTATATATGAATATAGTAAATTTATAATTGACCTATTTTTAAAAACATAGATTTTCTTTAAAAAAAACCGTGCCTTGAACATTTTACAGCAAATATTACAATTCTTATACTTTCGATGGTTTCGGCGGTAAATTTGTGGAAGTTCATTTTAATATAAAATTTAAAATAACTTTGATTATTCCGCGTATTGTGCGACTAACTGTGACACGTGTTTCGCCTCTTTCAGAGGTATCCTCAGACTTACTATCATTAGTATCATTATTTGTTTGCTTTATTTCGATTATGTACATATATTACCCCCTCCTTACTTCCCTAAAAAGGAAAAAAAAACCCAAACTCCATTTTGTAATTTCATAATTTAAATGTTAGAATCAATCTTGCTTTATTACTTAAGCAAATTTTGGGGATGCCTTTGAAAGAGGCGAAACACGTGTCACAGTAAGTCGCACAAATACGTGGAATAATCAAAGTTATTTTAAATTTTATATTACAATTCTTGTTTCTTCTGTCAACTTACACAAAGCCAAAGTGAAAGTAATGTCACTCTTTTAAGAATATATAACATAATTTTCAGAAGAATTATGGACATTATTGTATTGTTTATTCATTAACGGGTGGTGGTAAGATAATCAACAACCAACTTGTGCTTCTTCATTTAAACTGAACAAGTGGATTTGATATATCAACATAGTCCGTTTAGTGAGTAGATTTTCCCGGTAGATTTATATAAATGTTGAAACGGAACGAAAATTTGTGTGTTTTTAATACATTTGGTCTGATTTATAGTCAGATGTACAACGTGTTCAGTTTCCTGTAGTTTATTTACATTTTTTTTCACATGGTTACGTTATTTTCATAGTTCTTAGTACCTTAGGAAGTTTTTCAAAGGGCTTATTCTGCAGTACAGCAACGTAATCTTTACGTGAACTCATTCAAATAGATGTCAGAAAATACAAGGTAGAAGGAAACAAACGATTTTATCAAATTTATCAGTTCATACACGACCATGTTTTTGAATCCGTTCATAATCATATAAATATTTTAATATTTCGAATTGCAGTTTTTGTAGAACAGGAAGTTTAAGATTCATTTCTCGACAGCAAAGATGTTTACTAAGAAAAATAAAATAGAATTAGCGTAGTTTATTGTGAAGTTATTATCACTTTCATAATCTAAAAATAGTTATCTAGAAAAAAAATACCATCCCTAGTCGAGATCTTGTTTTTTTAAATAAGTAAAAATAAAGGAATGAATTTTTAGAATTCTTTGAGTAAAGCTCTACAAAAGGGTTGCTTATTTCGAGAATAAAAATCTTCTACCCGAATAATAATTCTGTATCTTTTTAAAAATAATAATTTTCCCTTTGTTCCTGCTATTTGAAAACTTTCTTCTGCTAGCAACTCCGTGAAAGTTTTTTGATGAGTTTCAAAAGAGTTCTAAAGACTTTTATTTAGTACAGGGAATTCCCTTTTGTGTAAGTGTTTTAAGGGTTACTCTTTATAGATAGTAATATTATTTTAGCTGCCAATGAAATACTATAAATTAATTTGTACATGGTTTTGATGTATAATGAGCAGAGTAAAAACGTGTGAATAATATTTTTATATAATATCAGTTTCACCCTATTTTGATTTTAAATGTTTTTTTATGCATTTAATATTATGTTTTTCTTATACTGTATTAATAATATTACTCATTAAACTGAATGATTATTTTAGAATCCTAATTATGGTAGCCAGTTTTACAATATCATGTTACATCAGCAAAATTGGTAAATTCTTTGAAAAACAAAAGATTTTTTGGTTACGTAACCAATTAAGACGAAAGCCCTAGGGTAGTTGTCGGTAGCCCAGGACTCGTAAAATTAAACTAAACCAAAACAACAGCATTGTTATATGTATCCAATGATATAACGATCCAGTGATATAACGATCAAGGTACATGTATGGTGATATTGATGTTCAGTTTTTCGCGAGTCAAGATGTATCACTGCCTTGATTGAGTAAAGAAGGAACGGAGTGTATTGGTCATTCATTACTCACGGCAGTGTATGCGCAGAATTCCATTTATTTTTTAAAATTTTTAGATTCAATTTGTATGTTTTGATTTAACTGATACATTCTCGATCAGAAACATAAATCTCCGTATAAAGAAAAACTTTACCGACCACTATCATAAAGAATTGAGTTTTCGGCGACGGGCATGAGTACATGCGCCAGTTGTAAACTTGTGACTAGATATTCCATATCGAATATTAAAACTGTATACAACACGAATATTCAAATACACGAATAATATATTGTATGAATGTCATCAGGTACCTATATTTTTTTTTTCATATTTCTGGCAAGACGTGAAAATAATTGTTAACAGTTAACAAATATTATTATAGATCACATTTCCAAGCACGTAATATAATGGTGTTTAAATAAATACATTAAATCGTATGAAAATATAATGTGACGGCAAATGTTTGTTTTTGTTAGCACAGTAGTTAAGTTTGCATATTTAAATATGATAAATGAAAAATTTATCAAATATTCGAATATCAATACATAGAAACGTCAGAAATAGCCAAATATATTCGTATAATTTAAGATTTCGACTGAAGGTGCTTGGTGAAATTTCAATATTAAATTTGAATCGTTCAAATTATGTACACTCCCACAGATTTTGTCACTAACGACCCGGGTTTCGCCTTTCGGCATCTTCAGGCGTTCAAGCGCACGGATTAACTTGAACTGACATCAAGTTAACTTGTGACTTCAAGTTAATCCGTGCGCTTGAACGCCTCAAGATGCCGAAAGGCGAAACCCGGGTCGTTAGTGACAAAATCTGTGGGAGTGTACATAATTTGAACGATTCAAATTTAAATATATTCGAATATTCGTTTGAAATGCTTACTTTTAATGGCATGTACAGTATTTTTCTTTTGAAATAAATATATGAATTATATAGTATATAAAATAGTTTATAGAGATTTGTTTTTTGCTTCTTATGGCAAAACGTTACGTTGAGACTTAAAAAAATATTAAGTAAATCATTTCATAGGAATATAAACATCACGATGTTATAAATAAACATGCGAAGTCGATAATCATAAAATTATTAAATTATTAAACTGCTTCCAAAGAGTATAGTGACTACAACACATATAATATTATAAATTAAAATCCAGTTTTGACCCCGTGGCCGGTTACACGGTAGGCTAAACATTTCGCTACTAAGCTACGCCCTCCGGCTGATCTCATTCGATCAGTGGTTCCAGATCATAACGTAACTTACCAATATATTTATATCACTATTAAATCCCTTTTACAAAAGCTTACGGATTGGTTCTGAAATATTTCAACGGAAATCTTTTTATTTTTAAATTGAGCTTACTTATGAAATATTTGCAAAATGTATTACTCTGTAGCTGTTGATTGAATTGATTTTTTTATTAAGCCTTTCCAGACTATTTGTATATACTAGCTGTAAGCCCGTTGACCTCAACGGAGGGATTTTTGTTGCATTTTTAAGTAGTCAGAAAAGTTACTGGCGTGAAAAATAAATTACTAACCTATTTATTGAATAATCCAGAAATTCTGATAGTAAAAGAAATATATCTCGGGGCGTATATTGACAGCCCAGCCCTGCAGTATTTAAATTGTAAATTATTTATTTTTGGAATAATGTTCTAGTAAGTTATTGAATTTTTGGAATAATGTTTAAGTTTGTTAACAACTATTTTTCGTAGTAGCAAAAAAAGTCCTTGTAAATTACTTAATTTTTGAAATAATGTTTAAATTTGCTAACAATCATTTTTCGTAGTAGCATCATAAATCGACCTCGTAAATTATTTAATTTTTGGAATAATGTTTAAGTTTGTTAACAACCGTCTTTCTTGACGTCATCGAAAACGGGACCGACAGACGGAAAGACAGCGGACATTATCGAGTATTAATATATAGATTCTTCCTACTCGAATTTTGGTTTATTTTATCAGATTAGTAGTTTTCAAACTAAACATAGTAACCAATTGATTCTTTAAAATTAAAATTTTATGATTTATGAAAAATTTGCTCTATGTTTTGTGTCTAATACTTTATGAAATACAAATCTTTTCTTATAATAGTTTTATTATTTTCAATGTAATGGGGCCACGGTAAAGGTAAAAATTATAAGTTAAAACAATTGCTTCGTTTTAGCAAAAATAAACAGGACAGTATTTTAAATTTATTTAAGTATTTATTATTTGTCACGGGTTTGAATACCAGTGCGGGTTTTTTTTTTTTTTTTAAATATTTTTAAGAGTAAGAAAATCAACAACAAAATTTTTTGAACCATGAATTATATAATGATAAATCCAATTCAGTTGTAGGATAAAATGTAACTTTAAAATACTACTAACGTGATAGTAACTTACATGATTGACAGTGACTCTTTTATAAACAAATATTAATTTAAGCAAAACTTTAAACTATTATCACAAAACTAAGATTTTTTGATTGTCATATTGATGTCGCTATTCATATTCAATAATAGCCGTGTTTGAAAATAATAAAAAGCGCTGTTTTGAGAAAAGATTTTTTTTTTATCTAACATGCTCACTAGCTAAATGAAACGTTTCAGTTTTTAATTAAATAAAACTTCTGTCATTTTTTTATATTATTGATCAATACATTGAGAGCCTTTGATATGTTATGGCTATAACGCATGCGTGTTTGTTATTCATTATTATTTATAAGAGCAACATAACATACTGAGGAAATAGTAAGATGGCGCTTTCACCTCGTATAATATTATCACTGATGGTAGATTATTAATCCATAGATAATGCGGCCAGCTTAGCTCATTTGACGGCTCATATAAACACCATAAGTTTCTACTTGATTTTATGTCACGTAAATTTATTTTCCGGATAAATAGATCAAGTGCTTTGATTATGGCAACGGTTTATAATGACAGTACATATTTTATAGTATATATTCCACCTTTCATTATTGAAATTAAATCGAAAGAAAAATGATATTCGGTAGCATGTACCCCGTAATGGTTTCTCGGACAATGTTATGATATTTTGAAAGAAAATTATTTGTCTTAAGTCGTTTTTTAAGCCAAGGAGTCTCATGATAAAAAGAAAGAGCTAGGAAATTATTCGTTTTATTTTATTAGTAGTAAGTATTACACAAAAAAAGAAAATTATATTGCAGCTTATAATTATTGACAAATAACGAAAGACTTTCTT
Organism: Himalopsyche anomala; assembly: GCA_031772345.1. Lineage (NCBI taxonomy): Eukaryota > Metazoa > Arthropoda > Insecta > Trichoptera > Rhyacophilidae > Himalopsyche > Himalopsyche anomala. Next base: position 6,878,234 of record CM062829.1, read on the forward strand.
AATTTTTTTAGATTAACTAGATGAGAAAAGAAATAACGAAAACCTACGCCCAAGAGATAAGATATTAACAGAATAATCAAAATTTGTCATTGTATGGATTTGAACCAAGATGTATATGACTTCTAAGATAATGCTCAAATCGCTAGACCACAGAGGCTAATTATATTGTTTCAATATACGAAACTCGATTCGCGAACGCACGTAGTCATAAAGATAAAAAACCATAATTTTTACAATATGCACCACAAGTCCAAGTTATCAATTAGATTATATACTTTACAATATTTCATTACCGTGCTCTCGACCCAATTGGAGCATAAAAGGTTTTCTATGAGAAGTGAATGAAAGACATTAGTTTATATTTAATTACTTTAGTTTCAAATTTATTGTTATAATAATGTTTTATGACTGATTCTTAGTCAATCAAAAAGAAACAATCTACATTTGACTTTAAATCTTTGGATGAATAAAATAATCAGTAAGTAAGTACAACATTAATATTAAACAGAAAATATATGAGTCTGTATGTCTGTTACAAGAACTTCGGCCATCACAGATGTGACATTTAAACACGAAACTCTTTAATTTATAGGTTAATTGTGGTATATTCAATATCCAACTTTGAACTTTTAACATTATTATTAATCATAAACAATACACATATGGTGGTTGCTACATGAGTTTCTGTCAACTGTGATATTTTCAACATTCAACATTATCTAGTATTTATCCGGGGTGAAGTCGTTTAATAAGCCCTAGCTTTTTATGTAACATCATTATTTTAATTTATAATTGCAAGACAGTTTTGTATAACTTTATACAAATAAAGTAACCGAGCTCCCTTTAAAATACTTCTCGCAACCCTTGTGTTATATCCACCCCATGACACGTCAAACAACATATTATTAATATTTAAAATGCAATTAGATATATATTTTGAAATTCGGTGTCAAATTCATTTTCACGGGGTGTCGAATGGTAAAATAGTGGTGTAGCTAATAATAAAAAAACAAGCATTGTGCTGATATCTATTCAGGAATTTTATAGGGTGATATTCAACAGAAAAAAATAAGTTTAAATGACTACGTATGTATACTAATTTTTTTCGGTATTTGCAATCATAACGAAATATCTTAAATTTTTGCTAAAAAACTGTGTTTACTTTACAGTAAATCGAATGTTTTTTTGTTTTTTCTGACCTATTTTGACTTACCTGACAACATATGTGCATTTATGTAAAACAAAGAAATTTCTTTTTAAAAAAAGTGACAATTTAATTACTACTTTATGCATTTAATATATTCAACTTTGCCACGTCAAATTCGATGAAATAATCAGCGTATATTCAACCTAAAAACTGTTTTTTTACCACATCTGCTCCCAATGTGGAGCATACAGACTTCCATTAGAGTTTATCTAACAGATTTTTTTTTTACGAGAACTGATTTGTACTCAGTTGCACATCCTCTCTTTTTTATAAAGATAAGACAGAACAAGTGGTAAGCTAATCGCTCTCTTTACGCTCAATTTTAAGATGGGATAACACATATATCCATGTATTCAAACAGAGGTCAATAAATTAATTAACTGTCCGTCCCAAGACAAATGCATATTTGAAAGTTATTAAACTAACTATTTATTCAATACTTTTTTTATAAAATAATGCTTCTTTTTATTTGTTAGCGTTACATTCCGGGATGAACTACAACCACTTATCCATTCAATTCGATCCTCCGTCTATGCTTATAAATTAAGAATGACAAGGTAAAAAACATTTTTAAAACATTCCACATTATAAATTAAAAACTTGGACTAAATATTTTTTTAAACGTTATTATTTATCGAAAGAATTCAATATTCATCAGTTCACTTGAATGCCGAAAGGCGAAACCCGACTCGTCAGTGATAACAATTCCATCAAGCATCCTTAATCGATATCTTAAATTGTTTTTATAAAATAATTATTTTTAATCTATGTAATATATTATTTTCACGCTCTTTACAATAGGACACCAATCCAGGTTTAAAAGTTTTGCCCCCTGAAATTATAATACCCCATGGCAGCTGCCTTTTCTGCCCCCTGTGATACAGCCTGCACGTATTGAGTTGTATTCTGTGGATATTGATCCGGAGAGCTTTATCCAAATAATATATTTATTACTTAAAACTCTATACTGTATATGTGGCAGTTTACCATGGTAATGTTTGAAGATGGATAATGAATGAAATGAATTACTCAAATCAGTTGGTGGGGTGGGGTCAGTGTCAAGAAAGGCAAATAACTTTGTGATGTCATACGTAGAGCAAATATATGTATATTGTAAAAGCTATAAGGCGGGTCTGGTCTCAATTCCTCTAAGGTTGATGTCAAATTAATACTCTTCAATTTAAATTTTAGACTATGGGTGTTTGTGATGTCAATTTAACTCAAGTTGATTTCGAGTGACATGGAAAATTTTTTCATCGAGTTTTTTTCGTATGATATTTTAACATTTAAGTATTTGGCGCATGGGCATTAGCTGTAATGCCAAATATACATATTTTTTGATGATTTCCACAGATACTCCTGTCAATGCTGTGAAATGGGATGCGCTAAATAAGAGCAGTACCTCGTGGTAGTAGTGAACAGTGGTGGATTATTTTACATGGATTTTTCTGACGTTTTTGAGTTATCCGAAAAATCAGGCCTCCAAATTTTATTCCGACTGGGGTCTCCCGTGTGCTTGATTAGCCACAGGTAGTGGGCTCAACGTTGAATGTTCAAGAAATATACAAATTCGGTAGTATGTTTACTAAAAGATGGTATCTTAAAATGACGATTTGATTTCATCCATCAACTGACCATAAATTGTCAATATATTGTATATTATGTTACGAACCACTAAAGTTTTGATCATTACACTCTTAAATTATTTTTATTTTCGTGTAGCAATCGCACAAACCGCGGTTTTGATAACAACGAAAAAAAATCTTTTCTATAATAATAACAGGGGTGCTCAAACTACTAGTCCCTTAATTATGTAGCAGCTTATCGATTTAAGAATATATTTTCAGTATACTTACTGGCAGAACATATTAGGGCAAAAATCGAATATTTTAGAGTTGATTGCAGGCAACACTATCTATCTATGAAAAAAAATGTTTATATATTTTTATGCAATTTGAAGAAGTATTGCGCATCAAGTTAATTCCGTTCCAAATTATTCGTGGAAATAAACAATAAACATTTTTTAATATTTGGAGTGAATTCATAAATCATTATAAATACTCATAAAGTGGTTAGATTAATAAGTAATGTTAAAATGAATAAATAGACATCTATATAAATATCGAAATGAAAAATCAAAAATAAAAAAATATATAAAATATGACATATAAAATCTATATATATCGAAAATGACGATTATCAAATATATTATTAAATGACTTTTTTACTTAACGACTTTCGCCAGCTTAACGATTATATGCGACTGAAAGTAATCGAACATACATCTAATTTATTTAAGACAATTGATTTAAATGCATCAATTTTATACTTTAAGTAAAACAAACAAAGTATTTTGAGAATTATACGAATTAGTCGATAGCTTCACGCTATCGTCGCCAAAATAGCCAATTCTAACCAGTTCTTATCAAATTAAATACTTTTTAACTGAATATCCAAAATTATTATTCGTAGATCTTTTTTATTCTATGTTAATTCCTTTCCTTCAATAAGTAAAAAATAAAAATCGTATTGCGAATTACTATATAGAGATTAAACACGAAAAAGTTGAGAAGCGCTGCATTATCATACCAGGAAAGAATATTCAACTGCACACGCCTTGAAACTATATTACGGTGATATTTTATCGAAAGCATTTATTGATGAAATAATGCGACGAGTATTTTGATTGCTTCGCCATTTTTTGCGGCCATTTTTTTGCAACAGCTGATCCAGATTGATGGCCGGCACACAAAAGATGGTGGAAAATGGCCGAACACCTGTTAGAACAATAATTACTGTCTTCAATAACTGGTTTGCAACTTTATTTGAATGTTTAGTGTCACCGAATAAAACATTTACACTTAAACGTACTTAATGATAGATATTAATAATATTATTATATTTCAATGTTTGGTTTGATTGATTTGATGCTTACGTCAGTTAGCATTAGGATAATAGTTATGTATTTGATTTATAAATGAGAGATTAGTTCTGTTTTGTTTAAATATTTTTTTTGTATCAATGCTAAACAGCTTAGAGATTTTATTATTATTTTTAAGGGTAAACATGTCGGTTGTCGTTGTCCAAGGGTATTTTTTTTTTTTTTGATAAATATGATTTATCTGGCGGCTGTCATTTTTCTCCGGGAAAACTACTTAATGCTGTTAAAACAACACAATTATTTAACCCGTTAACAGCTAGAAAAAAATAACGTTTTTTGTCCTGTAAGCTAGCAATTTCCTAAAAACTAATAAAGGACTTAATAGTCATTTTGTGAGTCCTTAAGAGATGTCGGACCCTTTTTTAATGATGCAAACTCTAAAAAATATTTATTGACGTCGTAATAATGACAACGCACTAGTGGGTAGCGTGTGTGGTTAGTAAGTATGCGACACACCGGTGGGTCGTTAGCTTTAAAGTGGTTAAAAACGTTATTGCAGATTTAATTTATGAAACACACATTTAAAAAAAAAATGCTGGTAAATTATGCGAAATAAGAAATGTAATTTGATTATGAATAAGTCATCATCGCATGTCAAATATAATGTGGTTTTATTATTTTATCTAGATCTTAGACAGGTTTTTGGTGCTGTCAGCAGTATGAAAATTATTGAAACAATAGCTCGAGAAAAAACTCAACTAGTGTTTTATAAATGATACTCAATTTCAATAAGAAAATAAATGGCATCGACAACACCCATAATCAAAATTTGAAATTAAAAAAATGAAAAGAATAGAGTTTGAAATTGTCTTTGGCAGAACTAGGAGCCCTAAAATTCAAATTCCGATACTAATATTATTATATATAGATCTATGCTTATTCAAATAAACGACAAGTGGAATAAAGAATAATTTTATTTCAATAATCAATCAAAATTTTCTAAAAAACCACTGTAAATATAATAATACATAAAAGTTCAGTTCTACAAGAGTTTTAGATGAAGAAATAGAATATTTTTGTATAACTCTTTTATAATTTAAGATTTCGACTGAAGTTGCTTGGTGGAATTTCAATATTAAATTTGAATCGTTCAAATTATGTACATTCTCACAGATTTTGTCACTAACGACCCGGGTTTCGCCTTTCGGTATCTTCAGGCGTTCAAGTGCACGGATGAACTTGAACTGACGCTTAGTAAATGAATGTTTCGTGTGTAAGCGTCAGTTCAAGTTCATCCGTGCACTTGAACGCCTTTAGATGCCGAAAGACGAAACCCGGGTCGTTAGTGACAAAATCTGTGAGAATGTACATAATTTGAACGATTCAAATTTAACTCTTTTATATTTTTGTCTCATTACAATGGAGTTCTGCCAAAATAAAGCCGATTCGATCAATACTTTGAAACTATACTTGACACGGTGTAACAGGTGTTCATAATGATAAAGCCTTCAAGATGTGAAATATTTTCTCACAATATTTTTTAATCTATATGTGATAAAAAATCTCGAAGTGATTTCTGAAGTTCAATATAAATTATAATAAATAATTTATCTACGTATTTGTTCCTGCAATCAGGTACAAAGATATTTTTTAATACAAGCAACATAGATACACAGATGAATGTGTAGTGAGGTTGATAGTTAAATAGGTGGGTATGGTATATCGTATATCTATTACAAAGCGATGTAGTATCATTTGCAATTAGGTTTGGGTAGGAGTAAAAAAAGCAATTTACGTTTGAATCCATTTGTTTCTCATACCTTTAAAAACAGATCCTCAAAGTTTATCATTTCCAAACGTGAACCTTTCGCTTATTTTAAATTTTTTTTATTGTATCGTAACAATACATTTTCTATTTGAATATTTGAAACACTCTAAATTGTTACAAATCAATGAATAACATGTATCTAAATTAATCACACCATGCACTGATTATATCGAATTAATATCCTTTATCAGAATTGTGAAGGATAAAGAAAAAAGATCAAAAGAATTTGTTTTTAAGATTTTTAAAAAGTCACACGTTTTATTTTACACTGGAAAGTCAGATTAACACGAATATCTTTTTGGAAGTGGCACAAGTTATTTATTCGTTAGATGCAATTAAAACGATAAAAAAGTGGTAAATACTTTATTTAAAAAATATATGTTCTATTTAATATGAAAACATTTAATAGTAATGATTAAACTAGTACACTTTTGTCACTTTTAGGGTGTTCACTGTCAATACTTGGTAGAAAGGCATTATATTAATAAAAACACAATATTCTTTTGTACTTCATTCCACTTTATTTAATAGGTCAGGATCGGTTTAGCTCATTGCGAGCATTGAAACCGGTCCTGACCTATTAAACAAAGTGGAATGAAGTACAAAAGGATATTGTGTTTTTATTAATATAATACACTTTTGTGTTATTAATTATCGTTTTAAGCAAAGAATATCGTATTATCAACATACCGAGACTATGCTAAAAACCTTCATAAAGTCTGTATATTTTCCATATACAGTATTTCAGAATGTTAGAGAAGTTTTGAGAAGAAGTGAAAATCTGTAAATATGCAGTGTTATATATGTAAATATATTTAATTGAAATGTAATCGAATTTGATTACGTATACATCAATACGGCTTTCCAAAATGTATATATTCCTCTCCCTATATTCATGTGTTCAATAAATAAAACAAATAATTAATTTTAAGGAATTATCCAAACCTCTAAATTTGAGAGCCACAGCGCATTACGGTACCATAAAACCAATTTAGACAATAGATGAGTGATGTATGATGCCCGAGTTGTAGAATAACTAATATCAACAAAAAATCATCACAAAAGACTATAAAATAGCTTTTTTTATGATCGAATATAAATGGTACGATAATATGTTTGTATATTCGATGTTTTTTTTTTAAACTATGATTACGAACGAACCTACGGGTTTTGTCTACTTATCTGTAATTACGTACCGTGTTTATAATATAAATGATATTATTTTTGCTATCGATCTTTGAACTTGATACGATAAATGGTAATGACCTCCAGTGTTATTATACCTGTTGTGAGATTTTAAATTGATGCAACATTTTTTTGTTATTTCTATGTATTATTAAATTTATATCACATAACATTTTATTATTGAATACCATTGTGAGAAAGATGTTCGTTTGAAACAGTTGTCTACCACGGTTTTTTGTGACAGAAATTTCCGAGGGTAAAATCATTATCAGTAATCAATATTGACCGGAAGTATTTTTTTTGCAATGCAGTGATTATTAACCATTGTATACATTCGGACCAAAATAATTGTTTTTCTTGTTATTGAGCTTTAGATCTTTATGATACTATCCGTAATTTATTGACAGTCGGATTAGCACAATGGAAATTATATTGTTAAACACAATTTACTCTCAAGACTAGCCAAAAAACTATAATATTGCTAATAAATAAAAAATGACGACGATTTTCTAAGAAAATTCGGCATAATGTAAATTTTTAAATGGAGGACAACTGGACTGAGAATTAAGGTGAATAGTCACCGTTCTACAGATAACCAGTTGGTATACGTTGATGAATAAAAGTGTGTATAAATTTAACTACAATTAAGATGAAAATAAATATATTGTACTCACTTTTTAATAGGGGGAGATCTGACATAAATCCAGTGTTGTCATCCAGTCCAGTATTCTAAAAGAACAAAAATAATAATTAAGACATTCGAAAAATATATTTGTAGCTATTGTTATACCTAATTGCCGTTAAACTTTAATTTTACTATAAAAACAGGAAGGAAAAAATATTGTAGCGGCAAAATTTTTGGTTCTTTAAGATTATTGCAAATAAAATGGTGAAAATAATATCCTCTGAAAAAAAAGCAGCACTCACTATCTTGCTAAAGTTTTTATTTAATATTTGGCACCACTGAGAACGTCGCTTTTCCCCCATCGTGTCAAGAACTCCAAATTCAAAAAACGGTACATTTAGTATTCTAAGTAAACTATAGGTAGCCAACTCTTGTCTAGAATACATTAGATTATAAGCCACGCTTTCATAAATATACAGTTTGTGTTCGGTTTAACGTTGATGGTTTATGTGCCGGATTTCACGGGTTCGAGTCCCAATACGAAAGTACACCGAAAATAGTTTTTTTTGCGATATTGTTATTATATAAATAGTTATACCAAACCAAAGTAAGTAAGTAAGCACCAAAATAGTTTGGTGCTTACTTATGTTGAAAATTGAAAATATAATCGCGTACCATATCTCATATAACACCCACGAAATAAAGTCCGTTAATTATTAATAATGTAAAAAGATGAAAATTGAAAGTTACACATTTGGCCTAAAAATGGGAGCCATAATTATAATACATGTGAAAATGTCACGTCGATACCGTTTACTGTTTGGGAGGACTTTAAGTGACAGACATACATGCACATATATTTACTATTATATGGACGGTAGCTGACCATTGTAGACAATGAACTCACAATATTGGAGTCGGTAAACCTTTTTTATAAAGTATGTATAACGCGAAATTTCCTCCGCTGAAGTTGGCAGCCATGCGAAATACTGTGGCGGGTTTTTCATTAAAAATGTCTTGCACAACATTATTAAAACGAAAAATTAAAATATAAAAAAAGAACTTTAGCACAACTCGCTCAGGAATGTCAGGATGTTAACGACGCTAGGAATTCGCCGCGGACAAGTGAGGGTAAAAAAATCCTACGTTCATTTGAACCGTTGTTGAATCTTTTTATACGTTTATTTCTGCATGACCATATAAATGGCAAAATAAAAATGTACATTTTATGAGGATTGACTGTTTGCCTTTAGGACAAACCCCTTTGTTCGTAATTACTGTATAAACTGCCGCCTGTGTGGTCGAGTGGTCAACGTCGTTGGCTTCGGTTACGGAGGGCCCGGGTTCGAACCCCAGTACGGACAGTTTTATAAATTGATTTTTCAATCGATTTATGAATTTCTGTTCGAAGGCATGGATGTATGTGATGTCTTTAATTCCTATCCTATGAACGGGGCGTATAGAGAGCGATTAGCTAACCACTAGTACTGTCCTAGCACTATCCTTCTATTCCTACTCTCTTTGGAAAAAGAGAGGTTGAGCAACTGAGTAACAAGCAGTTCTCGTAGAAACACATCTGTTGAGATAAACTCCATTAGGAGTCCATATGCTTCACATTGGGAGCGGACATGGTTAAAAAAAACGGTATAAACTAAAACGATTGCATCGATAATAGGGGTGGGGAACCTGCAGTATATTCTGTCATCGACTGCTGCTATTTTAAAAGCAGCAGTCAGTTAACTGAATCCAGATACTGTTTAATAAAATAATTTTTATATATCTTAAAGTATTTGTATCTAATTGATGTTTCTAGAATGAAGCTATTCGGCATAAAAAGGTTCCCCACTACTGCTTGTTATGTATTCAAAAATGCAAGTACACGATCGATTAATAAAAACGAATTTGTAACAAGGCGAATAAATATATTCTATTAACTACTATTTCCTTATCTATCATTCAAACTTTCCCACATGCGAATTGAGATGGTGAAACATAGAAAAACTTCTCACATGGTGGGTTGCTGTCGTATACGTTATTTATTCGCATATTGGATGTTATATTGATGTTGTGAAAGACTTAATAAAAATATCTTGCATTGTTACATTAAAAAAAGACATAAAAGAAAACCTCAAATAATGGTTTGCATCGTTCATAAACGTCCTCTAATTATATACACTTATACGTCATGTAAAATACTGCATAGAATTGAGAGTAGCGAAATATTAATCCAATTTAAAAAAATAAATGGAATTCATTCTGCAGTGTTGCCACCCGCGAAATTATTGCCAGTCGAAATTACACTGTATACTTGACCACACTATTACATCAAATAGATTTTCAATATTGGCCATCATTACTTTTTTTTTAATTTGAACTATCGGCGATCGTACAAAGACGATAGAAAGCCAACGGATTCTAATGATGTACATGTTTAAACTTTCTCCTTATCATATTATCGTTCAAATGAATTTTATTTTATTTTAGAAAATAAACGAATATAACCAGTGGTGAAGTGGTAAATAAATAGGTACCAGGTCGGTCATTGATTTCTTCCCTATTTTTTTTTTGTTTTTTTTTAAATATTTGATCGAAGTAAAAAAACCACAAGTTATAACAATTAAATCAATAAAAAAACGATTTTGAATGTATGTATGCACTTGAAAATTAAGTTACAAGTCAAAAAGGTGACAGGGCGCCTTCCTCATTTTCAGGTGCAAGGTCGCCGACCTGGCCCCACTACACCACTGAATATAACCGGTGCGAACAAAAAAATAAAGATTCTTTCTTATGTTTATTATTAACGCCATTGTCGGCACAGCTGCAGTTAAATCAACGTATGGTTTTTCGATCGCGGTATCTATGGGATTGAATTAAAGTACTTTGTATTTTAATGCATGTATGAATATGATGTCTGAAATTCTCTCTAACAGCTAGAGAAACGAATGGGTTAGAATCTAACCCAGCCATACTCAACCTACGGCCTAATCAGCTCTTATGTGCGACCCAAAATAATTAGTCACCAAACATTTTTAACGAAGATAGTTAATCAAACTCAATATAAAATTTCGCATTCATTTTCAAGTAAACGATTTAAGATTTTGGATACATTGGTATTTTTGTGTACTTTTTACGTATTTTTTATTTGTTACTCATATTCATTTTTTACTTTGAAAAATACATGAATACATAAATGTATACTTACATAAAATAAAATAGTTTTATTTTGACATCATAATACATACATATGTATGGAGTATAGTATGTGTTATATTTACAGTTAACTATAATTATGTTGCGGCCCACGTAGAGAAGCAAAAATTGGAATGCGGCCCGGTGAAAGAAAAGTTGAGTATGGCTGCTCTAACCCATTCGTTTCTAAATACTTAACGGGGGCAATTAGCCGACTTCTATTTCCAAGACCAGTATATCTTTTCTAACCCTCTTTAAAAAATATAAAAGATTTAATAATTGAATAATAAGCAATTTTTATCTTTAAAAAATAAAAAAGTACATTTGTGCTAATTCCCACTATTATTAAGATCAGGTACGGTTTCGCGCATGACTAGAATTTAGTTGATAATTTTCTACGTGATTTTTGTACTTGTCCTAATTTTAATAAAATTGGGAATTTGTACAAATGTATATTTTATTTTTTGAATATAATGCCTTTCCACAAAGTATTGACAGAGAACACATAAAAAGTGGAATTTTTATCTTGTTGAAATATCCCCAGTACGCAGTAGCAGTTTAAATTATGTTTCTAAATTGGGAGCGGACATAAAAAAATAAAAAAATAAATGTTTTTAATTGTGAAAACAGCCACCATTAATCAATTATACCGAATTCACTTTTGGCGCTGATTTTTTTTGAACGGTTTCGAAATTCCACGGTTCAATGTAACGTATCAATTCATTTTTTAACACGGTTTTTCATTGCATGGAACGTATCCCTCGTGCAAAAAGAGAATTGGGTGTATAAGGTATTCACTGTCAATTATTGGCTAAAAATGATTGAAAGTTTAGGGAAGTAAGCTAATATTTACTGATATTGAGAAAATACATATAAGTTTGAACTAACTGCAAAGTGTATTATAAGTTTTTAATTTAGTGATGGAAATCTAAAAAATAAAAAGACGACGAAGAAACCAATTTAGCTAATAACATAATCCGGAGTTTAGCCATTATAGGAAATCTATTAAGTATATTGTGGGGAATAAAAGATGTAAGAGTGAGGGTTGAGGAATTCTGTACAATGCGGTGACCATACTTTCATATTAAAAAACAGATATTTTAATGATTCAACATGTCAGTTAATAAAGAATAAAAATGGATTGCATCTAGAAATCATTTTTGCGAGTAAATATTGTCTTATCTTATGAAATATTTTTAAAATTTATTACTCATCTTAAAAGTTATTAATATTTTATATTATTACCCTAACTTCCATTTTGTTATTATAAGTTAAGAATTAAAATCAATGTCCACTTTATAAATATTTAAATAAACTTATGATAAGAAGTCTGAAGATGCTACTCAAAGATGCAAAACACGTGTAACAGTTTCTAGCACGATCAAAAAAGTGAGATTTTTTTTTATCAAAAATGAATTTTCACAAAGTTACCGCTAAATCTATCAAAAATTATTATATTTTCTTGAATTTTACTACGTTTGAAAATATTAAACGATAAAGACAATTGAAAAAACTGCTTTTTTAATCAGAAATAACTTGAAAGTATCAGAGGACAATTTTACACAGAAAACTAAATATATAGTTCATATTGGAATCGTAAGTAAAATAAAAAAAGTGATATTTCATTATTAAATAAAAATATTTTTCTAGTTTTATCGTAAGTTTTATGATTGCTAAATGATTTTGTACAACTCGAAAGACTTACCAGAGTTAAAGAGAAGGATATATTTCAGGTTAATTAACTTAGAGTTTTAGTGAAATAGATTTATTATTTAATATGAATACAAACACAAGATTTTTTCAAACAGAGAGTTAGTTAATTTTATTGGAAAGTTACGCACGTCAGTTTCATTGCTTCCCGAATGAGGTATAATGCATAGTCACCCTCCATGTATTGCGCCAAGAATTTAATAATCTTAAAGGGAAGATTTTGATAGATATTTTTTTACTTATATCGACTAGTTATTGCATTCTTGAAATTTATATTGGCTAATATAATATTTAGAAATCAGTGTATGGAATTTCAAGATTAGCCCTATTAATTATAAACGCAAGCGTTCGCTGCTAAAATTGTATTTTTATTTGAAAACTTTGAGAGAATAGATTTTTCAATGTGTGAAAGAAAGCGGGCATTTATTTTAAATACATTCTCTTTGCCAAAACCATTAAAGGTAAGAATAAAATTAGTTTATATGTAAATATTCAATTTAGGGTAATTTGAACCTCCAAGAGGTATTTTGGTTGAATTGCGACTTTTTGTGTTATGTGACCGCTCCAGATACTTCATGTCTTCATGTCATGGGTATCTTTGTAAGCATTTAAAAATACCTGTTCTCTGATAAAACAAGTAATTCTTATAACGAGAAAATTCAGTTGGTCCTATCTTCCTCGTAATAACCAAGTTCGACTGTAGTTTGATGCATTAATTGTTAAAAGCTAATAATTATAATTTGTGTTGTTATTCATTACCGAAATCATTACCTGCCCATCGTCAACGGCAGCCTGGAGCGCCTGGTGAAGGGATAGGGGATCGTGGTGCTCGTGATGAGGAAGCCGTCCGCCTCCTCCGCCACCACCGCCTCCAAAGTCTCGGCCTCTGTCTCCACCGTAGGGGAATCCGCCGTGCTGCAGCTGCGAGAAAAACTGCATACATTAATAGGGTGGAAAGTTTACAACATATGTCGACAAATAATAAGCATAATAGTTACTTCAAATAATAAAATTAGTTTGATTTGTCAAGTCAATGCAAAAAACTACACCGACTCTTAAGCTGTCCCACAATACCGATTAATAAAAACCGACATAATAAAATATTCATTACTAATAATGTTTGAATCTTTTAAATAAAGCGTAGTAAAGTAAACAAACAATGAGAAAATTCAGAAATATTCATCAGTTAATAAAGATAAGAGTAAAATTAGTACGTAAAAGTTTTCTATTCTTAAATATAACGTCTTTCCATAAAAAAATGACAGTGAAACACATTGAAAATTTATTAAATTTGCTATCTGTGTTATTCCACTGATTGCACTATGAATTGACACATGTTTTGCTTGTTTAAAAATGATCTTTTGTCAATTTGTAGCACAATCAGTGGAATAAAAAAAAATACCAAATTTAGCTTTATATTGAAAATGTATTTTAACAAAGTTACCACTGAATTCATTGCAAATAATCAAAACTAGATTTTGTTTCAAGAAAATTATATAGATTATGAATATTGCTATACTTAAAAGTATAACCATCAATCGATATCGAGAGTCACTACGAGGGTTGAGGATAACATGGGCCTATCTACTAAAACATACTTTACATAATATCACTAAAGTATAAGATGTGATTTACCTTTCTGCTTCTAACTTTATAATTTCATTTGTAGATATATTTAACCGTATCGTACCGTTAAATGTTACGTGTACGTTTCACAATTAAATATGATTTCATTTGCATTTTTTTAGTTACCTTCCCAGGATCCTTAGCCCACGACTAGATGATATTTATCAACGTATTGATGTACTAATTTGTAATCTACTGAAAAGAGACAAGGATCCAGAAATATTTACTTTAAAATATTGTGATGTGTTATGATATAATAGGGGACCGCAACATTGTTCAATGGTTTATTTTGGAAATGTTTTCCGCAAACGCAAGATTTCTAAGCATCTTAAGACATTGTGTTGTAGCTTACATACTCAAATACAGTACCTGCAGACATGGCTACTGTGCTGTATAATGTGACTACAAAGAAATTGTACTTTCGACGTAGCGTAAGTTGCGAAGAAATATATTATAATACCGTCATTCATTTGGAAAAATATTATACTAAGTTTGATTGACTCCGTTTTTTTGTGGCCATGTTTGTTAACATCCTTTTTTTTATTATCATATTTTATAGGTACATGTGTATAAATTAAGGCATCTAATTGCGGGCCCTTTTTTGTAATTGAGATTTCAGGATTCATAATTTATCATTCACCATAAAATCCTGGAGAAATTTGAGGCTCGGGATTGAGAGATTGTTGGTTTCTGGTAGATTAAAAACAAATATATAAAAACGCCACAATTTTCTGGAGCCGAATAATGATATTAGTTTTATTATAACGATATTTCTAAAAAAGTTTGTATGTTTTATTAGATGTTTAATCATGCGAACAATGTGAAATATCACAAATGAAAACTTTCCGAACACCGTGTGAAACACGAGAATTCGAGATAAATTCCTCCAGGCTAAAGGAGTAGATTTAACCCCGGAGGCAGTGCCGCCATATCTCAAAAATTTTGCCAGGGGGGTGATAGTATGTTATAAAAATGGGGATGGGACGAGTCCATTGAACGCGGAGCTCGTAGATAATATTGTTAATATGATGAGATTCCTTTCGTATCACATTGAAAGTATTCATTTGGCTTTTATAGTATCTGACCTAATCGAAATCGAAATCATGATTTGAGTGTCCTATGAACGAGCAGATTTATTATTACGATCAGTATTGATTTCAAGTATTATTTCGCCTTAATACATGCCCTGCTGAATACTGCTTCATATAATGGCCTGTGAGTACTGCTTAATAGACTTTATATTGATTTACTCATTAATATTTAATTCTAATTAATGTTTAAGCCTGTTCGAATAGCGCTTAGAAGCAACTGCCCTAAGCTCTAAGGTCTCGGGACATTCCTGGAAAAACTTCGAAAAAGACGAATAACGTTGTTACTCTGTAAGAAGGGTGTGAAGCCGTAGAGGGTGGTAGTGGGTACATCGTTGAGTACCCTAGGGAATTAAAAAATATCTCATTAGCCACCACAGTCAGTAAGAATTAAGTCGTTAATTCTTACAACAAATCGATTATCATTTAAAATAATAAGATAAAGCGATTTTTTTTTTTAAAACTATATTTAAACCATGTCCGCTCCCAATGTGGAGCATATGGACTCCTAATGAAGTTTATCCCAACAGAAGTGTTTCGACGAGAACTGCTTGTTACTCAGTTGTTCAACTTCTCTTTTTTCCAAAGAGAGTAGGGATAGAAGGATAGGGCTAGAACAGGACTAGTGGTAAGCTAATCGCTCTCGATACGCCCCGTTCATAGGATAGGATGGGTGAGAGGGGAGAAATTCAAGACATCACATACATCCATACCTTTGAACAGAAATTCATAAATCGATTGAAAAAATCAATTTATAAAACTGTCCGCACCGGGATTTGAACCCGGGCCCTCCGTAACCGAAGCCAACAAGGTTGACCACTCGACCACACAGGCGGCTATATTATTATATTATATGTCAATTATTAAATAAAGCAATAAACAATTATTGGAAAGATTTAAGTTTAAGATTTTTTTTTAATGTTTAATTTGAAATGTGCTTTTTAACATAGCCGATGTTAATCTAACGCAGTTATTCAGCTGTGGTTTACCTTCAATATATATGCAAGTGTACACATACATACAATCAACCCCTAACTTCTGCCACCACCCTTCTAAGTTGTGGATCTCCATGAATACTTTGAATTGTTTCCTCGTCTTATAAGGAAAACTTGCGAAGATTATGTTATGAAACGTAACAGGTTCTTGAGAACGTTGTATCTTCAAAATTAGTAGGAAAGCTATTGTATTATCATGTTTATAGTTAATGTCCGTTGAAAGATCAGTGTTTCAATACACTTGCTTAAAAAAACCATTTAGGTAAAAAGAATTACAATTAAATGTTTTAACAATAGTCAAACGGTTGGGTCCGTAGCGCAATTTTAACGTCGTTGGTTAAGTATCTCACGGGTTCGAATTCCAGTGAAAACAGCATTTTTCTGGTCGAAGGCATGGATGTTTCAAGTCCTAAAATAACGGGGTACAGCGAAACCGATTGTTAAATAACTAGTCTTGTTTTAACCCTATCATTTCTATCCCTATTCTCTTCGAAAAAAAGAGAGGTTGAACAACTGAGTAATAACCAGAACTAGGAAGCCATATGTTCCACAAAGAGAGCGGACTTGAATTAAAAAAAGTCTTTTTAACCCTCCAAGGACGAGCGTGACCATATGGTCACAGTAAACACCGTTGCCTATTGATCCCACTATTCATCCTTTTTCTACCTGAATATCGTTGTTTTCACTCATATTTGGTTAAGAAGGGTACAGACTTCAGTAAGTCATCAGCCGCGGGGACAGAAACGGCCACCAAAAGCACATGTGATATTGTGAATTTCCGTTTTTTTTAACGGACTTTTTGAAACTGTTAGTTATTTTTTATCAAATATGAAATTATTTACAGTTCTTTTGATAATATATTTATATTGAAAATATGTTGATCTAAAGAGGTCAAATTGTAAATATTTTTAAAAATTTCACGTTTAGTTATATTTTAACCCCGAATGTTTGCATGCCCATACGGTCACCTTTGTCCTTATTACTGTCCGTACACAATATTACACGGTAATAAAAGGATGAGCATGACCATATAGTCATGCGAAGTTTCTATACAACGACTTTGCGTTTTCTTTTTTAAATTTTGTTAGGAATAAAAGTTATCCGTGACTTAAATATGGTTTCAAAATTTTTTTTTTTTTCGGAAAAAAGCTCTCGTCTCTGGAGGGTTAATTAATTAATTAATAATAATTAATTTCACGAAACAAACTTTACAAAGTAAGAATTATTCTTTAAAAAAATGTTCGACCGTTACTATGGTTTAATCAAGTAAGCAACCAGCTGTTCAATGTATTCGAAATAATATTTCTAGTCAAAAAAGTATCGATTTAATCAGTGCCGGCGCTACGTGTAAGCGGATCAGGCAACCACCTGTAGCGGAAAATTTGGAGGGGAGGCTAAATAAAATGTCGAAAGAGAATTTTAAAACTAAGGCGGAAAATACGAGGGTGGCCAAATGTCTAACCCCAGCCCTGGTGTTAATCGTATCTAACTCTATCAATGCTCGATATTGAAATAGTTTCATATCCACCGAGTGACGGTTGTAAATCAGGTATACAACCACGTTTCGAATGGGGAAGCGTTCAAGGGATGAAGTTAAGAAGCTACAGATAGCTTTCTCTGTGCTCCGTTTTCAGGATTAGAACGAGTGGGTGGCAAAGTAAAAAAAATATACACCGTTGCCTTTATCACAACTTAACAGCTTAACGACCGCGGACGCGTATTTGAGTCTTTGAAAAACAAAAGTTGCTGGCTGGCTGACTCATATATGCGTATCGGCAAAGTATCTGAAAGCTAAAAAAAAAAATTTGGTAAAGATATCTCAATTGGTTTACGATTTTTCGCAAAATTGCCCGGCCGCCAGGTGAAATTCTATAAAAAAAATGTGCGGTCGTTATGCTGTTTTAATTAATGTATAACGGGACTCGAACCCATCACTACGCAACTGATAAGGCAGCAAGGTCATGGATGTTACAAGACAGATCTGTTGATCAGCGAATAAAATGTAACGGTATTTTGACGAAATGTCAATGACAGTAATATTGATTTCTCGAATATTTTAACTAGCCATTCTCACAGAATAGATAAATATGTTTTGAATTTATTACTCACCACGTGGTTTTGAATGTCAGCATCTCGGTGGCCTCTGTGAAGTGAGAGTTGATCCTGCGATGGTCGGAGAGACGCTAGCTGACTGTAGTGGTGCTGTAGAGAGCCAGCGTGATGCAGGGGTCCCAGTGCTTGGCCGTAGGGGTCTGCCGATAGGTATTCAAGAGGTCCATGGTTCTGGAGAATAGTGATATATTATTATTTCAATGTGATAACTAATGCCAAACAACACTTTTGACTATCTCTGTCGAGTGTAGAAGATACATCACCAATCTCTAAAGTCTTTCTCTGATCAAGGACCCAGATTATAATAATAATAATTTAGCGATGGATTCAATTTTCAATTGGATTTGCTCTAAGCGTTGAAGTGCAATTATTGAGGTGTTCATTTTACGTCCAAAAAAATATTTTTTTGTTTTTATATCAAACACAACTAATTGTTTGTTTTTACGTTATCTAAAGTTGGTGAGATGAAAATGAAATTTAACTATTAGACGTCAGTGGCATGATTTTCGTAGTCTCCATTGACCAGCGATCATTATAAGCATTTATTTTAATTCATCTTATCAGTAACAATTTTGAAATAAATGAATATTTATAAGGTCCAGTTGGATAACTTTCTTCATAATAAGTTCACTATAAAATGGTAAATTGTCACCGTAAATTTTAAAATAGTAAAGCTACAAACATGTGTTAATTACATACCCAAAAGCATTTTAAACATCTTGAGCCTTATTTAAGAGTACGATTAGTAGTGGAAAATATTGTAGTGCTATTTATCAAATTTAAAATTTTCACATCAACCTTATTTGATGAGTTAAATAAAATATTATAGAATTATTCTTATTTGCCTTGTACAAAACAATAAAAAACATTTTTTCTGTGAATAATACATACCAGTGTTTTTTTAAAACAAAAATAGTTATGAGAAAGAAAGACAAATGCTAGTATATAATATTGTTTGTATAGTGGGTATTTTACCTGTGGCGGACTCTGTGCTGAAGCGTGGTGGAACGGGGGCGGGAAGTATGGCGGCTGGAAGTCAGCTGGCTGCGGCGCGGCTGAGGGCTGATGATGAGGGGCGCCTTGGCCACCTGCACCACCACCCCCGCCGCCCCCGCCCGAGCCTCCTCCCGCGCCACGAGCCGCCCCGTGCGCGTGGGAGTGCGCGTGAGGGTAGGCACCGCTGACAGCAGCTAGGCCGCCGTGGCCGGTTAAACGCTCCTGCAAGCAAAAGAAAGGCCATGATCAGAAAATGCGTCGATTTATCACACTTGTCATATTACAGTGAAACCCCAATTCCACGTTTTTCAAGAGACCGTAATAAAAAAACGAAACATGCGCGAAATCCTCAAATAATACAAAAAAAAGTTTAATGTTGAAAATCCTTTTTTACTATGGAATATTTTTTATTTAAAGTTCTCAGCACTATGTTGTATATTTACAGTTTTGCGGATAAATTTTAACGAATACCTCTCAAACTCACCAAGTTAACTCATTTTTCTTTTGGGTTTTCTTTAACATCTTAGATTATTTCCATTTTCGTAATGGAGAGCATTTTAGTTGTTAGTTAGAAAAATCCGCAAATCGAGTTTCTATGTAAAACTATTTAAGAGCGAAATGAGAAATATGTATTCGACAAGAACGGTCAATCGGGATAATATTTGTAAAGGAACCATAATATTTAGATCAAGGATATCGGGGAACGATTAATGCGGGATTATTTAACATTGCTCTTATGGGTATTTATTTGTTCGGGATTATGAAAAATAAACGATCCATGCAGGAAAACGAATAATGCGATAACGGTAGATTAGGGTTCCACTATATATGATACGCTTTTTAAATAATGTAATATTGCCTTAACTCTCGCGGCTCGGAGACTAGAAAAATACTTCTCTGCCGATGGGGGTCGTTTAGGTACCCCAGTGGTTTCCTCATTATTGGCCTTATTCTTATGAATTTCAAAAAAAAAAGTCTAAAGGCTTTAAAATATCTCTCTGCATCATTCGTCATACATTTTTTTTTACAAAAATCCGTATTTTTTTAATAAATAATCATATTTTAAGTTGCGCGTAAAAAAAACGTCATTCCAGTGCAAATATTAATTTCCAACTGACGCGTTCAGCGGAGTTCACCGCAGTTATCTTACAAACGATCGCTGACAAGCGGGCGCTTATCTCGTTATCGCATCGCGTATTTATATAAACTACAAAAGGTCCAAAAAAATATGATATAAGAATACCATAATTATAAATATCACCCATATTAAAATAGATATTTAAGAAAATGTGGGTATTGGGGTCGCATTTCTTGAGCTTAGAACCGGAAAAGTTAATTTGTGTAATCGTTAACTGCAAATTTCTAATATGATAACATTATATGACATTTGTTAAGATGTAGTGCCTAATACATTCCATGATATTTATTCAATCATCTATAAGAACTTTATTTCTAATCATATTATAAAAAGTTACACTCGATCTAAATAATACTCAAAATATCCAGTTAAATATTTATAATACTATGCAAAACTTTTTAAAAATGCTGATGTAAATTAAATATAGTAGCCCTGCAAAAAATGGATTGACAGAGGTATTTGATGGCAAATTAAGATATCATTTCAACATATTTCGAGCGAAATGAATTATTGTAATACGTCTAAGCATCCTGACATTTAAATATCATTAATATTAATCTACCAAAGCTTAAGAGTGTTTATTTTTTTTTTGCTAAAAAAAAGTCAATTTGTTAAATTTAATAATTATCGGGTGTCTGGTCATACCCAGGACAAGAACATAATATCTATGTAATATATTATGTACGTGGTAATTATATTTATCGTAATTTCTCAACTGTCAATATAAAAACATATATTTTTTTAAAGATACGTTTTGTGTTTTTTTACATAGCTTTATATAATTGATAAATAAATTTTAATATTTATAGTTTACCCCTTCAAAGGGAAAGTCGTAGCGAATTTTATATAATCAAATCGATATGGATTAAAATCGATCTGAACCAAGCCAATACACCATTAATTCAATAAGATAGTTTATAGGCGACAATGCACACAGAGAAAAATAATTTTAAGGAAGCCACAAGTTTTGGGATATCCACGGACAAATCCATAAACTTCCAAATTTTTAAAAATCGGGCAGCGAAAAAATATGGTGAAATTCCGGGAAGAAGTAAAAAAAATATCTCGCGTCTTTCCATTTTGAGAGTTCCGTAAATTTTTGATATCTGTCAGCGAGCAAAATGTTCAAAGAATTAAACATTATTTTGGAATCTTTTAATCACTGAGTCCCAAAAAAAATATTAGTACGGGTATAGAGACCACGGAAAAATATGAGACTTAAAAAGTGCCACAGAAAAAAACACGCTGAGAAACTATGATCTAAACAATACTATAGCTTGTTTGTGTGCTAACTAGATATTTTTTCTATTTGACAAATCACCAAAGCACTGCTAAGTATAAAGTGAGTGGCGAAACAAAATAAAAACATTCATTCATATTTAAAGTATGACTTCCAGTAGATTTGGCGTAATCAGGTTTAATTCGTTATGTTTTTTTCTTTAACATTTCCATTCAGTAGAAAATGCTTGCGAAACTATTTATGTGATTAAATTCTGTTCGAATATATTATATGTAATCAAATTTTCATGTTACAAAATACTGCAATCAACTTACGCCAGCCATTTCGGTGTTTAAAAGGTTATTTTATTTTGTAAATTAGCTGTGATGAAGTGTAAACAGATTTTGGCCAGCCTCGATTGGCCTGATGATGTTAATATTTCCTCCCACACATTTGATCATCTAGACCAGTGTTTCTCAACCTTTTTGGGAGCGTGGCCCCCTTTGAGTGTCTTTTTTTTTCTGTGGCCCCCATACCTTTTTTTTTAGCTCACCGAGAAATTTGAAATCTCCGATTTGGTATACTTTTTCCCAGAATATCTCCAAGAACACCTTTTTCTTTTTTAGCTCACCGAAGAATTTTAAATCCTCAATTTGCCCGTGGCCCCCCTGAACTGTGTTGTGGCTCCCCAAAACAAAAATAAATCTCTGTGGCCCCCTGGGGGGCCACATGGCCCACCGTTGAGAAACCGTGCTCTAGACGAGACGTATAAAAAAAGGAAATTTGCTAGCTGTTTGTATTTTCTTTGGCACATTGTATTATATTTTTTTAATATAAAAAAGAAATCAAGAGATTGAATTACGCGCAGATATTATCCAAAAGAGATCTAAAATTATGTTTCAGATTGGGACATAACATATACATAAAGTACTGACATCTTGTATTCGTCATTGTTATTTTTGAGATATAGTGTTTGTAAGTGTAAGATGTTTTTCTTCTTCATGTTGATTTCGAATGCCTATGTTAAACTGACTAATAGTTAGTTAAACTTTGTTATATTCCAGCAAAATAAAATGCGGCAGTATATAAATCTTTAATTACTGATCACTTACCGAGATATTCTGTTACGATGATTTTGAAGTCGTAAAAAATCTAACTAGCTGTTTTACTATCACTTAATAACGGTTCATTTTTTTAAAGTAAACGTATTAAAATTAACACCTAGACCAGTCAAAGATTGTTAAAAATATCAATCTATGTCATTTGGAAGCCGAAACTACAGGGCAATTGAAAATTATCGCTTAAGTTCACAGCTCATTATGAATTAATCAAACAAAACAGAAACCATCAACAATGACGCAATGATGCATCGCCTTCTATCTCTGATGAGCTTTCTTTCATCACCGAGGTTCATTATGAGGAGATTCGGTCATTTGGAGTTGCAGAAACATAATTTTTAATGCTGTTTCCGTGCAAAAAACTGATGATAGATCATATGCGATAAATAATAAACTTGTATGTACGCAGTTCAATGCACTTTAACTCGGAATAGAGTTAACATATTTTGTATATAAAATATATATAACTAAAACAAAATGTTATATTAAGTTAAACAGCGCATTCCAAGAAAAAAAATAATGACTCAACTGCCAATTTATGCGATATATAATATTTTTATCTTAAATTTAAGTAAGCCATGCAAGTATTATTTAGTAGTAAATTTATCATTCATAAAAAATGATTTACTTATCGAAAAAAGAGGTATTTTTTAATACTATTTTTAATATCTATATATTAATAGTCGATAATGTCCGTCCGTATGTCTGTATGATTTCTGATTGTCCTCGATAATTGTTAGCAAACATTATTCCAAAAAATAAGTAATTTACGAGGTCTATTTCTGCTACTACGAAAAATAATTGTTAGCAAACTTAAACATTATTCCAAAAATTAAATAATTTACAATTTAAATACTGCAGGGCTGTCGATATATGTCCCGATGTATTTTTCTTGTTCTACGAAATATATTTGTTAGCAAACCTAAACATTTCGATTATTTTATAAATTATATTATATACAATTTAAATACTGCAGGGCAAGGCTGTCGATATATGCCCCGAGATATATTTCTTTTACTTTTAGAATTTCTGGCTTATTCAATAAATAGGTTTGTAATTTATTTTTCACGCCAGTAAATTTTCTGACTACTTAAAAATGCAACAAAAATCCTCCCGTTGAGGTCAACAGGCTAACAGCTAGTTACTATAATTTGATTACATTTGAAAACCCAACGAATTTTTGGTTAGATTAAATCATATATTTCACGTGTTTTTAACTCTCGCGGCTCGGAGACTAGAAAAATACTTCTCGGCCGATGGGGGTCTTTTAAGGACCCCAGTGTTTTCCTCATTATTGGCGTTATTCTTATGAATTTCAAAAAAATAAATAGTCTAAGGGCTTTAAAATATCTCTCTGCATCATTCCTCATACATTTGTTTATAAAAATCCATGCTTTTTTAATAAATAATAATATTTTAAGTTGCGCGTAAAATATACGTCGTTTCAATGCAAATATCAATGTGCTACTGGCGCGCTTTGCTTAGCGGCGTTCAGCCTATTATCTTACGGACGATCGCTGATAAGCGGGCGCTTATCTCTTATCTTATCGTATTTATATAAACTACAAAAGGTCCAAAAAACTATGATATAAGAATACCTTAATTATAAACATTGTATCATCCATATTAAAATACATATTTAAGAATATGTGGGTATTGGGGTCGCATTTCTTGAGCTTAGAACCGGAAAAGTTAAAACTGAATTATTTCTTTGAATGTTGGTTTAGATAAATATAATATTTCTTTTCTATTTTAATGTTTACACTTTCAAAGATTGTTCACTATTTGAAATCTTTTATGATATGTACTTATATATGTTTGAAAAAACACACGATTCCATTAATTTTAAAATCTTAAAACATACCAAAGTTTAAGGCGTTTGATAATTTTGACTAGATTCAAATTCATTAATTACACACGTACTCGTTCTTGACATATTTAAACATATGCTTACAAAATATTTTTTCCAGAACGATTTTATTTGTGATCATAGTATGTAATATTATGATATCAGTCAGATTATTTTATTAATTTCAAAGTTTTATAATTTATATAGCAGTTAAATTTGCTATTACTCCAATAGCTGTCATAATAGCATTGAATTTATGACAATATAAAATACTTTAAGATAAAATTATGAAAGTTTATTGATGTCGTTAGTTGTTGATGTATGTTTGTAATTTATTGACAGAATTCGCACAAATCATGTATTCCCAGACGAATAACAAAGTAGAATTGAAACAAGTAAACAAATAATCTAGTTCAGTTTTCTAACAAGATCGGATTGATTGGCGCTGTCAACTTGAAAGCTGGTCGCGGGCTTCCTGAACGATATAAATCTTCCGCATGTGCCTTATTTATAACAGTGGTGTGCAGTGTGTGCATGGAAACATTGCAAAATTACACAGGGAAAAGATTGACGTGATAAAGAAACGCAGAAACTAAATACACAGAGAAGAATTACCCATTCTTGCTGAAATGAACAATGTATTGTAGAAACTATACAAGGAATAGATTTAATTAATTACACATGGAAACAAAATCACGAAATGTATTTTCTTCTATAATATTTGACCGTAGTGAAGTACTGTAGATACTTTTTATTCTTCGGTCAAACGCCTTGTATTTTAAAATATTTTTAAGAGAAATTTTATGTTATTATGATAAAGTGTAGTATAATACAATATAAATTAGTTATTTTATCAACTTTTAAGATTGTAAGTGTCAAATCTTGCTGTTGAGGCAAAATAATTGTTTTTTTATAATTATTTTACATATTTAAATAAGAATCAAAACTGGTTTCATAAAGATAAATATAAAAAGAATTACTTAATTATCTTTATAACCATGTTAAAAAAATCGTTACTTTTCAACAGTTGATAGTGTTCCAGATAAGAGAAACCGGTGGTGATCTTTCTTAAAGTATGTATGTAAAATTACTACGAAGAAATATTTTGAATACAAACTTTATTGTCAAGAATTTTTTAAAGTTTTCTTATAACAATTAAATTAATATGTGATTTTATTTGTGACACAGAGGTTTTCTATTGCAAGCACAAATTTTATGAATTTTGTAAAATTTCAAATTCTTCAATTAAACTCAATTTTCTAACGAATTGACACTAAGTATGTTTCTTATAAGTATACACAATTATAACCATTTTGATTGTATTGTAAGTCAACTAATAATCTGGAGGTGAAAAATTGCAGTTAATGTGATATTATCATCATTCAGATAAATTAAGTTCCATTTACTATGTACGGTAGTCCAAATAAATGTATTAATTTTCTTGTTTATGTTAATAATGATAATTGGTTTTTGTCTCCGATTAAAATTGGTGGTGAATATTGTTATGTTTTTAATCTGCGTAGAAAATTAAACAGTATCATCGTTATGGGGGCGCCATTGGTTAATTATTTAGACTGGAGACTGTTTACCGTATGAAAATAGTGACCAACGATGTCCAGATTGCCATTTCGACTTAAAAGGGGCGCATGCATTTGCTATTCTCAGTATATCTAATTAATTTTCTATTGAACTATTACTTAATGAGATAATTTTAATAGACGTTTTATAATAATGAGTAATCTTATATTTTTTATTATATTATACGCTCTTCTAATGTGGAAGATATTTTATAAGAAGGGTTTGTTTATTCAATCGAAAAACTCATTTTATAGTGAGTTATGATGGTAGTATCGGGTCGGAAAGAACTAGACGTTAGTCAATCGTTCTTCGTACATCCCGTTTTGGAAACAGATATCGTCAATATACATATGTACATCCCTACATCGCTCGAAAAATGTCAATTGATGCGTCTGTTTGGGATTTGAACCGGTGGACATCGCATCTGACTAATAAAAACGCTTAAGAATGTTGATTGCTCGGCTACAAGATTTTTTTTATATGAATACTGGATAATTGAAACGTTATAAATACAATACTTGCTGAAACAAGTATTGGAATGTAAATTAAATATTTACTAATGAATTAAAAAAATTGAAATTGAAAAATCATACAATATAAACATGATGAGAATTTTGAAGAGAAGAGACATCACAGATACCCATTTATAAGATCTTAAATTTAAATTTAATAAATCTTAACTAAAAATTAATCTTACTGTGTCTTGTACCTAAACCAGCCTGATCGCTATGACAAAGCTATTTCTTATCAACTAGACCAGGGCTGGAGAACCTTTTTTTCTCTAAAGGCCGCATTCCTTTTTCTGATTTGGCACGAAGGCCGCGGTAAGCATTGACTAGGAATTTTTTGGCCAAAAACAATTTCATGCCAATTTCTCAAGCCCAGAAATTTGCGGATTTCCCAAAATTACCAGCGAGGGACCTTTTTTTTTTAGGTTATTCAAGGATTTTGAGATCGAAAATCCCAAGAATTTACAAAGTTACAAAAATTTACAGAATTAGAGAATTGGCCAGAAGGCCGCAGGTTCCCGACGCCTGAACTAGACCAAAGAGGAGAATATTTTTACGCATGAGGTTGTATTTGTGGGTTTTTTGAGACCTTTAACATTATGTCACTACTACTGTCTTTAATTCAGGAATTTGTTTACCTTTAAATTGTGTATTTAAATAATAATCATTAATAACATATAATAATACATATAAAGTAAAACATAAAATGAATGTGTTAAAACTATTGCAGTTTAAATATTAAGGCTCTTCAAGATGTTATTTTGTTTTCAAAAGTGTCTTTGGTGTTTAAATATGTTATTTATTATTTATCCTTTTAAGGAGACTTTAATGAGTATAAGAGTCTTGGAACAAGCTGTTTAAAATGATTCCGAAAAGAAAAACACTCCGTTATTTTTGATTATGATTTTATTGGACTGGTACTATTTAAAAATAACATCTATTCAATGGGCAATTGAATTTTACAGCAGCAATATGAATATCTAAATGTGACGTCGTTCCGAGTAATAAGCCTAATTTGTATCGATATCTGAATATTGATTAAGATTTCGGAAAAATTTCATTAATAAAACGCCCTTGTACGCGAATTGGCCGCTATAAAGTAATAAATTAACCTACGTTTCCGGTGGCCGCTCTACGAGCGGGTTAACGCTGATTAGATGAACTGCGCCGCCGCACGGAACAGGTTAGACACGTTGCAATAATTGTATAAAAAAATAATTTGGAGAAAATTGGGCGTGCCCCATTAAAATCAGCTGGATAGCATTCATTTCGTGATGAGTGAGCTTTGGTTTTAACGTTAAACGAGATTATTTTTTAAATTTAATTATTTTATTGCATTTTTATTGAAAAAATTAGAAAGAAAAAATAATTTAATGATTTATATAGAAAAGTCCACGTTCGATTTTATCCAAGTTTATAGATCAGAACATTTTACTTAATATAATTTCTTTCTAGCTACAGCAAAATTGCTTAAGAGAATTAAACGTATAAAATATCAATAATAACACTATAACACTTTCAATTTTAGATGTACAATAATTTTTACAAAGTTTTTTTGAAATACTTTTTATTATAAACTAAAATGAGTACGTACATTGAAAAACAGTTGAGCTTTTGTGAATCGAGCTATATACGGCAAATTTTTGTTTATTGAGTATTTAATTTATTCAAACTATTTGGTAGACACACGCCATCTCGATAAGATTAGAAAGAATTGAAAAAAACATTATAAATACACAACCTGGTATAAAAAATGATAAACTGTTATTATTAACACTTCAAAGCCTAGTATAATGTTATATATATTAATAAAATACTGCTCCGTTTTTTTAGGCGTTGATATATTGTTTGCATAACGCTTAATGTGTTAATCATTATAAATCACATTACGATAACATTGTTCTCGGCTTGCAACGTATTATTGTTGATTTTAGAGATTTTGTCTTGTATGTATAGTGCCATTTAATAAAACGATTGATTGCAATATAAAAAGTAAATTAGTCTAAAAAGTCGGCCTAAAATGAAAATTTAGTACCCTCCTGACACGTGGTACGTTTTTTTAAGAAAAGTATTTTCGGTATTCGGACAAAACGATTTAAATTCAAAATTAAGAATGCATATACTGGGACAGAAATGTATTTGACTGTGCATTAATAGATCAATTTACAGCTCATTTGTCTTTCGTTTATCTTTAAAATGTGGCAGTTACTTGTATTTTAAAATATAATAAATACTATTAGTGGTGGACTACTAATACGTTATTAAGGTAATCGATTAATCTAAGAGCTATTAGTGATGAGCCGGGAACAGGCGGATTTTTCACAACAATTATGAAGGTAAATTTGAATCGCTCAAATTATGTACATTCTCCAAATATTGTCACTAACGACCCGGGGTTCAAGTGCACGGATGAACTTGAATGCCTGAAGATGCCGAAAGGCGAAACCCGGGTCGTTAGTGACAAAATCTGTGGGAGTGTACATAATTTGAACGATTCAAATTTAATATTGAAATTCCACCAAGCACCTTCAGTCGAAATCTTATTATTATGAAGGTAGACGAATGTTACTTAATATGCTTATATTAAGTGAAAATATGCAATCTACCGCAAATTATGCAATATATGCAATATATCACAAAAATATGCAATATGCAAAATAATAAATATCGATAGCTTAACAATGTCGTTACCTACTACAGACTACAAGACTTAAACATTCTAGAAATGATACGGAAGATTGATACTATTATTTTCACTACAATTTCATGTTTCAAACGCTATGCTAACATTGTCGTAAATAATTATATATGTCAGAAATTGCAATAAGGTACTGATTTTATCTGATAATATATATTTTCTTAATTTTACAAGGTCCTTTTTGGTCTATATCAAATTTAGCAAGGGGCTTACACAAGTCCACCTAAGTCTCTTCCAGCCCACCTCTAGATATTATATTATGTATAAATATTGTTTTTTTCTTTCAGCTTCGCTAAGACATAGTATTTTGGTTTCAATGTAAAGTAGATACTTGTCTTTTTATTCGTGTAAAAAAATGTTTCTTTTTACAGAAAAGTTAGTGCTTTTGTCACAGAAGTTTTTGAATAAATCGAGCCGCGTTGTAATTTTTTTATGATTGATAGTATTTTGTGACAGAAAAGACTAAATTAATTCATATATAATATAATGAAAAACAACCAACCGTCCACAAGGTGTTAACCATCACCAACTCGCATGGGTAATGATTTAAAAAGCGAGTTTAAAAACTGGGACAAAGCCAGTGCAACAAAGTCACATTTTCTTCGATAATTATCATTGTTGGTTTCGAAATAGAGAAGCTGTACTAATTAATCATGAATTCATGATCTTAAATAATCTTATATTATTTTACGAGCGTGCGCCGAAAACCGATTGTGGAAGTCTTTTTTTATACAGCGACATGCGATTATTTAAAATCACGATTAAGCACTTAATTAATTATTACTGTGATAATGATATCTGACTTATTATAAATCAAGTAAATTTAAGTATTTATGTGTATTATGTTATATAGATTCAGATATAGTGTGTAGTTTTTTCAATCACGATTATAAATTCAAATGGGAGAATAGTTGGAAGCTGCATTGGCAAAAACTATCAGTTGATAAAACAGGAAACGATTCAACCGAAAGGTATAAAATGAACTAAGATGGCGTTTTACAAGATTCGAATTTTGTTCTCTTTTATCAAGTGACATGTTAATCTTCTTTCCATGAGAAATAATATTTATATTTTTGAATTCATCAAATTACTTCAAACATTTTTTCTGCCAGTTTCAGCTTTATTATACAATTAAAACACTAAATACAAATCCAAATTAAAGATTTGTTATCATTTAAAGCAGACGTTAGAATTCAATACGGATTATAAAAAGTAAGATCCTAATAAAGTGTTCAAAGTTGCATGTTGAAAATTTATTATACTTACAACACATGCAGTATCTGCGAAATAGTATTTCAATGATTTAGACGACACCGTGAAGCCCAAGTAATAAGTACGTTAGTGTTATGCATATGTAAAGCATGGGTGCCTTATATGCCAAAGAACGTTATCGAAAAAATAATATTATATTGAATAATGTGACCACGGTGCGTCAAAACAGTTATTTAGTACTTGAAACTCACCCCTAATCAGA
This sequence comes from Himalopsyche anomala, assembly GCA_031772345.1. Classification (NCBI taxonomy): domain Eukaryota; kingdom Metazoa; phylum Arthropoda; class Insecta; order Trichoptera; family Rhyacophilidae; genus Himalopsyche; species Himalopsyche anomala. Next base: position 6,909,259 of record CM062829.1, read on the forward strand.
GGTGGGCTACCAATACCGTAACAAGGGGCTCGCTAAATCTAATAGCTATTCGTGATATTCTGGAGAAGGTGTGATTTATTTTATCAATAATATGCAATTATACGCAATAAAGTTATCGAATGTTACTTTATACACTTATATTTTGTAACAGTACGCAGTGTGTCGTAATTTAATTAATATGAATAGCTGAAAAATGTACGTCAGAAATCCCAAATGTATATTGAAACGGTTTTAATTTTAATATATTGCATATTTGTGGATTATATAATCCAAAGATTTTAGAATAATGTTTTTCTTAATTTAACAAGGGGCTCGCCGGCCTGAGTAATATTTAACAAAGGAATCGCGTGAGCTCCTGCAAGCCCTCTCCAGCCCACCCCTGTCCCTAATATAGAAACATTATTTTTAAGTAAAAAATAAAATATATAAATTCACTGTGGTATCCTTATTGAGAATCAGTCGATAAGGAAGTAAAATAAAATACAATTATAAATCTACTATTGCTATATTATTATTACATCTTAAATAATTATTATAACAAAATAAAACCGTTTTTTAATCAATACGAATTCAATTCAATCATTTCATTACTTTTCTTTGCTGTCATCTGAATTTATTTGAATTCTGAAAGAATTCCATTTGACAGTTATTTTAACGTCAACCATTTTGGTTTGCTATTTTTCTTTCACCTAGTTTATGGCTGCTGGTATTAGAATTTTAATGACAATCGATGCGGAGAAATTGTCTATTACATTGATTGTTTATCATTTTTTTATTAATACCTACCTAACCGTCTATTACAAGTATTATTATTTCTGAAACTGGTTTCGTAACAATTATTGCTTGGTTCAATGAAGTGAAATGACTCGCGTATTTTATCAATTTAAAAATGCATCTCACATAGCCAATGTCGGCAAAAAAGTAACGTATTGAATCGTTAGGTATTTAGTAGAAGAAGTAAATATTTTATTTACGTTATCCGTTTCGAATCGAAATACTGCCACTATAAACTTTTGAGATAAAAACAGTGATTAACTACAAATAAAATTACTTTATGTGTGTTATATCTATATTTTTATTATAATATGCAACGTTTTCGCCTCTATATGTCGCGAAATAGGTATAATATATAGCTTTTGCATCCATTATTGCCATTTTTGAAATAAAATACTTAACTAGTTTACGAGGCAATTAATAAAATATTACGCTCCTTTAGGTGTTTGTAAGTCTGACATTAAATAAGATTTTAATTAATAACGCACAAAAAGAATGCTGCATTTTTACAGCTGGCAATAAATCTGATATCATTTTAATTGCCATACCAGATAAAATAAATGATAAACAATTAGTGTTGAGTTAAGTTTGAAAATATTCAATTATATTTCTGCTTTCTTCACGAAAACTTTCATCGTCATTTTTTCGATTGAAATGCGTGATGAATTGACATAACGATATGTATTATTTATATTTTGACATGATTAAATTACAACGTTATTTAAAATCTCCCAACCTTATGTACTCCCCAAAAGATTATGGAAACAAATTAAATGATCAGAATCTAAATCAATTTTTGGTCAGAATAAAAATATGAACGGTCAGAATAAAATTATTATACGGTCAAAATATTTAATAACAATTTTGGTCAGTAGGTTAGGTCAGGTTAGGTTTTTAAAAAATTTCATTTGAATTGTGACTATTTATTCTGACCGATACATTATGACCATTTAATATAAATTCTGACCAGAAAAATACGAGCCAAAAATTATTGTGTACTGTACTTTGATTACTTAACATTACAGAAAAAAACTTTACACCAAAGTCTTGTGTAGATATAAAGAATATATATATTTTTTTAAAATAGTGAAAGAAGCAAAAAATCCAAATTTACAGATAGATGCTTGCAAAAATAATTACCAGCGTTTCATAGCACAAAGAAGCAACTTCAAATGAACAGGAAAAATGTCGATTCATTATAATTTATATATGTTCATAATTCAACTTTACCGAAATTGTTATGGTACAAAATTTCGCACACCAATCGATTATTATTTTTTTTGTATTAATTTGTTGGCACACTGTTTCAGACATTAATTTATCGCACATGTCGACTAATGACACAATAATACACGAAAATGTCCCGTTATTTAAAACCGGGCCATTTTTTTATCATTCTCGAATCATTAGTCGATACAAGTTAGTTATAGGTTCGCATTTTTGTTTATTGTATTATCTATGGTTCAGTGAGTTTCAAGCACTGAGACAATTTAATAGAGAGGTTACCTATACTATACAACACATTTAACAAGTATATAATTTTACGAACAATAGTTTAATACATGTTTATTAGATGTTTGATTAGATTTAATAAATGATAATTATTATTTAATACATTTTTCAAAATTATTATTATTTGAATGAAAATTATTTGATCGTATAATATAATACATATAATATACTATTTTTATAGATATTTAGCCTTTTAGCTGCCGTAGATAATTAATAGTAATTACCTGGCACGCTGGCTATAATTTTAGACTATTAATTTAATTAGTTATTGACGAGATAATTCGTGTCTGGCGTGTTGAGCACGAACATTTTTACGAGATATCTCGTCTATGGCAGCTATCGAGTTAAATAGATAATTGTGAATTGAATTAATATGCTTACAATAGTAAGTTAGATTCAATTATTGTTTAAGTATATTTTATGTTCCTCTTCAGTATTTTTTTTGATTTTGCAGATAAATACGATTAAATTAACAATGATTATTTATAAGAAAATAGTTATTAAAGATTTATAATTTCTAATATAAATACTGTTTTTCTTCGTTCTTCATTTTGCTGTTATGAACCATTTAACCAAATCTGTTTCACGAAAATTGTTCATCAATTAATTCACCAACCAATCTTTTCAAAAATACCCAAGATATACATGTAGTTAGCTTATACCTTTCTCAACCATTCGAATTAAAAATTGAATAAGTTTAAAAAATGTAAATATATTAAAACAATGTTTGAAATTTCTATATCGTTACTATTCGGCTACAAAAACGACATAAATTCCAAGCATTAATATAACTATGCTGATAAATTATCGTGTTTGATAAACATCATTTTCAAATCAAGCCCGAAATAACCTGTTGAATAATATTAGTTGTCATATTCAAATTTCGAATAGCATGAAATGTTTCACAGAGCACATGATAAAAATTGACCACCTCTTTTATGGCTATCGAATGAATAATTTCTCTTTTACAAGAACTGTCAGTGAGCTGTAATATTTTGTACTACACACTCGAATGATTATTAATAGATTGGGATATGAAACAATGAACCTGAATGCTGTTTTTACTCGTTGTGGCTATCTACATCATTATTTTAGACATATTTGGCTTGCTGGCTACTAACTGTCAACCTATCTTCTTTTAACGCGTGGGCATACAAATAAATTCACAGTTCATTTTTAATAATAAGATATTGAAACATATTTCATATTTTTAAAAAAATATAACGATATCTTATTTTTGTAATGGATTATTGTCACGACAGAAAAAGTGGAACGTTGTTAATTTATAGCGCTAATTTCAATTAAACTAAAATAGTTTCAGCCAGGGGTGGGCTGGAGGAGGCTCGGAGGGGCTCGCGCGAGCCCCTTGTTAGATTTTACTGATACCGGCGAGCCCCTTGTTAACTTATGAGAAAATAATATTCTCAGATCAAATTAGTATATAATTATATTTTCTAATTTATATAATATTATATTATCTACGACAACGTTAGTATATGTACAGATTAGTATATTTTTAGCTATGATGAGTTTACTGTGAATTGCTTATTTTTACACATTTTACATGTATTAAATAGCAATCGATTGCTTATTTAAGTATTGCACATAATTGCATAGGAGCTATAAGAAAAATCACTCCTTCTTCAGAACACTAAAAATTGCTTCGAGATTAAGCGAGCCCTTTGTTAACGTATTGGCAGCCCACCGCTGGTTGAAGCAATTATTAATGTTTAACCAGATAATTTCATACCTTAAAGATGCTCACTCGTCGATCGACCCGATACTGACTTTATTATTGAATTGTGGAATATCACCCTAAAATTGATAAAATTTAATGGTTTAACATAAAGTTATTGAAATATTTTTTTTTATATTAATAATTTTTCTCCGAATGGTTTATTCTGAATTTTCCTTATCAGATTCAACAATCTTTCTTCAGCGTTAAATGTCAAACTAAAATCAGACAGCGTAATAATTCCAACATATTTCACCAAACAAGATATAATAGCTGTATGAATATTTCGATTTCGATCCCAAAATTTATAAATATTAACTCATTAAAAAATAATTGTTAAAGTGTAGACCTGCTCAAATTAAATGGATGTGAGTATATTATACTATTATGCATGTAAGTCAGTTGAGCGAGAATCGTGCCATAATGGCGTCATTAGAAACCCGCTTGGGTTAGAAGTTAAACGTTACGGTTGGTAGCCCTGTCGTTCTTGACACCGCGGGAAAATATCAATCAGTGTTGTCATACTACGGGAAATCATTATCGTTTTAACTGTCTGGTAGGTCTTTTTTTCACTGTAGATCAATTGGATTTTTTATGTTATTGAAAAGGATATATTATAATCACATATCGCTCACGACACAAATTTTAAAGGAGAGAAACTTATTATTATAACATTATTAACGCTTCCCTACGGTGCTAAAAAATACTTTCGAACTTAAAAAGTCAATTAAAAAAACATGTTTTAACACTAACCGCCCATTGATGGACAGTAAAAACCCTGGACGTATATTAAAAAAAAAATCTTTTTCACTTGGTTCTTTAAAGGCCAGCAACATTTCGAAAGAATTTTTAGCACCGTAAAGAATGAATTAATAAAGGCAATTCATTTTATAGCTTCATGTTGGAAAACAATTGGTTAAAATCATTGACGTACTTTTCACTGAAAAGCTGAATATATCAATAACTCATTTTGGTCAAAATTTTATGATACGAGATTATGTTTATTTATCACTTAATGAAGATCTTCAGTAAACAATAAAACGTGTTGCTATGGGTTGAGAGAATAATCGACGATCTTTTTAAGTGGTTTTAATACACCAATTAAATCATCGAACAATAGTGTAAAATTGCTTAATTAAAATTAGGTTTCGCATAACCGTACATCTTTTTCCTATCACCATATACAGAATAATCTATCTATTGGATAGCAACCGGAAAAAATAAAATACGGTACAAGTTGGTGATAGATTTAATTAAGTAACATTATATAAATAAATGAGTTCATTTCAAAGTATCAAAAAAAATCGTATATATTATTGTGTAGTATTACTTCAGGGGTAGGCAACCCAAATCGTTTGCTGAATCAAAAATATATTATTGAGGTGGGCCGAATAAAAAATAAACAAAGAAATTATTCAAAATATTTTAATGTGACACTTTTTTCGTATATTGTTTGATATCAACTGGTAATTTTAGTCCACACGTATTGCAGTTGATTGGTCGTGTTTTTATCGAGAAACTTACTGCGACACTTCGTTTTTACAACATTTAATCTTGAAAATAACGATTCACAGCGATATGAAGTCCAAAAGTCGTTTTGATTTTGAGGCTATCTATATTTTACTATAGCGTATTCCTTTCGAGCAAGCACTTTGAATCCATGCTTGATTGCAGCTCTAGCTCCATTAGTAAATTTGAAGGCACCGAGTCCACCTCCACGCTAAATGTAAAAGGTCAGAATGTTTTTTTACTCTATACATATATATTTTTACCATGTCCGCTCCAAATGTGGAGCATATGGACTCCTAATGGAGTTTATCTCAACACAAGTGTTTCTACGAGAACTGCTCATTACTCAGTTGCTCAACCTCTCTCTTTCCAAAGAGAGTAGGGAAAGGGCTAGGACAGGACTAGTGTTTAGCTAATCACTCTCAATACGCCCCTTTCATAGGATAAAATGGGTGGGAGGGGAGAAATCAAGACATCACATACATCCATGCCTTTGAACAGAAATTCATAAATCAATAGAAAAATCAAGCTATAAAACTGCCTGTTCTGGAATTTGAACCCGTGACCTCCGTAGCGGTAGCCAACGACGTTGACCACTCGACCACATAGGCAGGTATTGTATATATACCAAAATGTAAAATAAAAAAACTGAAAACATCAATTGTGTCACAAAGAGTTTTTAGTTAGCCCGCGGGTTATCCATTCCTGCATTTCTTCATGAAATTACCAACAATATTTAACGAGGATTTAAAAAAAAATATATTGAAATTTTTCTGCTAATTATTGGAAAATAATAATTTTCAAAGTTTTGACAGTAGTATTCTACTAGGCATCTGAAACACTTTCGTGGTATAAATATAATATATTACAACTGTTGGTTCCATCGAATCTCAACTGATAATGTCAAAACTTGTAGATGTCAACGACTTATTTCTAAAATAACTTAAATGACATGGTTTTGTAATATAGTGCCAAATATCAAATATTTTTTATTTTCGAGTTTATAAAATTCACCTCGCCATGTACCAACTAGATACTCGATGAATTCATTATAAAACGCATAATTTTTTCATTATTACTATACAACTATCATGTATGAATATTTATGATTATCACAAGAACACAAACCGTTTTAATAACAGTAAAAAGTTATGAATTTCGATTCAAAGCGGAGTACTTATTATATCAATATGACTGATTATAATGTGTAGTAATTAGTGTACAAGTAAAACTGGTTTCTAATTCAATTTTTAAAAATGGAACAAAACTGCCTGTTCACAAATTATACTTAATCAATGTTATGTTTTCCTATTGAATTTAAGTATGTGGCAACACATTGGGCGTGGTTGATACTTCTGCAAAGGTAATAGGTATGTAGAATACCTAATAATAGGTAATACGTGCAGGTTATTTGAATGAGATTATTATGTATGTTGCAACTGTGTTACAAATAATTATGGTACTGAACGAACTAAATAGTCACATGTATTAAAGGTTGACCCATCTGTTTCGCTCGAAATATTATGTTGGTAAAAAATATTTAAACACAAAACTTTAAGCAAAAATTATATTTAAAAAATAATGTTTTTCCTAATGCGTGTAAACTGGCTGATCTGTAGTCAAATGACTTAATAAGTTATAAAATAAATATAACGCTAAAAAATATTATTTTAACATCATTGTCAACTGAATCTAGTATATCAATCGATAAGTGTAATTGGTACTGTGAAGGTATAATATCTTTATGTTGCAAACTGAAAAAATGTGTGTATCATATGAGAACTATGAAAAAAATGACGGCAGTCTCCATGTTTTGTCAAAATAGGGTTTGATATGCCATTGTGAAGAGCTAGCTATTCCACATATGATATATATACGAATTTAAAAACAGATTCTAGCATGTACATTTTTGAAGATTTTAAATCGAGTTTGTAATAAAGGCGGCAGTTATTAAACGGATTTTACAAAAAAATCTATTAAAAAAGCAAGATAATACAAATAGGAATATTTAAAATTACTGTTTTAAGAAATTTTATCTTTAAAAATAAAAACGTTTTTATTGGTTAGCCAACATTTAAGGGTTATAAAAACTGCCATGTTTGTTTCCGAGCCATCATGTAATATATCAAGTAATAAAATGTTTTAAAACCAACACTAGCTACCGTTTCAATATCAATAGTTCAGTATTTGTAGAGCAGCGGAAAGCTTATTGACAAACCGCATTGTCGTATATGGGATAAATGATTTTTTTATACTGGCAACACAAAAATAATGCAACTTCCGATTAATGTCACTGATTGTAAATTTGAAAAAAGAATAATTCTTGGCTGGACTGGGTGCAATTCTTTAACTGTTACATAATAATTTTTCAACATGGCGAGATATATATATTATTGTGTTTCACTCAAATTCAATAGCGCTGCATGATGAATGAATTGAAAATCGATACATATAACAGATACGGCATGGCCGCACACAATAAATCATTACATTTTAAAACGATACTGCCGCTTATTTGAATAGCGGCTGTGCGTTGTTAAAAGAGTAAAAAGATGATGAAATTGACAGATAGTTAGCGGAGAGACCGTGGAAAAAATCGCGGAAGCTGTCAGTTGATTTAGCCATTCGCATTATTAATAATCCAATGTCTATTATACTGGAAACAGTTATCTATTAAGCCAAAGAAAATGCGTGCTGATTTTCTGTTGTATATTATGTATGGTGGGCATAAAACCAGTAACGTGATGTTTTTTTTTAAATATTTTTTTGTGTTGATCAGATGTCTTTATTATGTTTGTAGTTTAGAGTTTTAAATGTACAAAAAAATCATTGGAAAATAAAGTCACAAAATAAATCTTGTCCTCCATTTTTATGAAAATCCGTTTAAGCGGTTAAACAGTAAATTAGTTTAGTACATATAAAATTTATGACTCACTGACAAACGTTTGATTATAGATAAACCAAATACTTTAAATATTGATAGAATGAAAATTGTTCACTGAATTAAGACAATTATTTAAATTAAAAATTACGACAGCTGTAAACGTATAAAAAGTTGAAAAATTTAAGATTTCGACTGAAGGTGCTTGGTGGAATTTCAATATAAAATTTAAATCGCTTAAATTATGTACATTAAAACAAGTTTTGTCACTGACGACCCAGGTTTCACTTTTCGGCATCTTCAGGCGCTGACTCATAACTCAGTTCAAGTTAACCCGTCCACTTGAACGCCTGAAGATATCGAAAGGCGAAACCCGGGTCGTTAGTGACACAACTTGCGTAAATGGACATAATTTAAAAGATTCAAAATTGAAATATACTATATAATAAGGTGAAATATATTAATTTTTGAATTTAACGAGAGAAAAAAAGTAGATTAAAAAATCAGCTATAGATTATGATTTTTTATTTGTATTTTTTAACCAATTCATTTTTGAATGATAATTCATTGAAGGTTGTTAACAAATAAGATGATATTCACAGTCACAGATTTAAATGAGGATGCTTTTGCATACAATGCATATAATTTATTATACTATAGATAATAATTGTTTGATAAAAAATATTTTTCTAGTTATAAATTGGTATGTAAATATAAACCAGGACAGGTATACGTTATCATAATATATAATAAAGATATTAGCGAAAAACGTAACAAGATTCAAACCTTTTTTTAATATAAACATAAACGTCTTTGATTAGGCACGAGCTTCGTATAATTATATGAATTTTAACACAACTTAAAAACCAGCGTAATATGTGTAAAAAAAATCTTTATGTTACACATATTATGGGCACGTGAAAATTGCCCGTAGCATTATCTAATCATAGACTGTGCTCTTTTAGTCACGATTTGCGGGTAAAATATTTCGTAGTTTATGGCATGTACATGCATAATTATTTTTATTGAAAAAAGCAATGACTCATCCGAACGTGTATTGCAATTTATGTTGTAAAGAACATCTACACTTCATTCTTTAATTTAAAATATAAATCAAATAGAATTGACGTCTTATTTATTTTACTTGGTGTGAATAAAATATGTAAAAAATCTACAATATATTATAACCGATCCATAAAAACGCTTTAAATACCTAGTTTCATACTTCCGATGGATTCGGCGGTAACTTTGTGGAAGTTCATTTCAATATAAAATATAAAATAATTTAGATTATTCTACGATTTTTTATTAGAAATAAATAAAAGTATTAACAATAAAGACATATTATTAAATAATATCTTGAATAAAGCAGGTTGTTTGCAACTGATAAATTTATTTTTAAAACGGTTTAACCCATCCAAATTGATGCAACTCATAAGTTGATCATTTTTTAATGTAAATGTCATTGGTATTACCATTATTGTTTGTTTGTTTTTCTATCATCCCCTCATTGCCTCCTATTTTTATTTGATTTTTATTATAATATATCAGAATAGTAAAATTAAAATCATTCGTAATTAAGGAAGCATTTGTGAAAGTAGTCTGTCTGAGGATGCCTCTGAAAGAGGCGAAATACGTGTCACAGTTTGCAGCACAATACGTGAAACAATCTAAGTTATTTTACATTACCTAGTTTCAAGTAAATCCATATTTGTGAGTTAAATCATATTCAAAATGATATAATGTTACAATACGTAAATATAGTCGAAAAAGCAATGTCAAGCAAAAATTGGAATACACTTTTAAAAAGTATTAGAAATTTTATTTTATGCATTCTTTTATTTTGTCATATGACAAAGATAGTAACACTGATTTTTTACTTAAATATCCATCTAGAGATGAAGTTTCCTGACCAAAATGTTTTTTTATTAAAACGATCGATGGACAATTTCAGATACAATTGCAATTTCTCATTTATTTATTTAAATCATATGAAATATAAGTACTAAAAGTATTGTTTGCTAAAAAAATAATTCCCTAGAGAAGACAGCATTTTTCGAAAGTGGTCTTGATCTATATACTATAAAAGTTTGGAATGACTACAACAAATTGTACATGCAAGTATCATTTTTATTAGGAAATGATTCCCTGAATGAGTACTATTTTATATCAGCAATTGCATATTTCAATTTCTTATTCGCATTCAGTGCAATCCATAAACTATCATAGAACCCTCCAGCGTATTTAGCAGTACGGTCTTGCAATTTAATTTGTATTCGCTTCAATAAACCAATATGCATTTAATATCGTTTGAAATAAATAAATTAAATACGTTTTACATATAAGTAACAGTCCATAAAGATATGTGATACCGGAGCTGGCTGTCAAAACAGTATTAAGTATGTCCGTAATGTTTCATGCGTTTTATGGAGTCTGTAAAACATCTATCTAATTGGTTTTCGCTTCAGATATAGTATTGAATCAATGGTACATATAATACTAGGGCACCATTTCCGGGATCTTGATCAATTTAGCAATCCCATAATCTCTGAATATCGAGATTAATTATAATACCTTTAAATTTAAAATCTTAATAAATTCCAATATACAAACATATTACCCTACTTTTGTAAAATACAGACATAACGAATAATTGATTTTTTGTCTTACTTCTTCTAATATTTTCTAGTAGTCGTAAAATGGAGCAGATATATTTTTACAAAACTTTTGTTGTTTTTGTGATATCTATTCTCCTCTAATTAATCTATAGCAACTGTGGTTTAAAAATAAAAATAAATCTGTCTTCTAGCCTGTGTTATATGTAATGTCAGATATTTTTTTTTGTATTAAAACTTGGGTCATATAAAATAATGACAGCATAAATTTACGATAATTGATTAGTCCAGGAATTCCAAAGTTGAATGATTGAAAATCTCGAGATTCCGAGATCACAAAAGTGTCCGAGATTGGAAGCCCTTGTACATTCACTATGATTTATTTTCTAAAACCATGTTTGCTCTAATCAATAACCACATAAACTCTTGTTAACATCGTCGAAATCTTAAATACGGAGTTTTGAATATTTTTAATGTATTTGAAGATAGCTAGTTGTTGGACAGTCTCTAAATTTATTGAGAAGATAGCAATAATTTAAAGAAATGTCTGTAGCTCGAGAATTTGTATTATAACTGTATGCTAACCTTTATTTTAAGAGAGAGTAAAGACTATGGATATAATGATATAGTTAAAAACATTGGTATTATTCGAATCGTTTTCTTTCAGCAGTTTTTCAAATTAGATTAAAAAAATTCAATAATCAATTTTGAAAATCAATGTTTAAAAGGATTGAATTAATATATTTACTTTACGTTTGCCTTTATTAATTTATTTTGGCAGTTGGTAGAGTATGAATAACCGAAGACGTTACAGACGCCTCTGTTAGTAGATTTAAATGTATACAAAGATAAACCTTTAAGATTGCTATGGAGTTAAAATTTTATATTATATAACATTAAAATTGTAAAACAATAAATATGCAATGTAGTATTATTTTAGGAGCGGTATCTTGTACGGTTTTTCTACTAGTAAAAATGAGTATAATATTTATTGCATAATATACGAAACTATATTTTGTAAAATAAACAATGTAGGATAATATGAAACGGACTACACGGTTGCATTTTGATTGTTGTGTATGTTAAAAAAATTGTTACTGACTTCGTTGGCAGTTGGTCACTTTTTCTTGTTGTATAGTTTTCATAATAAGGAAACATATTTACCTGTACTTCGATAACACTAGATAGGTCTACGTATGCCAGCGCCACGTTGATTTTCTCACGTTCCCTATTCGATACCCAGAACCACTAAATGGCAGGAAATTGTTAATATCACCAATCACTTAAGATCTCTTGCAAAATCATACATCCGCTATATCGAGCAAACGCACTCGAAACGCGTTTAAAACTAATGTCACACACTGCTACGTATAATTAACAATTATTTGCACTCACTGCTAAAACGGAATATTTTATTTAGTTCCGAATATCGCCACCACACTTTTTAGCTGTCAAGTGTCAAACAATGTCAACTGGATCTGTATAATTTAGTTATTTGTATTATCCTTGTATTATAAGGCTGCACTGTTTACCTTGATTTATATTGAATACAATAATATGTTTTATTTCTTGCTCTTATTTAAATATTAATCATAATAAGAGTCTCGATTTTACCGAAATAGTAATGTAACTAAAATCCAAGATGGCGCTTATTGTTTATCAGTTTTCACAGCTGTCACAGACATTCGCATGTCACAATTTTCACAATGTTTCAAAACTTTCACTGCCAATTTGTAATTTTAGACGAATCTATTTTTAATCATCTGCTTATTTGATTATTATTATAAAAGCCTAATTGATCAAAATATATTCACATCGCTATATTATCAAATTAAAAATATTGCAATGTTGAGATATAGTCAAAATTTTCAAATAATATATCGTCAGTATAACAATTTAATTTTCCTTTTAAAACTTTAACGTGTATATGTATTTTATTTTTTAGAAAATAAAAAGGAATATCAAGGTTTTTTAATAGTCAATCAAATAAATCATAAATTGTAAATATGTTAATGAAGTTATTGATGGAAACCATAATATACATTGTAAAAAAATATTATGGAGATATTTTAGAATATTCCGGATAAAAATTGAATAATTTTAATTATGATATAAAACTACTATTACTATTCATCCATGTCGTAAAGAGCTGTCATTGTAATTAGCGGCAAGTTGAATGACATGAATTTGTAAACATACTCAAAATCGAATACTTCATTTAAAAAATGTTGCCTTGACACAATTTATCTATCAGATGTCATTTATAAAATTAAATGGAAAAAAAAATGTCGCTCATAAATGTTGATTAGTTTCCAGTCAATCGATTTGATTTCTAAAAGTTATGCAAGATGATGTTGATATTATTTTAAAAATAACGGCTGTTATCCAAAAATATGTCAATACTAATTTAAAACCGTAACACTTATATGAATACTAATAAGGTAAAAGTTTTATTAATAATTTCGGTTTAATAACCGTATTTAAAAATGTATGAGCATGGAAAAAATAGTACAAATATTGGAATCGAAAACATATAAACTTATAGTTTCATCAATAAAATATCTGAAAAATATTTTTATTTGTTTATTTTTATTGATGGTTTGAAAGCTTCTAATATAACTTGGAATGTTCGCAGTTTTAGGCAGCATTATACGGTATTAATCACGTATCTATCAATGACGTTATTTTTTAAAGATATTTTGAAATCATGTGGTAAATCCCAAAAACGCAGAATACCTTACTCAGACAAAAAAAAAACACTTTTTCTTAGACATTCGTGGAAGAAAAAATTATCATACCAAAATGTCACCTGTCAAATAAATCTGTCTCTATTATTTTTATTTTTGTTCCAACAGTATCTAAATTATGATTGATGGAAATTATTGAAAAATTGACCGATAAATAAACAAGTACAAAATGGATTTGTTTAATTTGAAATAATCATTAATTTATAATAATTTATATATTGACTTCTTGAAAGATAAACAAAAACAATACACAATGTGACCCGATGAATAACTTAAAAGATGTGGAATTAATACGAAAACGTATGGGGAAAAAAAAAAGATTTTGGAAATATAAATCAGTTTAACTAAGAGAGGTATTTTTTTCTGTATATATTTTTTTAAAACAAAGTATGATTCAACGACATAGTGGTCGTTTAGTCTATATCCGTGCAAATTCCACGAAGGTATCAACTTATTATATTTTAGGAAAAATTGGTCCGTTTTAATTTGCAATGGAATCGTTTTATGATTTATAGAGAAAGCTGTCTATAAAATGTGCTCGTGGTTCAGAATAATTTTAGTCATCGATCTGCAGTTAATGTTACCGCATGCGGAAAACAATTTAAATAAAATTTAAATAATAACTAAAGCAAGAATGCTGTTGTATTGCTAGCACCTGCCCTGCTGATACGTTTATTCACATCATATGAGAGCAGCAAAACAAGTATTTTTACCAAAACATGTCATTACGATGTCATCAAGAGAGATTAAATTAAAAGCCATCGAAGGATAACAGTTTATAACAGAGATTATTCAATGGTTGTCAAACAAAATTTGAATGTCAATTGGATTATAATTATTATATATCGTCACTGTACAGTATTTTAAGAGCTTGGTAAATAACAGAATTGTCAAAAATAAGATATGAGATTCTCCTCTTTGTCTAGAATAACTCCACGTGAAAGTTTAACTAAAACGGTATTTTATTTTTGGTGATTAATATTAATACAGATTTAAAAGCAGAATCTGCCGATTAATTACTAATTTTATTGGCGTTAATTCATGTTTTATTTGATGTTTTAGTTATCTAAAGCATAACATATCAGGATAAAAAGATTTGTTCTAAAAGTTAAAATTTACATTTACTCTCCACTCAGAACAATAACTTTTTTTACTTACCAACTTCTTTCTATCCGTATGGTGACAATATGCCTATTTAAATCTTAATATTATTTTTCATTATGCGTTCAAATTAAACATTGTACATCAAATCTCTTTTTTGACTTCGAAATCTTTCTCCATTTTTTAAATTTTATCTTATAAACCAAGCAGACAAAATTGCGTCAAAAAAATAAATTATTCGTTCGGTGTGCCATCGATTATTGTAGTATGTGAGCATATAAATAAATGATAAATTTACAGCTTAGTATTTTTATTATTCATTATAAACTTATTCTTCTTATATTAAACAGTATTATATTGCGAAAAATACCTTTGGATACGAATAAATACTTTTTTAAAATATCATTTGTTTTGTTACAGCGAGTGACTCGTCTCCACTCTTTTTACTTGTGTTAATTAATATTAAGAATACCAAAATAGAGAAGTATACTGTTTTTAATATTAAAACTAGTGCTTTCATGAGGATTAAAACAGCAATATTACATTCTACGAAACGTTCTAAAAAAGGTATTCTTTATCAGCAATGAAGTAACGACAAACATATAAATTGAGATACAACTAAACTAATATTTTGAAAAGAAAACTATTTTTCGTGTGGCTGAAAATAGTCATTGATAATTCTTTTTAACTGATCATATATATTTTTTCATAATTATTAACGATACGGAAAAAGCTTACATTTACTTTTTGTGAGATAGCTTAAATTCACACTTTGAGAACGTTATAATAGCCGCTAACTGCTCGCGATGTCATTAACTCGTTCACGATGATGGTACATCATTTTTCTTTTATTTTTTGAATTGCAACACAGGCCTTTTACCCTTACATATGAAACAATCTTAATTTAAATAACGGACTATTCAAATGGCTGCATTCAGTGAATACGATTTTTAGGTAAAAGTTAAATTGTTAGATGGACAAATGTCTTATATTACCCTTAAATATATATCACAAAAACGTTATTGTATATTTAAGTGCCGTAAATTTTTAAACAGATAATTACAGTCCTTTCTTGCAATCAAAGAATATATTTTATTTCACGTAATTTGGTTCATTCTTCATCGCTGTTATAGATTAAACAAAGGGTACAGCTTTATTCCTTTGTTTCTTCCTCGTAATAAATAATTGCTTTTTGATTGGACCGTTTTTACTATTGCGGCTTAGAATGTCCAACCGCAAGACCCGAATATTATTTTTTATAGTGTTCAAGATTCGTAGAATGGATTAGAAAACAATTCCACTGCAGCGAGAACGTGTATGTAGCTAAAAAAAATTCTGACTTATTGGGATTTAAAAATACAGCAATTTAGTCTTTTGAATTCAATACTCAATTCAAATAGTTTTTTTGTTAGTTCAATAATTTCACGAGAGTTCAATTAATCTGTTGATCGAAGCAGATATCGTATTAACATTTTTTAAAAAATAACTTTGAATATCTTTTAATAGTGATAAAAAATCAATCCAGTATCAATTCGGAAATAATAATAGAAATATCGACCAGGATGAAAGCTGTAATATATTACCATTTGACGACTTAACTGGCTATTTCTTTTGATAACGACAGCATATTCGTCAAGTAATCAACCACTTTCTCACCATTATTTAAACCAATCAATAAAGGCGGTTTGTTTATGGTAAACAAAGAATCTGATTAATTTCGCAATGTTTTTTTTCACTGCTCGCAAAAAAGAAAGTAAATTAATAAAGCGCATGATAAAAAATGTGCAATGCTTTTTTTCAGGTGAAAATTAATTTCATTTTTTAAAAATGTGAACGTATTCTGTTCATCAAATCAAAAGTAAAATATTAAATTAGTCTTTATTGATAAAAGTCTAATTTATAAATACATATTTAAGTAGAAAATACTTATTCAGATCAAGTTATTTCGTACATTATTAGTTACAACTTAATGCTACGGAATAAAAAGCTGTAAAATGATAATTAATTTAATCAAGACATAGTTTTACAAGTACACACTAAAATATTTATTTTTATAAATTACCTTTAAAGAATCATGTAAAATAGAATAAAAATCGAATTTCATTTGCAAAATAATAGCAGAGAAGTATCCGTCGGCTTCAATTTTTACATTACAATTTTTACAGAGTAAACGTTAATTCAATTAGTTATTTTTGATATTTGTGATGAATGAATAATGACTTAACAAATATTTATATATTTATTAGAGTTTAATGGTATTAAAAGATAAGTTATCTACGTATGTTGTATTACTTATAAATCTATGATTAATAATACATTTGGCAAAAATTTCTGCTAAGTTTTGTTGCGATAAATATTATATTTGATGAGATGTTGGAAGATAGTGAAGTTAATTAGAAGTAAAAATCCTTATTTCAGTATTTACGTTTTAGAGCAAACAATGCTTTAGTAACCACGCAAACCAAAGAAGCTGCAATTATTATTTATTAGAACTAAACTTTTTTAACTAAATAATATAATATTTTTATTTTGTTATAATGGAATTCAAACTTAATATTTTGTCGCTTAATTTGTATACTAATTGAATTATATTTTAATGCTAAATTGGAAAAAAAATAATGTGTCATATAACCATTATTAATTCAAATTTAGATTATTTTTAATTGGTTTTAAGTAACTAGTGCAGTTAAAGTATAAAATTATGAATTTAAAGTATTCAAAAAAAATGAACAGTAACTAATATTCGAATTTAAACCATCAATACTATTATATACCACAGTTTGGCATAATATTTAGCCACATTAAGTAATTAACAAAATCATTTGTAATGAATTTTATTATTATTTAATTCTAAATGAAAACAGTTAATTTTATTTGTAAATATTTTCTTTTATCCACCTACCTTTAACTCAAAATTTTAATGGAATATTTAGAACTCAATAATATTATCATTTGAGTAACATTAAAATTTCTGTAAACGTATACATTTAAAACAGTTATATTGATGTTTACTTTAAGAATATGCGAACACTGCCAAAAACTACGATCAATGCCGAGTGTTTTAATTGTATACAGTTAAGAAAAATACAAACTGATCTTATTAACAATATACAATTTAAAACATTTTATAAATAGTCAGTATTCGATTCAATGTATTATACTACGTTTTTCTACAAGTAATAATGAACAATATTAATTTCAATTAGGTGTAATAATGTTTTTTTTTGTACCGTTATTATGATTAATATACCTACAACAATAGAGACAATTTATTGATTAAATTTCCCGCGCAATGTATTTCGCTGTTTGTTTATTTGGGATGCACTGAAGGATCAGAATCGAACAAGTGTTTCGGGCGCCTTGAGCGTCGTCGTTCGCGCGAACTCGTCCGACTGATAATAACGGGCGTCGCGGCGCGTTCAGTTTGACAGATGATGCTGAGCGAATAGAGAGCAGAGTGAGACTGAGCGGCGTAGAAGCCTTCCAGCGGTGCCCGCCCACCGAACGGCTACATTGCACCGTCATTCGACTCCGGCCAGCGTGGTTGATCGATGATTTGTGCGGATTAAGTAATGTTGTGCGAAAAGTGAACGATAATTCTTGATCTTACACAGCAGATAAGTCTAACGACGGCAGATAATGATAGTGAAGTCGAGAATTTCTATTCAATTAAGATTAAAACAATTGTTTTTCGATATTTTCGTCAATAAATTTTTAATTAGTTTAATTAGTTCGCTATTATTTTTCGTATTTAAATAGGCGTGCCATGCAATTTGCCTTATTGATATCAACAATTGGCTGTCTCATACCAATGTCTTTTTCACCATGCCCGCTACCAATGTGGAGAATATGGCTTCCTAATGAAGGTTTCTCAACAGACATTTTTCTACGAGAACTGTTTCTTACTCAGTCGCTTAACTGCTTTTTTTTTCAAAGAGAGTAGTAAGGATGTAAGGATAGGACTAAGGACAGGACTAGTGTTAAACTAATCGTTCTCGCTACGCCTGGTTATTAAAGATTTGGAAAGGATGGTAAGGGATTTTTAGACATCACAAACACCCATACCTTCGAACAGAAATCGACAAAAAAATTCGATCAAAAAAATTCTGTTCGTAATGGAACTCGAACCTGTGAGATCCGACTCGGAAGCCAACAACGCTAACCGCTGCGCAACAAGACCCGAAAAGGTCTACTTGTGATTTATATAAAAAATCATATCTTTAGTCGAAATATTTACATCTATTGAGTAAAATTATATTCTAGGTGTACTTAAGTTTGGAAAAAAAATCTATAAAAACGATTGATGCTAATTTTAAGCAAAAAAAAATACTCAGAATTGTGAACTGAATCAGAACTGCCACCTCACATATAAAAAAGTAATCATTTTAACTAATTAAATTTAATTCAAGTAAGGCTTCAGTGTACGTGAGTTGAGCTTTAGCAATGTTTTCTATGTAGCGACCACGTGTGCGCCGGCTTAATCAAAAAGTTAACGCATGACAGTTCACCTTTACAATATTATGTACTTTACAAACGTATGTGAGTTGTCAAGATTGAAAAAACGGTATCATTACATTCAAATGTATATTTAAAAAAAATACACAAATAAATGATTGAAAAGTAGTTGTGATAAGAATAATTAAAATCATATCGATATATAACATTGTACACTACTAGCTAGTAGAATTGACTGGCGATTGAATGCAGAAAGCGCATATTGTGTGGTTAATTAAAAAAACTATTTTTACTTAATATACTAACGAATTCCTCACAAAATCAAACCACCTCACCCCCATTATCCGAAGCAAGCATCTGTTCTCGAAGCAGTATACGGTTTTTCTGAGTTTCTGAAGAATTCAGAGATAAGAGAGCGTACAAGACAGCGTTCCGTCACGTCAGTGGTTATGGAGAGACGTTGGAACTGGCTGGGTCACGTGCTGCGGATGCCTCCGGAACGCCTCAATCCTGCCTGCCTTTTCTTTCGACCGGTGGGATTTCGGCGTCCCGGACGTCCGTCGTGTATACTATCCATAGGATGTACTCGGCGGAACTGAGGGATGCTGGCATGTTATGGGAGGAAGCAAAGCAATTGGCGAGAGACAGGGAAACATTTAGGTGCCGCGTGGCGGCCATATGCTCCACATAGGGAGCGAATATGGCAAAAGAAGAAGAAGAAGATACTAACGAAGAATTAAAGTCACAGAAAGTCCGTTTCCAGTCAAATGATAAATAAAAAAAAAATACCTTTGTCATCATTTAAAAGGTCCAGGAACCAATAACAGTAACTGTTATCTTATTGCTGATCCAAAAATAAAAGCTGACTTATTCTGAAAAAATAATCTAAATGGTAAATGTGTGGAGAATGTCAGGCACCACGACGGAATATTGCATGACCAATATTATACCATATTTTTTAATGTGGAAAAGTATAATATTTGAAAAACATTATTAAAGGTTAATTTTTTAATAATCTTTTATTATTATACTGTATAAACACAAGTTGTTTGTTTGTCAAATCCTCAATAATATTATCCCTCAAAAATTGAGTGAGGTAACGTTATTAACTTTTAGCATGTATTTATTCCAACACCCAACATTTTTTTAATTTAATCCATGGCCGCACCTTATTAAAGCATATGAACTTCTAATTGAGGTGTCACAACAACAACAAAAATCTACGAAAACTGCTCAACCTTTTTTTTTCAAAAGGAGAAAGAATATAAGAGATAAGGCTTGGACAGTTATAGTGGCTAACTATTCTCTTACACTACTCCCTGTTATTTAGAATTGAAAGAGCAAGAAAGAACGAATTAATTAACAATGAAAACATATTGGTGGCTTTTTGTTGAATTGAAATCTCATGATTGTGAATTCATCATTATTTTAAATACAATAAATATTATAGCAAGTTTATCATATTGCCGCCGTCAAAAATATATTCATATCTTTGAACAAACTGGAGCAACCTATTATAACTCTATGCTACAGCGAACGATAAGTAAGTACTTAAAATAATTATATGTATCGACACATTAAAATATTATAATGTATTTTAAATCTTAACGCAAAGTTAGACCTGTGACAGTGTCACGTTATTTCTGCCATTTTAGAACGCAGATACTATTTATCTCATTATATTATATCACCATAATCAAATTAATGTACGTTTATTAATTTATTTATTTACTGTCAAAATACTTAAATACAGCAATTATTCAATTATATTTAATACAGCATTTTTTTGTTATTTAAATATTTGATAAATATTATGCAAAAATTATGATAATTAATTTATAATAATAGATACTAGGGATCGCAATACCGGTATTATCGAACCCTGAATACCGGTTTTCACGCTTTTTTTTAACACGGAAATACCGGTTTTGAAAATGTAAAAAGACTGATATTTTCGTAATAAAAATAACCTCAACCAAATTTTAGAAATCTTCACAATTTTTTTGCAATGAATTAAAAATACTGTGAATTTACTTAGAGTTGTATCAATACTAACAGGTTCCAGCATTGGTGATCTTTTTAGTGTAGTTTACTTATTTAAAGAGAGTATGTTTTTTTATGAAAATTTTGAATATTTTTTAATGTCGGCATTTTATATTAATATCGAAATACTAATTTTGATTTACTTGAGGTTCAAATTAGTTGTACTTTTTGCTTTATTTAAACGTTTTTCATAATACCGGTATTCATGTTTGCAATACCGGTAGATAAAATAATATAACGAACTAACGGTATTGCATTCCCTAACCAAAACCAGTTGTTCTGCATATTTTCAATAAATCATTTTATAATTTAAATAACTATCACGTTGTTAACACCATCTATCAAAAAATAAAATAACATTCCAAAATTCTTCCAGCAAAATGAGCCAAGAAATTTACAAGTTATTTAGATAGCTTCATATATTTTTTCGGTTGAATTCAAATTACAAATGAATATAAAATTTATAAACATTATTAGTGTTTTTTAATTGAACACACTATATAAAGTCATGTGTATGATTTTATTATATTTAATCAACGAATATAAATAACATGATATTTGTCAACAGTGAGTGTCAATAGCAATATGACTTTGAAATGTTTCATACCGAAAATTCAATACGCCAGATGTTATAAAAAATTAAAATAAATATGCCAATTTCATTGAGTAACTTCATCTTAAGTATCCATATCTAAGATGTAAATTTTTACAATTTTATGTTGAAAGTCTTATCACCACCTTAGCAACACATTGGTTATTCTAGTAAACAGCAAATGAACATTTGAGCTTTTAAGATAAAGTCTATAGCATCGGTTTTGTATGTAACATAGATAATTATAATATTATATGGATTTATGCCAATCTGACACAAATACATGTTAGTTAGAAATTAAGGCATGGACAAATAATTGTCTTTTAATATAATATATATTAATAATAACTATCGTTATTTTTTTGCCGTTTTTGCAAACAGGTACAAAAATGCACATATTGAGTTATTTCAGATAAATTATTAATATCTAAGAATCTCCCTTGACTCATTTTTGTTCATTTTGTAACTTGGCAACGACAGTATCAGAAACTATATCATAAAACTCTTACAACAAGGTTATAAAGATAGATTTTGTTTCTTCTTTCTTTGACCATGTTCGCTCCCTATGTGGAGCATATGGCTGCCACGCGGCACCTCCATGTTTCCCTATCTCCCGCCAATTGCTTTGCTTCCTCCCATGCCATGCCAGCATCCCTCAGTTCCGCTGAGTATATCCTATGGATAGTACCCGACGGACGTCCGGTACGCCGGAATCCCACCGGTCGAAAGAAGAGGCAGGCAGGATTGAGGCTTTCCGGAGGCATCCGCAGCACGTGACCCAGCCAGTTCCAACGTCTCTCCATAACCACTGACGTGACGGGACGCTGTGTTGTACGCTTCCTTATCTCTGAATTCCTCACAAAATCAAACCACCTCACCCCCATTATCCGACGCAAGCATCTGTTCTCGAAGCTCAGTGTACGGTTTTTCTGAGTCTTCATCAAGTGCCATGATTCGCAACCGTAAAGCAGTACCGGCAGAATTCAAGCGTTGCATAAGTGGCATTTAAAAAAAAATGTTTACGCATTGTGAACTGATAAGGTTTTCCAGAAAGAAAGAAAAGCGTGCTCAATTTAATAACTGTGATAAGAGTCGCAATTGGAGACGCATTACTTAATATATTCCACAACGTAAGCTTATTGAGTGGGCTTTTGCGACATAAATTCCATTGGAACTTATTATTTTATTCCGTGGATTGAATTTATTATGAACTTATTCAATTTATTCCCGACATATCTGGTTTTGTATTATTCCTTTTGCTGCATCTAACGGGCGCAACTATCTGGCTGTTATCTCAGCCCAAAATCAATCGAGAATAGGCTTCCTTTAAAGGAAATAATCTAGTAACAAGAACGACTATACAATGTTAAATTTATGACATTTATAATATTATGTCTTGAAAATATCAAAGCGCTTATGGCGTGTATCCATTATAGTTTTCGTATATTCATAAATCCAAATATTACAATGATAACAAGATAACTCATTAAGTTTTAAGAACATAATTTTCACGTCAAAACTTGGCGACAAGTTCTGAACCATTTATTTTCTATAATAAATTAAAATTTAACTTCTTAGTTAATACAATATGTTAGATTTAAAAGAGAATCATTACATAAAGTGACTTTGAAATCATTTGACTGAAATAATTTTGAATTATATACATAAGTCTGCTACACTAATTGCTCCATAGATTTTATATTTTAAATACTAAAAGTATGACTTTTAACTGTGTACAACCAAGCATACGAATACTGAAAATCGTTTTACTGCCAATATTATTTTCTGTTTAAAGGAAGGCGATCCTTCTATTATATATAAAACCTACGAAAATATTTTTAAACCACAATTAATCTCAATATTTGCCGCCTGTGTGGTCGAGTGGTCAACATCGTTGGCTACCGCTAAGAAGGGCACGGGTTCGAATCCCAGTACGGGTAGTTTTTATAATTGATTTTTCAATCGATTTATGAATTTCTGTTCAAAGGCATGGATTTATGTGATGTCTTGAATTCCCCCCTCCCACCCATCCTATCCTATGAACGGGGCGTATCGAGAGCGATTAGCTAACCACTAGTCCTGTCCTTGCCCTTTCCTTCTATTCCTACTCTCTTTGGAAAAAGAGAGGTTGAGCAACTGAGTAACAAGCAGTTCTCGTAGAAACATTTCTGTTGAGATAAACTCCATTAGGAGTCCATATGCTCCGTATTGGGAGCGGACATGGTAAAAAAAAATCTCATTATAAAGCCTATAGACTTCACTTCCTTTTTTTTCGAAACAATGATAATTGAAAACATAGGTATATTTTGCATGTTCAGTTTTTAGTATCCACGATTTTTTCCATTCTCCGATTTTTGGTGTTTTTTCAATTTGTTTCTGCAATAAATATGATTTCATGTTTTTACGATTTTCTTGGATTTTCATACAGTCTTATGTTTAAAAAAGTGCAGATTGGACTGTGATATTTCACAGTTAATGTATCCAAACAGTTTGGGGAAAATCGAGTACCTGCGATGAAATATACACCTGAGTTCAGAATCAGATAAAATATTCACTTGGAATATTATTTTTTTCTTTATATGCTCCGACATCTTTATATCGTCACTTCTCTGGATGATATTGGTAAATTAAAAAAACTGAGAAAAATGATTTAAGTAAACAGCATAATTCTTTCATTTCAATTCTTTGAAATAACCAGTCGGTGAATTTTGCAAAATAAAACATTTATTCGTAAAGAAACTTACTAATAATTCAATGGTCCCTGTCTATTCATTTCAACGTTTATTTGTGTAAGATTGGGATTAATCCATCTAAATGTTGATATAATAATTATGTAATATACAATTTCGATACTAGAGGCTTTATGCTTAAATTTTTAATTTGTATTTACTTGGAACTATCAATCTGTTACCTATTAACTTCTGCCAGAACAATGACGACATGAGCCCCGGCCTCACTACGCCACAGACAAATATACATATATGTACATGGCGGACTGGGTAAGAATATAACTCACTCAGAATACTTTTAATGTCACAATTCAATCCACAGTTATTCGTAATATATAATATAACTGACCTGTCGGTAATATTAAAGACTTCATTACTCATAAATTAAAGTAATCTCACAACTCTGTCGACGAGCGTGACGTGATGGCGATAAACAATTTATGGTCGATATCAAATTTATCACGTGAAACAATCCCAAATTGCTTAAGTAACTATTCGTAAAAAAATATAGCTATATGCTAACGTATCAGATAATTTTATGAGCCTATACTAAAATTGTACTAGTATTTTTTGCATTTTCAAAACTGTTATTTTGATATCAAAAAACACTTTGAATATCGGAATCCTAGTTTCGGTATTAATTGTATTGAAATTCGCATGTATACAGTAGATACTTTAGAATACTTACCATTATACATTCGCTGTAATAGTTTTATATTTAATTAATATGATATATATATATTATAATATAACTTTTTTGTAATTTTCCGCTGTTGGATTCATACCTTGCAACATTAATTAAATCTTAATTGTTAGTTCACATACTGTACACCTGTAAGACCACGGCAGACATTCTGTTTTCACACCACCAACTGCGTGATAGTCGATACTAAAGCATTATGCAGTCTGGCTGATATCGAGCGGAAGATCTTCGCATATCGCCGTTAAATCTCGCATCTGGTCAGCAACCTGGAGGGAGTCGCTTTTATGATGCAGAGCCGCTAGAATTAATGTGACAATACGCCTATCTTTTATCGCCCGCCGCGTATTGATGAAGCTTCCAAGCCGAGGCTTAAAAGCCTTAAAGACGAGCTCTTATTCAAACCTAACAAGAATAATCATTATAAAAGAATAATGGTCGTTGATAGAAGACAAAGTTTCCTGTCGAATGGATGAATATATTGACTTTTGATACATTCATAATTTTTTTGTCTAAGTAGCCTTATTTTGTTTTACCTGCTTCTTTTCTACTTTTTCTATTTCATTGAAAATAAGGTAAGTAGTATTTTCTTCTATATAATTTGGAATAGATAATAATTTACTTATAAGGTTTAAAAAAATTAAAGACTTAAATAATCCTTGTCAGGTCCTTGGAGCAGCGGTCAACTTCATAGGCTTCCATGACAGATATCACTAGTCCTAAACTAGGGAGAAGAACCAAAAAAAAAACAATTTCAAAGACATAAATATTTGTGATATTTAAACATCAACTCCCACCCCTCCATTCCTAAAATAGCGGGGCGCAGCGAGAGCGATTATTAACCACGAATCCTGCCCTAGTTCTTATCTTTATACGCTTAATCTCTTCGAAAATGAGGTGTTGAGCAATTGAGTAACAAGAAGGACTCGTAAAAAAATGTTGTTGAGATACCTCCATTCAGAGATCATACGCTCCACATTGGTAGCGGAAATGGTTTAATAAATTATAATCATATTTTTTTCCCGATATCATTTTATTTAACAATATTCTTCTAAAACAGATGAAAATTTTTCTATATCACTAAAAATTTTAACTGATTTTTCGTCCTTAAAACTGTCAAGTGTTTGGTCTGCTAACTATTGGAACTTCATACTATGTGTGTAAAATATATATTTCTTTAATGAAATAAGCGTAAAAAAAAATGAAAAATTAATCAATCACAGTGAACCCTTTTGGCAATGCGTCATCATCGAATCAAAAATTTCTACTTGATTAAATTCGGCTAATTTACATTTAGTTGTGCTGCCATTGGCCGGTTTTTGCAACATGGCGTCGCCCGAGGGCCCGGCATCCGCCCGGACACCATGGGGTCTCAGCAAGACTCCTGGAAGTGTCGCCGAACCCCCAAATCGGAAGCTGGCACGCTATAGGGGAAACGATTCTAACACACTTACATGCGCGGAAATTAACGGTGATTTTGAAAGACGGTTTGCGAAATGAAAAACTACTGATTCAAATTAAATATAAACCTTAATTTATTTAATAGCTGCAAAATAAATATGTTTATTACAATATTACTAGAAAGGCGAAAACTAGATTGAAATGTCGTAGTAAAAATGATTATTTATTACTTCCTCTTACGGTTCTAGGATATGCTTTAATGTATTTATCTTTTCTCTATTATTACAAATTGATCTTATTTTCTTTTCAACTCAAATAGTGGGCATAATTTTTTAATCTATAAATACCAGGACCGGTTTTTGTTAGAGTACAGTTATTAAAACTTAAAACATTTAAATTATTTGTGTCGTATTTCTCCCAAAGTAGAGCGTGTTCTCTCAGTGAAAAAAAATCAATAATTAAAACCGAAACTTTCTTCAGACAAATTATATTTAATTCTGAATGGGACAAATTTTTCAGTGTCTAATAATATTAAAATAAGCTTTGTATTTTTCCAGGGATTAACCTCTTGGTAATTGGAGCTAGCGGTGGGCTTCCAATATGTTAACAAGAGGCTCGCTTAGTCTGAATGCTATGCGCGGTGTTCCAGGTAAAGGGTGATTTTTTTATTACGTTTATACAAGTATACGCATTAATTATTAAAGCAATCGAATGGTATGTAATGTGTTTAAAAAAAATGGCTCTCTATTTTACTCTGCATACAAGATGAATGTTTTTTTACGACAAAACTCCAAGGCAACATAGATAGAAATAAAGTAGTTTTTGTTAATCTCAGATTTTTTATTTTTATTTACCAAGGGACTCGCTGACCCTACCCAAACTTAACAAGAAGCTCTAGCGAGGCCCTACAAGCTCCCTCTATCTAGCCCAGCCATACTCAACCTGCGGCCCAGTAAGCCCTAATGAGCGGCCCAGTAAGCTCTTACCAAATCGTGGATTTAAAATTTCTCGGTGAGCTAAAAAAAAATAAAAAGGAGTTTCGGAGATATCTGAGAAAAAAGTATACCAAATCGTGGATTTCAAATTCCTCGGTGAGCTAAAAAAAAGGAGTATACCATAAATATGTTGCGGCCCACGTAGAGAAGCAAATATCGGAATGCGGCCAGGAAGAAAAAAAGGTTGAGTATGACTGATCTAGCCCATACCTGATTGAGGCTGAAATTTTTGCTCGTGCAAACATTTATTCTAACTTACGTTCTAAAAATTGGTGCTACGGCCTATGAGTCAAACTACTACTGAATATCTGTGATTTTTAGTAAGTTTTCTCACTTGTCTAGAACGATTTAAAAGCAATTTTTATATCTAAATTTATTATAATTTGTTAGTTGAATGATTGAGACCAATTTTATTGCAAATGTGTCTTGTTTTAATACTACATTAAAATTTCATTACATATTATGTGGAGTACTGTTAGCAGCGTACTATTCATCACGCACCATGAAATTATTGTTAATAATCGGTT
Organism: Himalopsyche anomala; assembly: GCA_031772345.1. NCBI lineage: Eukaryota > Metazoa > Arthropoda > Insecta > Trichoptera > Rhyacophilidae > Himalopsyche > Himalopsyche anomala. The sequence goes on from CM062829.1 coordinate 6,937,575, forward strand.
AAACTCATAAAATAAATGTCAATGGCCCCCTCAATAAGTTCCCAACTGCGCTCATTCATATTTTAATGTAATAGTTACTCGCTGACTGCTTGATACTTCATTTACACTTCTGTATTCTTCGTGCTTGGCAGGGGTGATCGCTTGAATGGGGTGTCAAATATTGGGGATGTGATTTGAAGGCGAGATCCGCCCAATTAAAATCAAATTACAAGTCGTATGTGCGCATTTTTGTAAGGTTGTAGCGTTGAGGGCTGTTTTTTTATAATCATACTTTTGTAGTTATGAAAAAAACTGCTAAATACACACGGCGTATTTCGGTTGACTGAACAAACGACATAGCTATTTATTTTTAACGACTATCAAATTATATTATTTTCAATACGATCTTGTTTAATATTAATAGAATTCAGCGTTTGTTTATCGGAAAATATCTTCTCCGAGTAGAGCTAAATTTGATTTTTAAATTAAAAGATGAAGTTGACCCTGAACGAAACCGACCATGATCGTTCTGTCAAATAACTGAATACGTATTATATATTAAAATGCATTATATTTGAAATGAATTAGAATTAATGTTAAGCTTAAATGTCTGCAGATGCTAAACAATCACTTTGATAGGCTATTTCAGCATTTCGATATCGTCACATCAGTGAAAGATGAATAGCAATAGAAGTGACGTAATAATCTTAAAATAAATACATAATTCTTAACCACAAGATGACAATTTAAAATAAATAGTACGACGTTAAAAAGTGACGCACGATATGTTGTGTAGAGATTGCAAATACCAGTAATACCGAAACCGGTGTTAATAGCTATTTTTTCATTATCAAAAAACCGGTTTTGAAGACGAAAAAATACCGGTATTTCTGTATTGAAAATTAAAAACAATTTCAATGCAATCCCTAGTGAGGTACTAAGATAGCGACCCGTTTTGTTGTTCAAAATATTTAATTTAAAAATAGAGGTTTAAATAAATACATATATTGTCTAACATAACACATTGATTCTGTTTAAAATGTTGCAAGGTTCAAATATTATGATAAAGGTATGCATTCTGTTTTTTTTCATGTAGGTAACTCAGTTCGATATATTATATTAATAAAAAAACAGCGCCCGCTATCAATCTCATGATGAATAATCTCGGCTCGAGACAATGAACCCAAAATATTGATCACCTGAGTGAGTGACTTAAGCATTACACCTTTAACAAATAATATATCATATTTTATCCATTCAAACTTACTGTACAGTGGTGTATCTCATTCATATAAAGAGCTTATTTACAACATTATTCAGTGTTTTTTTTTTTGAAAAAAAAGATGCTGGAACTGAATTCTTTTTTTTATAATTCATGTCCGTTCTCAATGTGGAAGATATAAAATCTTAATGGAGATATCTCAACAGAGTTTTTCTACAAGAACTGCTAGTTAGTCAGTTTCTCAACCTATCTTTATGTGAGTAGAGATATAAAGATGGGGCTGGTACAGGACTAGTTAAATGATAAAAAAGACTGATTGTTTTTATTTGTAAAGAAGACGATAATAAAGAGCTGCTGTTATAAAAATAGAAAAATTCAAGAATATGTGTGTCCTTTAATTTGTCAAGGTTTTATTTTCGGCCTTTGCGCGTGAAGTTAAAAAGTTAAAATAGAAATTCAGATATAAACTTCATTGCTATTAAATGTTTTTTAATTTGGGTGTGTTACATTTTTGTAGAATTTATAATAATGCTATTAAGTAAATCGGTTATAACTTAATTTAATTAGAAAATGTTAACTTAATTAACGGCAATCACGAAGTAGTTAGTACCAACGAGAAAAGATATGTTGCAGTTAGATAAATTAATTATTCATATGTTCAATAAAACTTGTTTATTCACACAAAAAAATATATGTACTGAGAAAATATTCGTTAAATTTATTCTGAAAGTAACTAATTAATAAAGTGAGATATAGATTAGTACCTACTGCTTCAAAATCAATACTAATGTGATATGCTTCAATATTATGTATACTAATCACTTTGTTATCAATTATTTATTAGAAAAAGAGCATAAATTATGTTAAACTATTCGATTTGACAATTTAAGATTCGTTAGTACTTGCTCACAGAGGTCGTAAAATATTCAATATCAATTTTATTTAAACGTTTATTTACTTATTTATATTTGAAACAATACTTGAATTTTCAGGTGCGTTCAATCATTTTGACGCGTGTTTATTCATTATTAAAATTAAGTCATCATACACCGATGGTTAAAATAGAAAAAATATACAAGGAAACGTTATTTTATTGCTCTCTTTCTTTCTATTTAGAAAATTTTAAGAAATCACAGAGATCCCAACCTCGAAATCGTCGTTACATCAATACAAAAGTGAAGATAAAACATATTAATAAAAACACAATATTTCTTTGTACTTTATTCCACTTTATTAAATGGTCAGGACCGGTTTCGCTCATTGCGAGCATTGTCAGCTGATAAGAAATATATATATACACAATGCTATTTATACAAAATTAAATTTGAATAAAGTGGAATAAAGTACAAAGGAATATTTTGTTTTTATTAATATAATGCCTTTCCACCAAGTATTGACAGTGAACACTCTAAAAGTGATAAAACATATTGTTTTGTAATATTTCCAGTTTTATAATACAAAGATTTGGACGGGTTTCATTGATTACAAATAAAAATGTGTTTTATTTTTATAAACATAATACATTTATAATCGGAATTGACAGTTAACACTTGAAAATGAAACGAAAGTGTCATCTACTGATTTTAAAGTATTACGAAGATAGACGTACAGTGCTACAGCTTGTCTAAGAATACTTGAGTACTCAGCGGTAAATATATTTTCAATACTTCAACTCTTTGTTGCCTTTTTTCAGATACACCACTTTGTATTGTCAAAGATATATACTGTAATATGTTTGGCAAAAAATAAGCCATTAGTTGCTTTTAAAAGAATTGTTTAGAGAGTAATCTAGTTTCAAATTTAAAATAAAATACATTATGCTGTATGTAAATCATATTTTCATTGTTATCGTGTACATATCTACTTGGTTTATTGCGATGAATATATTACACATTTTATATACAAGTAACTAGACGATACAAAAAAAAACAATATACATGCTTGGACATATCAAACATTTTGACTTTAAAAATCTTTATATGTAATATGGGTAAATTTATTTCTTGCATTTTGCTGAATCTTTCAGTTGTATAATATAGTAAATCGTCGATATAAAATCTTTTTAAATTTCATCGTTCTTAAATATATTAAAAAAGGAATACTTATTCAAGATATTTGTTGTAATAATAAAAAATAATAAAGAATATTAAGGAATATACTAATATTAAAAATCATTATTATTCAGTAAGGAACTTAGCATATTGGCTTCGAATTAGGTTAAATTAAAAAAAAACAGTTAATATTATTATTTTATAAATATAATATCGCTGTAAGAGTAAAAACAATAGCTAGCTTTTTGAAAACCAGAATTTAAGTAAATATTATATATAACAAGCAGTTATCATGATTTTCAAAATTTTTGAGATAAACTTCATATTGATTAAATATAATCCAAATTGGGATCGGGTATGGTAAGAAAACAAACATTTTTATATGTGTGTCAGTTCTTGGTGGAAAGGCATTATATGTTTAAAAAAAATACGTTTTGTTTTAATTCAACGTCTGTATTAAGAATTTGGACCAGTTTCACTTATTAAAAGCACTATTAACCGAAGATAACGATTGTGATGAGTAGAGCCAATTCAGATCCTTAATAAAAAAATTGTAGTTAGTACAAAAAGTGTTTTTTTTATACACAAAATACCTATTATCCACTAAAACTTTGTTTTGTATGAAAACTATTTATAAGGTACAAAATCCAAAAAGTATTAAAATTATTTAACTTTGGCAAGAAAATTTCAGATCCTATAGTCACCACTTTAATTGTGTATACGATAAATTAATATTTTGAAAAATAGTCGCGGAATTAATTTACATATAAGAACTAAGCGAAGCCGCCGAATTTATGAGGCTCTACTCCAGTTTCTAAATTAATCTCGGGCAGTTTTACATTCCAATATTCATGAGGCACTAAACCTTTAGATCCAATTATTCATACCTTGTTATCGTTTTTTGAAAGTTATAAAAATGTGTTAAACGAAAAATAAAAAGATGCGGGACTTTTTTAAGTGTGCAGTAAATAATATTTGAGTACGGAAGCCGTTTTTCGAAATTGGTAATTAAAGAAAAATGAAACCGTAAATTTGGAGCATTAAATTTTTGATCGGCGCACGTCTACTGCTGTGTTTGATGTCATGTTTGCAGGCTAAGATTTTGCTGTACCAACTGCCAAGTTTAAAATAAAACACCGATGATATTTTGATTCTTTTGTATTGTCATATTCTTGGATTTAATTTTAAATGAGGTTGGAAATTTGGTTTTAAATGTTCATAAAAAGTATTTTAATAAAACATTTATTTAGTTCTACTATTGAAAAAATATTTTTCGGGTAGAAAAAATATCTTATACTATTAACACAACTAGTAAAATGTTCTGGGTCATTTTACTACTTATATTACTCATCAGTCAATTTTTTAATTAATAAATACTATTTTAGATATAGTATTCTTTTCTGTATGTGTGTGTGTTTTATAAATTTACTCTTAGTTAATATCAGGGCATCTAATCCTGGGATCCGGGATCTCGTCCAATTTTCCGAGCCCAAAATCCCGGGAATAACATGGACGCGATCCCGGGATTTCAGGATTGAGAAATTTTGAGCAAATCCCGAATCTGGGGAAAAAATATGGCGATTGAGGACTTCAAATTTCTCGGTGGGCTATATAAAAAAAGGAGTTTTGGAAACTTTCAAATTATACACAATGTTATGTTGAGTAGGCAATCCCGGGATCCCGGGATTGAAAATTAACCAATCCCGAAATCCTGGGATTAGAAAAAAGCTCTGGGATTGGATGCCCTAGTTAATATTAATCGAAAAAATGTATTTTTTAAAATAAATAGAGAATTCATGAAAAATCAAAAAATAGTATTAACTAACATCAAATTTTTACTGCTATCGTAATATTTGAAATTCTTATGTATTGTAACTCCATTGAATTCAATTAATTCGAATTGACGGGACTATAAAAATTGGCTATCATCAAAAATATAATTTCCTTAATTTCATTTTCGAATTATATTCAACAAATTGATTAAGTAATTGAATATGCACTACAATTTTTTTTTAATACATAAGAATATATATTGAATATTAATATTGTCAACACAATACAAACACAAAACCTCATGTATATTTAGGTGATATTTGGGCATAACTACGAAATTCACATCCGTTTTCAGTTATTGCGAATTTTTTATAAAATCTAAATTTGAAAGTATTTATGAAACAGCGGTTGCAGAAGCAGTTTCCTAGACACCATTGGAATATTTCATAATAAATAAATGTGTTTCCATTTATTTCACAAAACAGGTCGGATGTAATTGGCAAAAATGAAATTCAAATATTTTTTCATAAATAAATTATATGGAAAAATGTTGATACGTTTATTTCAAATATGCTTAAAGTGAAATCCAAACGAAGAAAATGTGTTTTTTAAAGCTATAATTAGAGAACGATCTAAATAATAAACAACAATAAATATCATAAAAATACTCAAACTTGAATACTAACATCATATGGATTTAAATAAACTGAACACTTTTTTTATATAAAAAATGGAAAATGGAACAGCATAGATATAAACTCAATTTGCCCACCTGTAGGCAAAGTTATACAGGCGCGGCTTGCACCTTAATAATACTGACGTCTTAGATATTCGAAATTAAACCATCTAAATCGATTCAGGCGGATATTAACTTTGTCTATACGCTTGTTAATAATATCTTCACAGAATTTACAAGCTGCATCGAAGATGACGAATTCTGTGCATTTATTGTATAATTTCAAATTGAGACATAGCACATTGAAGGAAACTCAAATACTTTTTTATGATTTACAATAATATTTTGGCATTAGGCTATTTTCTTAACTAAACTTCAACGTATTTCAAATTTTAGCACTTACATAAACTAGTCATAAGTAATATATTAAATTTATGCGAATAAAGCGGTATAGAGCTTTGTTAATTAGCGGCACTCTATTGGTAATTTAATTAAGTAAGACGTTAAGTATTAATTTAATTGAGTATAATTTTGACAACACATTTTGTGTGTCTAAACATACTTTCACTAGCATACATATAAAGTCTGATTTTTAAGTAACTATGCAATTTAAAATGATTAAAAACCAGACTGAGACATATAATATTTGCAGATTTAAATATACTATATCAGGGTTTCCCAAAGTATGTTTTGCGGAACACTGGTATTCCACGGAACTCGTATAGCTGTTCCGCTAAAACTTGGAATTGTTTTATACGCTGCAACACATTTCAATATCTTGGCTCATTTAAAAATCAGCTTCATATTAAAAGGCGAGTGATAATCAATTTCTACAAATTTTTATGACGTCAAGTATCTAGGTATACTAACATAATTTTAAATTAATTACTAAATAAAATAAAAGTGATAGTTAATAATATTTTTTTTACTGTTATGAATTACTCAACCTAAAAGTAAGCGTTCCTAAGTGTTCTTTTAATATTTGTAAATTCGTGAAGTGTTCCATTGCAGAAAGAGTTTGAGAAACCCTGATCACTATATCATCGATATTATTGCAGAAGGCGTTTAGTGACAAAACATTGTTTTGAGAAAGTCGTATTTTTTATTGTCATCACTATGATTCTAAGTAATCATTTTAACTTCTGGATGAAATTGAATAACTATTGAAAACATAAATTTATGGTTTAAAAAACGTCAAGTAATTTATTGTTTTTGTTGTCACGAATAACTTTAATGGAGTTGACTTTTTAATACTTCTTCAAATTACATATACATTCATAGAATATGGTTTAACTTCTTTTTCCATGAGACCTTTGAGTTTCAAAAGAGCTTTGAAATTTATTTACCAGCGTTTATTCTTCAAAACGGTCGATTTTTGACATGACGATTTCTGGAAGTATACCTACGATTAAAATACATTACCAAGCATATGAAAAAATAGGTGCGCCGTCTTGTTTATCTACTAAAATAAAAACGTTTTAATAAGTTTCACTTATTGATAGAATAAAGAAATAAATTTAGATTTTTAGATTTAAATTTCTCTTTTTTACATTAAAAAAAGATATTTATTATATTTATCCACGCTATTTTACACACAAGTTTACTTGTTCTGCTGCCGAAACTCGAGATTAATGACATACAATATTTTGCGAAAAAAATTCTCATGTTGCAAATGTTTAAAACTAATATACCTCTATGTTTCCAGCGAGATGTTCACAATACATATTTTTCAATTTCGAATTATGACTCACGTCATAAAAAAAAGCTTTACATAACCATAAATAAAGATGCGAGATTCAGATAGTGTCTATGGTCTGAGGAGTTACCTACCTACCTATATATTATACTATTTAAAATTTTAATTACAGGCCTGTACTTTTGGTGAGCGGTAGTGGTACCAATCCGGTCCCGGTTGATTCATTCTGCGAAGTAACGGTATCACTTTCGGGAGATAAAAACGTTATAAAGACGTATCAAAAGTAAGGAAATGTATCATTACCAGTGATAAAATGCATGTTGTTAAAAAAATATTAAAACGATAATTTACTTACATGAGCTTATGTACATATTTTTGTTTTATGTCGTTTTTTATGGCTGTGGAGTTGGAATCGGAGTCCAAAAGTCGGAGAAAAATAATATTCATATTGATTGAAAGGTAATTTAATAAGCATGAGTACAAAAACAATTATTTTATGATTAGTAAAAGAATTAACAGATTATCAAACAAATCAAAAATAAATCACATATACTTATCACTTATTTGTTATATTAAAAATCCAATTAAGTACGAAAAATATTATAAGTTTTCTATAAATGTCTGCGTGATCGAGTGGTCAACGTCGTTGTCTTCGGTTACAGAGGTCACGGATTCGAATTCTAGTACGGACTGTTTTTATAAATAGATTTATAGATTTCTGTCCAAAGGCATGGATGTATGTGATGTCTTGAATGCCCTTCCACCCAACCTATTCCAGAAACGGAGCAACGAGAGCGTCCGCTAGCGAAGCCATATGCTCCACAATAGGAGCGGACGTGGATTAAAAAAGACGTATTCATGTTTTATATATTTGCATGCTTAATAAGATACGGGTGTATCTATATTTTCGCAGATATGTATGAGATGGTGCAGTTTACCGAAATTTTCAAGCGCAAAAATTTTACTTTATTTTTAATAATTCTTGTCTCCAAAGATATGTACAATTTCAATAAAACTACGATATCTTATAGCTGCAAAAATCTTGGTACTGTTTATTATTAAACATGCAATTTATTCTAAAATCTTCTTTTATTTATAATAACATCATCGTAACAAACGTAAGCAATAATTTTTCGATCAAAACCACTTCGCTGGTATAGCGTGAATATTTTAGGTTACGTGCCTTTCGGTAGCGCTGTACATGCGTAGAAGCACATAAAATATCTGCCTGTCGATATAATTAAAGCAGAACCGCCATTGTGAACAATCCGATAATGACTTAACGTGGCCATTTTAAAAACAACGCTGCGGACGAGGGTGGGGCGAGTCTTACTGATAATGCAGACATATTTTTTATACATTGCGTTAGTACGTGGAATGAATTGCAACAGCTATCACTGACATGAGATTTTTTTTGACCTTCGCAATTACTAACTTTATAAATAAAATAGAATTTTTGATATTGTAATCGGGGACAGTATCGTTAAGAGGCTGTACAAAGAAATCGTATTAAAATTATTACAAGCGTATGTGACACTGCTACTAATTACATTCAATTATTCAAATCTGACAGCGAATTGGCAAGAGCTCAATTTTTTATTTAAAAAATTCTTACTCTTAATTACATTTGTATCAATAATAGCCCTGCATCACTTGATGATTTTCGTGATAAACGAAACCAGTTGTGGTATTTAGTAAGTAAAGTGGAATTAGTACCAAAAAGTGTCTTATTGTTTTTATTTAAATGTACGTTCAAATAATTTAATTGCGAGAGTTCAGTATGGATCTTAGCCAAATTATCGGTTTGAATTGTTTTTATTCTTTCTCGACATATCCTATTCCTCACTCACAGTGGCGGATTATCCCATAAGCGCACGCTTAGGGCCTCCAAATCTTGGGGACCACAAAGATAGAATATATTATATGAAACCTTACATTTCAATTTCAGTTTTCAATATTCATTATTATTCTACGAAGAGGTTTGCAGCAATTTTATGTTATTCGAAAAGCAGGGCCTCCAAAATTTATTGCGCCTAGGGCCTCCAAAGTGCTTAATCTGCCGCTACTCACTCACTCCTAAAGTTTGTTGAAACCATCTTTCTATCTTTACTGTATGCAAAAACAAAAGTTTACCTATCATTGCTAAAAATCATATATAATAATATTTCTTTCGAAGTCGGAAAATTGCATATAAGAAACGTTTAATTGCATTCATCAAATACGTCAAGCGACATCTGCTTTAAAAACTTGCAAATTATAAAAATAAATTGCATAGAAAAAATAAAAGAAATTCAAGTTACCACAAATATATTCAGATGGATATGTTCAATTATATTTATGTTTATAAAATATAAAAGTCGAATCTAAGTCAAGTAGCCGATTGAGAAAAAAATATTTGAAGATGTATATTGGGAGCTTAAAATCAAGTTATCGATATCATTAAAACATGAATTTGGAGCTTTAAGGTGCTGAAGCTTGATTTAGTAATTCATTCACCTGCTTTGCAGGCATTGTCTGTTAAATAGGGGATCGGCAACCTTTCAGCGTCGTGCAAATTAAAAATAATAATACAAATATCAAGAATTATATTTCATTGATATAAAACCATAATTCATATAAAAACAAGATCATTTTTTAGATGTATTGAATCATGTTTCGACTGAAAAAGTTCATGGATAGAAATGTCGAATGTGTATTCTTTATTAAACAAATTCACAAAATGGATATCTTCAAAGTAAACGAGAATTCAATGTTATATATAATATATTTATTTTTATAATCCAATTTCAACGGAAGTTTTTCTAATAGGACTGCTTGTAACACGGTTGTTAGACCCATTATTTTTTTCGAAAACAGTAGGCATAAAAAAGTTGGACTAGGACAAGACCTGACATTCTACCATTATTTTTTTATATATTACTAGCCGGTACCCGGCAAGAGTTGCAATGTCACCCGAAGAAAGAAAGTATTTGTGTTTTAATTGTGTATATTGAAGTGCACGCTTTCTTTTTCTGACGTTTGACGTTTGCTGCTGATTGTCTATGGTATTTTTTGACGTTCTGACGTATAAATAGTATAGTATTAATTGAAGTGTTTGTATTTATTTTAAAAACAAAAGAGTACAGTTTCTAATTCCAAATAAAACTAATCTAAAAACATCGCATAAATAACAATCACACCTAATGTACAAAACACATTTAAATGTAATGTCAAAATGTAGACCATACGATTTGAGAGATCTGAAATCGAAACAATTGAACATCGAATTTGAAATCGAACGCCGTTCAAATCGGTGTCAAAATTCGAACGGCGGCCATTTTCGTTTTGGAATACTCGGCAGTTTAAACGATAAAAAACATTGAAATCTACGAATATTTTAGTTATTCGACACTGTAAGTAAATTTTAATATGCCTATAACCTTTCCAGAAGTGCAAGCTTAAAGGTTGTCAAAGTTTTATTGCAATTGAACCAGTGGTGTTCAAATCTATAGAAACCAAAGATTCAAAAACAAACATACAAAAATTCATTTATATATACATATATATATATATATAAGATATTAGATATGTTGGCAGGGTTAATGTCCTAGGAAAACTGATTGGCCGTCATTCGATGATATAAAAATATGTGACAAAATTTAAGACTCTTAGCTATTTTGTTTAAATTGATATTGAACATTATACAACAAAAAACAAACAAAATATAGTTTAGTATCTACATGATAATTTAATTAAAAAATGTTCTTGTTCCCTGCGTTATGCCGGGAATCCACGTGGTGAGCTGCGCTTTGCAACTTCACATGTGCCCAAAAGAAGCTGGAATGTGAAATGTACAGTTATCTTTTGTACAATCGTATTCAACAAAGTAAAGATACGATACTTTGCAAATTGTTTGCATTCACTTCGGTAAAAAAGATTTTTTTTTTCAATATTAACATTCATTTTAACATTTAAGCAATTTAATGTTAATATTGAGAAAGTTTCAACCGATCTGTGCTCACTTATAAATGACAATCCACATTAATTTTACGAAATAAACAGGGCTCAAATATCGTCTAAAGAAAAATGACTAACCAATGAGGGAAGGCTGCAGTTTACAGTTGTGTCCTTTCATACCTAAAAAAATGATCAATAACTGTTTTACTCTACGGATAAATGATCATTTGTCTCACTATCAATTGAAAATACTCATCGTTGGGCTAATCTGATCTCGAACAAATAAAGGTTTCTTTTTTTTTTGAGCAAAAAAGTAAAATAAATTTCTGTAGATGTTTTGAACAAAAACGAAAAGAAATCGACGTAGAGACGGTTTTTTACAATTTGATACTATTTATTGATACACAAATGATAAATTTAATCTCAAAAATAGTTTGTACGTTTTTATAATATACTAGCCGGTTCCCGGCAAACGTTGCAATGCCACTCAAATAAAGTGTTTGTGTTTAAATTGTGTTTATTGACGTGCATATTTTCTTTTTCTGTATGTTTGACGTTTGCTACCAATTGTCTATGATACTACACACGCGCCACTTACTGTAAGTTAATTGTACTATAACCTTCGCTCAAGTGCAAGCATACGTTGTTAAAATTAACTGTATGGCAAACATGCAAACATTGATTTTTATTTATAAGACCTACTGTTAGTTCATTTTACTATGCCTATAACCTTACCAAAAGTGCAAGTAAAAAGTTTGTCAAAGTTTTATTGCAATCGAATGAGCTGTGTGACAACGCATAAAGTACGAACAAACAAAAAATCATTTTTATATATTAGATATATTAGATGATACTAAAAAATATTGGCAATAACACTAATAATGAGATATGGCGAAATAAGAGAGTAATTTCTTTTATTACAAGAAAAAGACACACACGCTTGTTCAAGATTTTACATATTAGATTGAAAAGATCTGAATTTGATTTTGACCATGCCGGAACTTCAATCCAGACCTAACTTGTCGTTAAGATAAACAACTTGTATTACAAAATAGCGTCAGCAGCTTACCAATGTATCGTATCGTAAGTTTTTTTTCATAAATTTTGCTGTGGGTAGGTGCGGTACAGCCTGAAGAGCAAAAGAGGGCGACGAAAGAGCGAGAGGGAGAGGGAAGTCATGAGAAAATTATTTCGCGCTGTATTGGGTGGTCAACATTATGTTTGTTATACAAAATGTTTGACTACGTTAGTTATTTTTGACGTTTCTTAAAAAAGATATTTTGTTGCAGCACATTCCATAAACACATATTTAAACTCGAAGAATCGCATAAGTACAATGTTATCTATTGCTAGTCGAATGATAACAACGCTATCAAACATAAACAAAAATTCATTAGTAAGGAATCATCATTAGTACGGGGTTGCATGTTTGCAGTTTTGAACTAAATATGCAGCAATGATCTACATCACACTGCCTCTATTTTAGTATGTTTAGTTTTTTGATCTGGCATCATTTGTTCGTACCTTTAATTTAGCGTCATATATATATATTCTATTTTAAATTAAATTTAAATAAATATTTGACATTACAGCTTACGCCAATGCGTCAAATATTTTGAAGTTGAAAGATCATACGAGATATACTCGATGAGAATTTTTGAAAATCACATGAGATTAACTCAAGGAGAATTGAATTCACAATAATAATGTAAAAATGAAGAATGACACGAGAGTTTCTGTCAGTCATGCGGAAGCAAAAAGGCTTAATAAAGGTCAAACACTCACATAAACATCCAAATATATATTTTAAATTATTTCTTCTAGCAAAATACTTTTATTTGATTATCTTGAAATGACCAAATGATACATTTATCATTTGGTAATGTATTTTTGGTGAGGTTTCAATTCTTTGGTCGGTAAGACAGTCAGCAGTAGAAACCTTCATATTATCGACAGACAAATAAAATCCATGCTTGTTATTACTATATAACATTCATATTAAATGAATTTGTATTAAATATTAAAAAACGACAAAACTTGTTTGATTTAGACGTCTATTATAAAAAACAAAATGTATTAAGCTGTAAAATAAATTTAAGTTGATTCGATTTAAAACAAATATATCTAGTCGGTACGAGGGAAAAAAGAAAACTTCGAACTCTTTAGGAATGCAGGTTGAAATATGCAAATTATTGATATTAATTATTTTATGATATATTCCAGCGGTGGGCTGCCAATACTTTAACAAAAAGACTCGCTGAATCTCAAAGCTATTCGTGGTGTTCCGGAAAAAGGGTGATTTTTTAATTACTCTTATACTATTATACGTAATAATTATTAAAAATATAGAATGTTGCTACATATACAAATACTATGAAACAATCATATTCAATTATTTTCAAAAGCTAAAACATGTATTAATTAACCTACACTTGATTGCAAAAATGAAGAGTTCCGAGATTGACACAGAAATGGGTGTACAATTGCATGTTTTATATATGTTAGAAACACTCAAATAATATACATTGATTAGTTCTTAAAATTGATTACAATAAAACATATTCAAACATTACATAACGCATCGATCTGAGAATCTTGTTTTTCTTAATTTAACAAGGGGCTCGCCGGCCTAAGTAAAATTTGACAAGGGGCTCGACCGAGCCCTTGCGAGCCCCCTCCAGCCCACCCCTGATATATTACATATTTTTACATCAGATAAATAAACCGAGTCGCATTTAATTGGCTGGATTACGTAAATATTATCGTTATCCAGAACACCGCAAAAACCAGAGTTCTTAGATAACGCGGTTCCTTTTTTAGCGTATTGGCAACCCATCATTTTATCAAGAGGTTTATCAAAAACACAATTATTGCTTTATTACATTCACAACCCTTATGAATGAAATTAAATTTTTCTATTTAAACGTCTGGTGACTACAAACAATTTTGGCACCGTGTAGCTTAAACATAAAATTATATTGTTATTTGTAAACCAAATATTTAACGCAATTAAAATATACTTAAGCAACAAAAACACATTAGTTTAATTAACAAACTTTATAAACACCGTGTATAACACCGATAACGTTATTTTATTCAATGACTCTTAACTTTATAGGAATGTATGTATGTGTTTATAATATGTACACGAGTGTGGAGTAGTTTATACTGTATGTGAAATATTTACATAGTAAACTTGCATCAATAGAACTGGTTTTTGTGTGTGTGTCTGTCTGTATGAAATTGTTGTAGTGAGGCTATGAGAGTGTGTTTTAACACTTCATTCTACGAAAATATGTTAGAAATAACGAAAATCCTTAATAACCAACTAAACATTCTTCGCATTTATGGGTATATCATATGTTCAGTTCAGTTACATTTTAAGTTGAGAAAAATATAATATATGGTTATTAAATTATGAATAAATTGTACAAATAAAATAATCGGTTGGTCATCATCTGTATCTTCAATTGCGGAACTTGATTTTAAGATTTCTGTCTGGCGGCATAGACAGCGATGGGCTGCCTATACGTTAACAAGGGGACTACATAATCTTAAAGCAATTATCGATGTTCAAGGGAAGGAGTGATTTTTATATCACTCCAATACAATTATATGCAATACTTAAAAATAAGCTATAGATTGTTATGTAATACACTTATAATATGTAACAATATGTAATTGATCGTAAACTTATCAATCTAAACGGCTAAATATGTACTACTGTGTATACTGAAACTGTCGTAGATAATATGTAAGTCAGAAATTGCAGTAATTTACTTAAAAAATTGTATCTTAAATTAACACGGGGCTCGCTGGACTTAGTGTAACATTTAACAAGGGGCTTGCACGAGACGTTTTGAGCCTCCTCCAGCCCGCCCTTGGGCATAGATGTCTTTTATATTGATTTTATTACTACGCATTATATTCTAAAATGGAGGCAAGAGCCAATAGATAACTTATAATCATGAACCAGCCATGTCCTGGTATACCTACTCTCTTAAAAAAAGGAGGTAGAGCAACTGAGTAACAAACAGTTCTCGTAGAAAAACTTATGTTATTATACCTCCGTTACGTAAGGGACATATGCTCCACATTGGAAGCGGACATAGATTTAAAATAAAAATAATAACGATTTGGTTGAAACAAAATAGGGACGTTGAGCTTTCAGTTAGTTACAGGGAATATAAATCAAACACTCATATTCCACTTTATATGAGCCCTCGAGAGGTGAAGTGAGCCAACTAGTAAAATGTAAAACTTTTTTCTTGGTCAATCACGTATTTAATTGATGTTTTAATGGATTGCAAAATTTTATTTTACAAAAATAACACTATTGCAATGTGTATTACTTCACTTTTACGATAACTTAAAACGCGTAAAATATTACAACGCAACTAACTTATTTTTTTCTGAAATACCATTTGGTTCACTTCACTTCTAATGGGTCCATATATATTGTTTATTTCATAGTTTTTTGTACTATTAATAGGAAGTTTTTCGTTTATCGTTATCATTTTTAATTGATAAAATATTCGTATGCTAAAATGCAATAAAAAATAATTAAAAATGTTTACCCTGAATGGAAATCTTAAAAATTCAGAATCATATTTAAAAATCATTTTTTATTTATATCAACCGTAGAGTGTTTGATTTACGGCACACATTGGACCAAGCAGAGATAATTAATACAAAAACATGAATTTCGTACAGATTTCCGTGGGAAAAAATCAATATTCATTTATTCGGAACGATTTTTTAAATATATTTCCAATTAATCTCATCCAAGGCGTGTTTAGTGTCAAGATTTTGCATTAATTTCACTAGCCACACATAAAAAACTATAATTAATTGATTTGTTATATATTTTGGGTTAATCTTTGAATAAATTAATACGATTACTAATAAGTTCTACTTTTGTATCAGCCAAATTTTATTATAACGTGTGTTTGCTTAAATTATAAGGTAAATATATTCATAGAAATTTTATTTATTGAAATCTAGTCAAAAATGTTTTTGTATATCATAAATGAACTGTTTATCATTTATGAAACTAAACATCAAAAGATTAAAAACGTATAAAATAAAAAAAAACCAAAATATTGTTACATTTAGCATGACCAGGACGCAAGCCCAGTACCATCATTGTTTATATTTATTTGGTAGCAGCTGTTTGTTTATGGTCATTCATGTTATCAGCAAAGAGTGGATAGATAAGATTCAGTATCATTTTGGAGAAAAATGAACTGCATTCAAATTATTTATCTCTATTTTTAAGCACAACATGGTTTAAGGATAGGTTCCGTGCAGCTCTGTGTATCAGGCCCATAATGTGAGTATATTTTTTGTTGTTGATTGTATTGCTTTACGGAAGGCGGCTGTTAAACAAATATATTTATCGCTTTACGATATATTTTAATATCTTCAAAGCCAACCACAACGAAAATAAAGTTCTTAAAAGCTTTCTTGAAACTACATATATTACGAAACAAATAATCCTAAAATGCATTAAAAGTCATTTTTATGAAGTATGAAGAAGATTTGTATATTGCAATTAATTACTAAAATAATTGACGTAGGTCTTTAAGATTGTATGATTGACGTAATGGCGTTGGTTAATTTTTAATTATTGACTAAAAATGACCAGATGGCAGAACTATCTGTCAACATTCGCTCAATATGTACAATTTACATACAGGGTGTGCGTTGTGCTGTGAACACGCTTAACGTAACAGAAAAAAAGACAGACAGATAAATTATATTATTCAATGATCAAAAGAGAATATTTCTGAATATAATTACACATATGGTGCTGGAATTCTTGTCAAGTTTTTTTTTCTTAACTATGGCTGTTCCCAATGTGAAACATATGCTTTCGTAATGGGAGTATTTTAACATAAGTTTTTTTTACGAGAACTGCTTGTTTCTCAAATGATTAATCTCTCTTTTTTTAAAGAGTAAGAATAGAAAGATACGACTAGGACAAGACTAATGATTAACTAATCGCTTTCACTTCAAAAGTTTTCAAAGCAAATTAAAAATATTTTTTTGTGACTTTTATCTCAAACATTGAAAAAGTCGAGAAAAAAAGGTGCCGGAACGCAGTTCCATTGGGTCACATGAAAGAAAAGCACTACATATATGTAATAATTAATATTCGTTATTATCACCTAAGCAATATTTGTTTTTACTAAAAAAATTAAGCAATGATTGAGTACAAATGAAAAGTGAAAGCTATCAACCAATAAATGTAAAAAAAACTGTATAACTAAATACGTTGCTATTTTTACCCTATTATTGAAAATTGAAATATTTTACGCGACTAACTATGTTTGTAATTATATAAGTTAACTTATAATTTATGATTTTGCACATTGTCCAAAGCTCTCCACAGAGGCCGGAAGTCAGTCCATTCTCCGACATTGACGGAAAACAATGACATATTCCGATCGAGCCTTGCTTACTGAGAATCGTAAACTGAATTAATTTTCGTCCCCCTGGCGCGAATTCCTACCTAATATGCAACTAGTACTGTAGAATAAGTTCGTATAAGGGAAGCCGCTGCGTCAAAGATACCATACATGGCAATGGTACCTGAATGCAATTTCTTGGGGCTTTCGAAGAGTACCGTTACTTGATCGTATGATATCAAGAATTGGGATCAGCTCGAGGAGATACCGCGTACTTGTCTCAATAATTTAAACGTTCAGTATCGGACAAAAAACTATTTCATTGCAAACAATGAATCATCGTTTGGTCAAATATTTACAGGAATAATTGAGCATGTTTTCTAGAGCACAGGTGTATGTCTGTTGAAAGATAAAATTGAATAAATTTATGTTAGAAACTATTTACATCTTTGTAACTGGTTAACTACGTATTAAAATATTGAAAAAATGTATCTAACAGTCACTCTACGTCACTGAACGAATAATTTAAATAAATCAACATGCTAGAATTTTAATATCTAGATGAGAATTTATCGTTATAAAAATCTATCCTCCTATCTTTTAGTATAGATCAGAAATGCCTGACTGAAATCACTTGGTGGGCCAAATAAAATAATGCATGTCTCTGATGGGCCACACACATATATTTTAAACGATAATAATAATATGATTTTTTAAATGTTAATATTAAACGAAAACTTTACCTTTTTCTACGAGGTTTGTTACTCATTTACTCAACCTTTCTTTTCCAAAGATAGTAGTATAGATAAGAGAATAAGGCTAGGAAAGGACCAACAGTTAACAAATCGATCTCACTACGACCAGTTATTGAAAGATCGGAAGAATGTTTTAGACATCACAAACCACCATGCCTTCGAAGAGAAATCGAGGCCACACAAAACCTTCAATAGGGCCAAGGTTTAGGCATGCCTGGTATAGATATTATTATAATCATAATCAAAATACTTCATATTTTCGTATAAAACATCTGAAGACAGCTAAGTAATTCATAACATAATTTCATATTAACAGTATTTAATTCCGATCAGGCAGTATACAATTTACAAAGGCATACAATCAATTAGTCTGCAGCAAATATTTCACTACTGTACCAATGTTATTTTACCACCTTTACTAGTACTTGCTATAAATTATGTTGAAGTAACAATTATATAAATTGTTGATCGTTTTCTTGATCTGCTAGTAGTACTAATCGTTCTGTATACAATACCACGTTAGCGACGATTGATTAAATTTGATGCTACATCTGTTTACTCCACTAATGTGCGTTCTAATCAGAGATTTTTTAAATGCAATTTGTGACAACAGTTTAAAAGTATTTCATAAACATAAAAATGTTTTCTCTCCTGTAAAATTTGTTAGTTCATATATTTTTTTTTGGTCATTGGTTAGTTAATAAAATCCGTTTCCTTTTACTTACATCTTCATCGTCTTCTGTTTTAGCACCGTCATCCATGATTGTAAACGCGACAGCATCGTCTTGTGATTGATCGGACGTCATTTCTTTTTCGTTTACATCCGAAATCTGCGACATTTCTGTCACGGAGTTATCCAGGTCAGAATGTTTAGCACCATAATCTGTCAAACTTGTTTCGTCTTGCATTTCGTTCAAATCATTTCTTCTTAGTTCATGATTTTCTTCTTCTTGTCTGATAGTCATCAGGTAATTCTGCCGCATGATTAATTCTTCTTGTTTTGCTTCTATTTCACTTTCATCATGATTACTGTTGATATCCTGATTAGAATCGACGATTTGTAGACGTAGATCTAAATTATCATCTGAGTTGTTGTTTTGACTCAAATCTAAAGAGTTGCTTTGATTATTTTTGAGCATCTCTAAATTATTTCTCAGAAAATTAAAACTGCTCTGTCTTAAATCCAACGAATCTAATTGATCCAAATTCTGGTGCGATTTCAGCAAGTCCAAGTTCTTTTGCATAAGTATTTGTTTAATATCTAATACGTCATCATTTTCGTTGTGATTTTGTTCTGCTTTCAGTATTTGAAGCTGTGCTTGCGTTTTCAAAATATCAAGGTGGGCTTGGGTTGTTTTGAGTATATCTGAATGAACGTCGATACCATTTTGACTGCTTCCTAATCTTCGTCTCTTGACTATTGAAGTCGAGATATTGTGGTTAAGCATATCAGCGACTGTTAAATGGTCCGACGCCAACGAATCGGGAGAACTTGGAATATCATTCATGTTGCTGGCAGAAAATTTTAACACTTTTACGGTAGACATAAAAACTTTCTTGTTTTCATTTAATTTACACGTAATTCAACTTCATATCAATTTCACAACTGCATTTTTTTCATAATGAATGCGACTACAATGAATTTAGCATCTAAATGAAATATTTAATATGATTAATTATCAAAAAAAACAATAATCCTTTGTACTTCATTCCACTTTATTTAATATGTCAGGACCGGTTTCGCTCATTACGAGCATCGTCAACTGATCTATTCGTAATCTAAGCAGATTCGTAATGAGCGAAACCGGTCCTGACATATTAAATAAAGTGGGATGAAGTACAAAGGATTATTGTTTTTTTTACTAATATAATGCCTTTCCACCAAGTATTGACAGTGAACACCCTAAAAGTGATTAATTATCATTTCATAAATAAAATTTTGCAGACATATAAAATGAAATCTTCTGTATACCATCGACTAACTATTAACATGTCACAATTTGGAAAAGAGAAAAGAAGAGAGATTATCTATTTAATTTTAAATAAGTTAAATATACAATAGAATTTTGATTATTTACACATTAATTAACTTACAAATAATATACGTTTGAAATAAAATTTAACGTAAACCAACCCTTTTCTTACACTTTTTATTTTTCATTTAAAATTTCCTCCATATAAAACGACAATCGAATTTATATTAATATATTTAGACACCAAGATCTTTGAGTTTTTTTTTCATCATATAAATAAAAAAATCCAAATTAGTTTAATCTTTGCGTCAGATAACGTGTTAGTGAAAAATATACTGATCACATTTCTTTGTTTTCTTTTTATGATATACTTATAAACACAATTTTCTATAAAAAAAAATTCATACCAATTTTAAATTATTTATTTAAGATCACGACCGGTTTGGTTCATCACGAATATTATCAACAAACGCGCTTAAAAAATGTGGAATTAGTACAAAAAAGTGTTTTTTAATACATTGCATTTTCACCAAGAATTGATAGTCAACACATTTAAAATGAGATACAATGTATTTATACTATCATGAAACGTAATACAACGATTTACTAATTACCAGTCAACATATCCAATATTTACGAAATAAAATTGAGTCTACGGATTTATATCCGTTGTCGAGTGGTTAACGTAGTTTGCTTCAATGGCAGCGTTCACGGGTTTATGCCATAGTTCGGGCAATTTCATTATTCAATATGTGAATGGATTACTATTTGACGGCACGGGTGTCTGTGATGCCTAAAATTTCCTTCTTTGGATTTGTTTTTTAAAACGGAGGGCAGCAAGAGCAATTTACTAACCACTAGTCCAGTCCTACCATGTCATTCTATCCCTACTCACTTCGAAAAGGAGATATTGAGTAGCAAATAGTTTTCATAGAAAAAACTTCTAATTAGGTAAGCTTCACTGAGAGCCTATATGCTACACATGACTAAAAACCACTTTTCTACAATTAAAAAACTCTCTTTTGTACTAATTCTACATTTATTTAATACGAACAGAACCGATTTTGCTCATAATGATCATTTTCAACTGATCAGTTGTTTATCAGTTCCAAGTTCCAGATCATATTAAATAATTTTTGAATTACTACAAAACAGTGTTTTAATTTTTTAAATGTATTTTTTTCCACCAAATTTTGACAGTGAACACCTCATACATGACTTCTATACGAGTCAAAGTAAATTGAACAGTGAAGAATCTACGTAGAATAATAATATTTTGGTACTTATCATCAGATTCGTAATATCATTTCCCGAACACCTGTACATTTGAATCTAAGAAATTGCTGAAACGAACAAAAAGAATGCTGCTAGAGTATCATTTTAATGACTCAACGAATGATCGTACCCATGTGCCAAATATAATGGCGCTTCTCTCACTAATCGAATCATGTGAAATATTTTTACTGCGCTGCTCATGCCCCGCCTGACCGACATTTTGAAAATCGTGCAAATAGCTCATTGCGTGAGGCAACAGCAATTATTATTATTTGATTCGGATGTTGTGGCAACACTCGTACGTTTCAAGGGAGATCGCTGATTGATCAGACGATTCGATTAAGATACGATCTGCAAAGAAGTTTTCTGTTTTGATTCGAATCATGACTGCATAGATAAGGAAACAAAACACACTTGCTCTACCTACTGCAAAAAGAAAACTAAAGTACCTACAAAGCAATTTTATTTAGAACTCGTGGTTCCATTGGTTTCGCTCGGTATTTTTTTTTATGTATAAAGGAAAATAGTTTTATTTGATAATAACAATGTTAACAATTAAATACACCATTTTAAAAAAGGACTTAAGCCGCAAATGCCAAATAAGTATCTAAATTTAGCTATTAAATTTGATTTGCACAAAATAGTGTTTTTTTTTTTTTTAAATATTTTGCTTTTCCACTAAAATTTTAGAGCACTATGAAAGTATATTCTTATAATAGTTATTCATTATATAAAGATGTCAATAACAATAAAAAACAAATTAATTTGTTTCATTATTGAATTCACAAAAGAGTTCGATACAGAATTTGTTGCGTTTTTTACATAACCAAACCAAATAAGGTATGTTTTCTCATTTAATAATACAGATAACACCTTTCTGCACACGATTGCATCATTAACAGAATTTTAACTATATAATATATTGTTGTGTATGCAAAGTTGTTAAAATAATGATAAAACAATTATTGTTCTATTTTTTTGTTGATGTAATTAATTACCATAATATAATTATTAGAGGTCAATAAAAATATTCAAAATTTTATCCCGCCGCTGTCAAAATTCTTCCTTTATCCTTGAAAAAATAGATCGTCATCTACGTTGACTCATGTATTTTTATTCATAGTTAAGAGCTCTTAACGTTGCTGTCATAGTCATCCGACATGTCCGCCACTGGTTATCGAATATTTATTTATCAAATATTCGTCATTATTGAATAAATTAGGGATGCCCCCTGTTCAGAAGTTTACTAACGACGAATAACTAAATACGTAAACACAGTTAGGTAGCATTAATTAGTAACTATATAGCTACAACGATTTATCACTCTGAAAGAGTTCATTAACTGTTGAGAAATATTAATAAACCTTCAGATACTTGATTGATGATGATAAAATTGACGCCTTGCAATTTTTTTACTTCGACAGTTTAATATTTCAAACGTCTTTAAAACAGCTTAGTGTGATTTCAATTATCGGTTTCCGGTTGCAGACGAACTTAAAACCAGGAGTCGAAATGGAAATGCAATCGATCCGGAATTTCGGTTCATTTACAAAACAATGTTTATCACAGTTGTGGAATATGATAATTTAATTTAATTTATGTAAAGTTTTGATTTTGAGTTGATTTAAATAATAAAGCTGCATCTTTTTTACTTCTTCAAATAAATGTGAATGTCATTCAAGATGTTATATTTAGATACTACGGCCAATTATTACAAATAATGATATAGCTTAGTTTCTTTGTTTATTCTACTAGCCCATGAAATAATCGATTCAAATTATATGTAAGAAAAAGAATATGTACAAATTAATCGTCAAATCCATTGTAAATAGAAACTAATTATATTTAATAATATGTGTATATATTCATAACCGGAACTCTGTTTTTATACATTCGTTTACACATTAAGCTCTGGAATTCGTAAAAATTGTATTCATGCAAATTCTTTTTTGAAATTATAAATATGTTTCTAATTATTATTATTTGGAAATATAAATAAAATGTATAATTTTATAAACACATTGTATCTCTTATAATTATTTTAATAATGACTACTACTCTGTTATCTTTTAAATTGTTAACTTTATAACATTAGAGCATAATGTCACAATCAGCTTTATGAAAGTTGTATGCTAGTAAACAAACACGCGATAATTATATATGCATTTCATTCTAAGAAATTAATAATATCACTATTACAGAAACACCCATTCAATTGTTGTTGAATTGAAATTGGACTATAAAAAGAAACTGTCACTAACTATTGTTTTTTGTCTGTGATAGAATCACATCGTTTTGACATATAACATAACCTAAATATTGACAATGCCACGTCGGAATTATTGACAAAATCATATCAATTATCAATAAATTGATTATTTATATGAATCTTATAAGAAAAACAAGTAATATTTAACTTGAATGTGTATAATTTATACTACATATAGTAGGCAAATTGAAATATTAATGTATTATTGTTACTGTATATTAATTCTCCATTAATCGTTTAGTAGTAAATTATGTATTCTTCGCGATTAATTTGACTAAATATTTAATATAATATTGTCTGAGTTGTCGGAGAGCCTTATAATCTAATGAATTGATACATTAATGTTCTAATTATTAATCGATGGTAGACACAGATATCATCATTATAGTATTATTGACGCTGGTTATATGAATGACAATTGAATAATATCAAAACAATATCACTATTTTTTCACAGACATTCCGAATGATCCATTTTCAAATTGGAATTCACAGTTCGCCATTGTTCCGCGTCGATCGCGGCGCCACTTGTCAAACTTTCCCGCGTTTTCATCTGTCACATTCGAGGGCTGTCAAAATTAAAAAAGTCACCAAATTTTCACTATTATAATAATTTGTTATTTTTTACAGCGGTCACGTGTTGTTATTATTTTAATGTTGGCTGTGTTTTCTTGCGGTTATGTTGGCGGTCCGGCGATTACTGTCGCCTTGGGCATTTGCAGGCCGCGAGCCATACGAGACAAGGACGGAGCAACCGGTGGGCCATGTTTTTTGTCTCGTTCCCGGATGGGTCCGTTGCGATTTGAGTGTGTTTGTATTTTTATAGGAGTGTAGAGTTTGGGTGTATTGATTTTGATCCGGTGTCAATACAAGAACATTGCAAACAATTTATAGTTTTAATATAAAATTATTCATTTTCAATGTTTTATTTACGAAATCTTGAAAAATATATACAATTACAGTGCTCGGTCTACAACGAAAGCAGCTGTGGCCAAAATTGCGTTGTCAATCGAATAAATACTGTCACACTTTAAATATTAAAATAGTTAGTAAAAACACAATATTCCTTTGTACTTCATTCCACTTTATTTAATATGTCAGGACCGGTTTCGCTCATTAAGAGCATCGTCAACTGATAAGAAATATAATTTAACAATGCTATTTATACAAAAATGAACAGTTATAAACAACAATTGGCATTGAAAAGAAAATACCAATTACATTAAAAGTGATTCTAAAATAGCACAAAATTAATTGTTTTATTATATAATATCTCTATATTTTTTGATCATTGAATGTTGAACATCAAACTGAAAAGGGATTTTAAACATTATAATATGCTATTTATTGATTTGGCATTTACTTGGTAGAACTCCATTTTAATAGGGTAAAATATCAAGATATTTCAGTTCTACAGTTTTTTAAAAAGTTAAAGGTTGATAGCTATTTCGGCTTACGCCATCGTCAGAACTAGCTAGTTCAGATAGTTCAGATAGTAGTATCTGAACTAGCTAGTTCTGACGATGGCGTAAGCCGAAATAGCTATCAACCTTAAACTTTTTAAAAAACTGTAGAACTGAAATACCTTGATATTTTACCCTATTATAATATGTCATTAAATATAATGTCGGTAAAACTATTTTATTCTGCCTTTTTATATTTGTATACGATCCAAAAGAACAAAATAATCAAAACCACTGAATAACAATATGCATTTTGTCAGGCTGTGTAACGCACAGTACAACACTTTACTCGCGTATAATGTACGATGTTTTTCGAAGAAAAATTGAGAGAGAGTATGTGAGTTAGAGTGTCTACGTCGACAAGTTGTCTCTGCCATCTGGTGTACAATATACATACAGGACAATAGATATAGCCCAAACTAATTTAACATTAACAATTGAAGTAACATTCAAGTGAGGCTTTGTAATAAGGCTGTATTCGTGAAGTTTGACTGGATCCACAGATATCGTATACTCGGTCCTCCCCACTTCGCCTCTTCTTCTTATGATATTGAATACCAATGGCACTCAATCATTGTGATATTATCGTCAATTCAATTTGATAAGCAGTGATAGTTTATTGATACATGCATAAATGAAATAACAATTAAGATTAAATGAGTAATATCAATTTTATACTACAATCATGTCTATGATGAAAATCATTTTTCTTTACGTTGTACAACAATCGTTATGTATCAATGTTTTCTGTATATTTTAATCAAAGACGCCGGGGCGTGTTAATACAAAAAAGTAAAAATAAAAAAATACAGACTGAGAAATTTTGCATATATTTTCATAGTATAAATTTATATTTAAATGTATCACACGATAGCAGAGAAAAAAAATACTCGACGAGTTGTTAACATTAGACCCCATGATATTTCGTAATTATAGACAAGTAAATTATGCTTATTTTTTTTTCAAAATATACTTTCACAAAGTTGATAACATTTTATTAATTCTTAAAATAATATACTAAAATATTATAAAGTTGGTGTGGTTTAACGACTTAAATTTAAACATATAACACTAGTTTAACTTTCTCCGATATTGTTTATAATAATAATTTAATATGTTTAGGTATTTTTTTTTTGCTCAAGTCATGAATGACTATTGTATTTATTGAATTTGCTGTGCAATAAACATGTATGAGTATTGAGTATCTATTTATAACGATGAAATATTTTGAATTGTTTTTACGAGAACTGCTTGTAACTCAGTTGCTCAAGCTCTCTTTTTACAAAGAGAGTAGGAATAGAAGGAAAAAGCTTGTACAAAATTAGTGGTTAGCTAATCGCTCTCAGTACGCCCCGTTCATAGGATAGGATGAGTGGGAGGGGGAAATTCAAGACATCACATACATCTACGCCTTTGAACAGAAATTCATAAATCGATTGAAAAATCAATTTATAAAACTGCCCGTACTGGGATTCGAGCCCGTGACCGCCGTGGAAGTAGCCAACGACGTTGACCACTCGACCACACAGGCGGCCATTGCATTTTTTTAAAATAGTAAAATAAAAACATTGAGAACCTTTTGCGGTGAGGTGAGATCGAAAACGTACCTGTTATCATTATGACATGGCGTACAAATCCAAAAGTCCGTTTCTCGCATTGTTTCGCTGCTTTGGTACCTTCAGATGGTACCCTACGCCTAATAAGGGTACCTAAGTACCTCCATAGCACACCTGATTTATAAAAGGTTAAGTATTTTGCACGCGACAGGTGACGATGATAATATGACAATGATATCCAAGTTGATAGAATATACCGTCGATATTTAAGAGTATTTATTTTTGTGTAGTGTTGCGATAAGATAATATATGTTGATCTTTGGTGAATTAATCCACATTCACCAATATTAATTAGTTTTGCCGTTTAAATTAAAATACGTGGGGCCATGTGATTTTAAATATAACTCACTGAAAGAAATCTTTCTTTATGTTTCATTGCATCATACAATTAAAAGTGTTTACTAAGTTATTCCACAGGTTGGGTCAACAAGTTGGAATAAGTAAGTAATTAATTTTAATATTATATTAAAAATGAACTTCCACAAAGTTACCACTGAATTCATCGAAAATATGTCATATACT
This sequence comes from Himalopsyche anomala, assembly GCA_031772345.1. Taxonomy (NCBI): domain Eukaryota; kingdom Metazoa; phylum Arthropoda; class Insecta; order Trichoptera; family Rhyacophilidae; genus Himalopsyche; species Himalopsyche anomala. The sequence continues at coordinate 6,965,190 of CM062829.1, forward strand.
ATCTTGCTGACATCGTGTTACCGCATTTATTTAGATCAAAAGTAAATTGAAAAATAATATATGAGCAAAAAATAAAACTGAATTTAAATCAATCGGTCGAAAACAGTTTTCAGACAGTGTTAATAATGTGACATAATTTATACTTAAAAACTTCACAAATATTCTAGTATGCGAAATATTTTGATTCATTTAATTCATATCAAACTGGTATATCAAAAGCTTGTTATTGAAATAAATAAATAAAAAAAATTGCTCATGTATTTTTATCGTGGTTTTCCAAACATTTTCGGGAATGGAACAATTTGTAAGTCCGGAAAATATAATGGACACTTAGCTGAATTTTTAAGATTTTTTTTGAACTGTGTTGCATCGTATAAAACCATTCAATTTTTTTTCGGAACACCTACTCTGGCTCCGCGGAACATAGTTTGGGAAACCCTGGTCTAGTCTACTTTAGAGTAAAAATGAGTCAAAAGTCACAACTAAACTACAGTCGTAGAATTGCAATGTCTTATAATTGTATTATGTATTTATGATTTACTCACAAAAAATGATTTTATTTGATTAATCATAAAGAACTTTTTTTAATAATACAATTAAAAGCGTGAAAATTATTACATCAGAATGGCTAAAATAATTCAGGTGTCATCAAAAGCCGCCATCGCATTCGAAATATCTCAAATATTTATGGTGTGTGACCCGTTTACAGTTGTAATCTCCCCTCAAAGCCTTCACTCCTCCACCCCACACACAATGCGTACCCTCTTCCGTAACAGGTTTTGCGCGATCACTTCTCGCATTGTACTGCATTTTCCGACGCATTGTTTACAACCCCGGAAGTAAAAAATACATACGTGCACCTAACATAGGTTATTTTAATGTTATAGTACATGGAGACATCTTTTAAGGATATTAGCTTTTAAGATATTTGGTAAAGTTGAAAATAAATCTTTATAATCATGTAAATATCACAGGACATTACCGCTAGCCTTTAAATACTCTTAATTTACGAAACTAATATTAAAAACTAGTTTATAATGTGACATAGTTTGCTGCAGTCAGTTCTGTAAGCGATTAGTCAACGCTGTAGGGTGTTTGTCCTATTCAGTTTTAGGCCCACTTCTTCAAATCTCCCTGTAGACATTTTTAATACATAGATTATTTCAAATGACGTATGGATTTTGTTTGTTCACTTTACTTTATACTGGAAAATTAACTACCTTTTAATTATTTCTTAGAACTGTCTTTTTATCACTACCGTCTCCGAAAAGGAAGATTGGGTGACAGGTTAATTATATATAAACATATCTTGAGATACATCATGTGCTCCACAACGGAAGAGGAAATGAAATATAAAATTAATTCACATATTCAATTTATAACGAAGTCGTGTTTTTGCATATGGAACATTATGAACCAATGGTTTACGATCTGTCGTTGAGGAGACACGTCAAAACATGCGCTGAAAGATTTTTCAGTTAAGTTTTTAATTTAAATATGCTTCAATTATTCCACTCAAGTGTATGCATTATTAGTACTGTTTAATCTCGTTTATTTTATTAACCATGTCTATTCCCAATGTGGATCATATGGTCTACTATTGGAGATATCTCAACAGATATTTTCTACGAGAACTGCTTGTTACTCTCCATTTTTTGAAGAGAGTAGCGCTAGAACAAGATTAGTGGATGGCTTATCGTTATGTTTTTAGACATCAAAAAACATCCATGCCTTCGAACAGAAATCGATAAATCGAATGAAAAAGTTTTGTTCGTATTGGGATCCGAAGCCGTGAGATCCGGCATGGAAGTCAATGACGTTGACCACTGTACTCTGGACCTGACAAATCTTTATAGAGATAATTAAAACATACAAATGTAAGTTTTTTAAAAAATATTTAATATGTTTTCACCCTAATTTGATTAACTATTTATCTATATGGATAAATTATCTTTTATTACCACCTTCCCGCTTGTAGTGATGAACCGATATAATATTTCATAATACTATCCGTGAATGATTGGAAATGGAAATGCTATACAAATAAATGGCACGGCGTATAAACAAAGCTTTTCATGATTAAACATCAACGCACGGACAAGCGACAAACCCATTTTTTAATCTTGATGAAAAATTATTGTATGGAAAACATTTATTTTAAATTTGTATATATTATATTACCGATCTCCAGAAAAACGTGACAAGTAAAAATACATTAATATAAAAACTAAATTGCTAACCTTGTACTCAAGTAATTTGAACTCACAATATGCTTTCGATTTGAAGCTGATCCTCAAAAAAATATTCTTCGTTATAAATTTATGTTAGGATTTTAGAGAAAATAAATAATGAATGAAACTGTAATATACATCGCGTGCCCAGCCTAGCACTGGTAAAAATAATGTTCTTTAAATTGTGTTTCGTATCAATCATTTTAATCCATCCTTTATGCTAACGACTTCTCGGCCAGTGTGTGCTTTTCAACAATAACTATACCGTAAAGAATCAAACATCACCAAATTTTGCGAATTCCATCAGATAAATAAATCGTAAGAAATTATGGATTAAGTTCTATAGTCTAGTTCAGTGTCTGCCATACTTTTTACTTCACGGCACACTGGTGAATGGTACTAGTACAGCGGCACACCAAATGCTTTAGAAAAGAAAATGTACCTTTAACAAAGAAAATGTAGAAAATGCGTCGCATTGACTACTATTTGTGAACGTGACAAATATTTGTTTGAATGAGTAGATGTTTAATTTATTTAAAATTGAAGAAAATTTAACTCTCGCGGCTTGGAGACTAGAAAAATACTTCTCTGCCGATGGGGGTCGTTTAGGGACCCCAGTGGTTTCCTCATTATTGGCCTTATTCTTATGAATTAAAAAAAAAAATAGTCTAAGGGCTTTAAAATATCTCTCTGCACTCTCTCTTCTCTCTCTTCATATAATTTTTTTTAAAATCCGTGTTTTTTTAATAAATAATCATATTTTAAGTTGCGCGTAAAAAAGATGTCATTCCAGTACAAATATGAATTTGCAACTGACGCGTTCAGCCCAGTTATCTTACGAACGATCGCTGATAAGCGGGCGCTTATCTCGTTATCGCATTATCGCGTTATCGCGTATTTATATAAACTACAAAAGGTCCAAAAAACTATGATAAAAGAAAACCTTAATTATAAACATTGTATCACCCATATTAAAAAATATATTTAAGAATATGTGGGTATTGGGGTCGCATTTCTTGAGCTTAGAACCTGAAAAGTTAAATGAATACACATTATTTAGAATTAACATTTTTAAGGTGTCTTCCACCGCGGCACACCTGAGACTTCTTGCGGTACAGTAATGTGCCGCGGCACACAATTGGCCACTGGACACTGATCTAGTTGTTCTAGTTGTTAAAGTCACTGATCTAGTTGGAAAGAACGTTGCCCTAACAACCAGCCGGGTCTGGGTTCAATTATCAGTAACGTCACTATCAAATTGAGATGTTTTCAATTTAAATTTAGTCATGGGTCTTTGTGATATATCTTTATCGGTTCCATGTTTCTTTAGAACACAAATTCGCCGTACAGAATACTTCTTACAATAAAAAAATTGTATACCGATTCTTCCATACACAGAATATTCCACACCTTTTAATATTTTAGATTAAAAAAATAATTGTTTTTTTTTTTATAATGTGTAATGTATTATATCATGGATGACAAGTATTTTAGCCAATCAAACAGGCAACCTTTTTAATAAAAAAATAAATGAACTGTTTATCATCAAAGACAATACTTACTTATTACAATTTAACAATAAAATTTATATATTTCTGTTTACGGAAGAAGCGGTGTACGGAAAATACGTGTCGGTGTTCGGAAGAATCCGATTACCATTTTCTTCTCGTGTTTATATTCCATGATTTTAATTTTTCAAAATATTCGGTGCATTAACATAAACCGTAATGTTAAATATGTTTTTATTAAAATACTTATTAATTATGTAAAAAAAAATGTAATAATATAAACCTTCAATTTAATTTATTTATTCTTTACGATTGCTAAGAAATTACTTTGTTTCAAATTAAAATGTGATTGAATGCTTCGATAGCGATTTTTTTAAATTTCAATCAGATTATTTGATAACAATTGAAATTAAATTTAAAAAATAATACAAGCCACATTAATCATTGCAACTTCATAAATTGTATAGAGATTATAAATGGCTACCAAAACTCATAAACATATTGCAGTCGATTATGAAAGTCCTAGAGTATCAATGAATCAATTAATAGATAATTTTTTTTTTCTTCAAAATTTAAAGCATCATTAATATTTACTAAGAAAACATTTTTTTAAATGGCCACAGAGTAAATTTAACCTTCATTATCGCTTTGGGAACAATAATAATTTCACTAACATTAACCGTTATTTTTTTACAATTCCTTGTTTTCCAACCTCCATTGTTTATTTAACGGGCCCTTAAAAATAATAAATAAAATCCTATTCATAATAAAAGTGGCTATAGTAATGTTTCATATTTAACATATACGCATTGTTACTTCGGCAAATAATTAATAGAAACTCAAGTAATAATTCTTTGTTGATAATATGATCGATGGTCGATGTTAAGTACCCTCTCAATTCTGGATCTATTAATAACAACTGTATCTACGTATCTCTGCACTTTCTACTATAATATATGGCTGGCAAATGAGTATTCAAATTGTTATGAATAAGATAATCATTTTATGAAGTCAGAGTTAAATTTATATCATGATTTCTCATATTCATTAACTCCAGTTGAAAAAATCTCACCATTTTACCTATGTATTTTTTATCACAACTGTCACATTAAGTGTTTTGTAATCATTTTTTCTTTTAATTTCCACTGCCTAATTCACAATAAAATATAACATAAATAGTTCATTTAGAGGTAAAGTCAGCCATGTGGTATTTTAGAAAAAAATGAGTAAGATGCGTTGTAATATTCTACGCGTTTTAAAGTATCGTAAAAGTAAAGTAATCTCAGTTAATACACGTTTTAACAGTGTTATCTTCGTAAAATAAAAATATGAAATACACCAAAACATCAAGTTAATACGTGATTGTAAGTGAAAGTCCAAGAAAAAAGTTTTAACATTTTACTAGTTGGCTCACTTCATCTTTCGAGGGCTGATATATTCACAATATATTAACTATTTATAGCATGAGTGTCCAACCGGTAGATCGCAATCGACCGGTCGATACCAAATCAAAATTTGGTCGATCCCGAAAGCTTCCGTGAATTTCGAAAAAATATATAATTTAAATATAAAATATACAAATATACTAAAATTAAATTATTTTGTAAGCACATATCTTTCTAATGATATGTATTTCGCATTTAAAATAAACATTTCTAAGTTTGAAGAAAGGAAAAACCCTACTAAATAAAATTTCTTATAAGAATCATATTAGAAGTCGATCGCGAGAAATCTTAAGATTGAAAAGTCGATCAAAAAAGGTTGGACACCCTTGATTTATGGAAAATATTTCATGAAGATTTTAATTTAATCTGTAAGTAAGTAATTTAGCTTTTATCTCTTTATTATGTGTAAATGATCAGTAACTCTTTTTCAGTTACCTCTCACCAAAAACACAAACTTAAAATATTATACATTTTTGCCAATGAGGTAATATTTTCTAAAAATTCTGTCAATTTTTCATTGGATAAAAATATATTTTATTGTTTCTTTCGTTGAAATGATATCGTGTTTCTACGGAGAACCGCCAGTGTAAAAGAATATGAATAGTGATAAAAAAATATTTGTTGTAAATTAATTGTCCTCTCTTCGGATGAAATTGGAATCGCAGTAAAGATTTCTGTGAAAACAGATCACTCAAAAAGGTCTACGATCACTTATGGAGATACTATTATAGTTTTATGATTAAACAATTAAATGCTTATCGCGAAAATTCAATTCAACAATGTTTACTGCAAAGTAATTAGTTTGATTGACATAAGTCTGAACTTTGAAAGCTCACTCAGACAGACGTAAAAAAAAACAGAAGCTATTCGTTTCATAATAACGATACGTGACTAGAATTCATTTTAAACGCTTGATTGCCATTGGAGAGTATTGACACAACCCAATTACGCGAGCCAATTGAAATGTTACTTTTTAGTGTGTGATCTGAATATATAATATTTAATGAAAACACAAGTTTATTTGTACGTGTTCTACAGTTTATTATTAAAAATCGAGCTTGCTTAATTTTATAACGGGTGCTTATTTTCAACTGAACCCGTTAGCCCTGAATTTAATCTGTGCATATTTTTGACAATACATTTTGAAATTCACTTAAGGTGATACATATTATTAATGCTTTATTTGACATTGTTTCTTATTAATTCATGTAGAGCATACAACTTCCTAGTGGTGTTAAGTTAACAAAAGTTTTTTTTACAAAAACTCAAATGCTTAAACTCTTTTTTTCTAACAGAGTAGAGAAAGACTAGTGAAAAAATACAACATAGGAATAAGATAGACTAGTGGTTAATAAGTTGGTTTTGCTAGGCCCCGTTATTTTTGGATTGGAATGGTGAAGAGGAATTTTTAGAGATCACAAAATATTGAAAAAATACTGTTCGTACTGGGACTCGAACCCGCGCAATCTGTCACTGAAGCTAAAGACGCTACTGCTGCTCCTCGGTCCCGAAAATGTGAGGTGTTGTTGATAAATTATATATTTACGATCAAAATACCTTATATTGTCAAATATGGTATAAATGAAGTATGCCTTATATTGTTGTTTTGCACCATGAATATCAAGACTTAAATTGATGATCTTAATTATAATTTGTGATGATGGTGGGTCAAATAATATTATAATAGCCACAAATGCCTTACTTTTTTGATACGATATATAATACCAATAATGTAGTTCAGAAACTGTTTATCAGTGAATGCTGTATCTACTGTAAAATTACAATATACTTTATTATATTAAGAAGGTAGTTGTGTAGATAAATAGGTAGGTAGGTTTTGTCATATGTGTGACACAGATAAAGCTCATTAAAAGTTTCTGGACGGGATAAAATTTGCAGATACCATATCAGAAATCGGCAACCAACAATATTATTTTTAAAACTGTTGCTAACTTATACAAATTTAAATAAATTTACTGCATACAGTAAATACATGGTATGTTTTTATTGAACACGATCTAAAACTTCTTGATTGATTTATCTCATAACTATTAAAGACTGTGGAAATAAAATAAAATTAAGACATTTTCTTTTAAAACTAGGAGTAAATATGGTGAAATTGAAACGCAATATTTTTTATTTGGTTATAGAAAGTTTGATAGAAAAATTCTGACACGAGAGTTTTAATTAATTGTCTCTGGGAAAAAAGAAGAAGACTTAAAAACGATATAATTCTTGTATTTAATATTAATTAAAGGGTTTTTATTAATTAATCGTACATATATCTTTATAAACTACAGGTAGATTAAAACTTAAATTTTTAATTTAGATAGTTTTCCAGGAAAAAGGAAAGAAGTGTTCTAAATATTTCACAGCAAAAAAATAAGCTACCCTTTCTCAAGTATACATTCTCGAAAATATTAATTGTCTAAAAGTATTCAAAAAATAAAACTCTATTTTGTCTTTATTCCATATTTATTTACATTTGAATCGTTCAAATTATGTACATTCTCACAGATTTTGTCACTAACGACCCGGGTTTCACCTTTCGGCATCTTCAGGCGTTCAAGTGCACGGATGAACTTGAACTGACGCTTAGTAAATGAATGTTTCAAGTTTATATAATAAATAAATGTATCATTGAGTTTAAAGCCATTGCTGGCGAATTTAATATTGAAATTCCACCGAGCACTTTCAGTCAAAATCTTAAACCATATTTATTTATTAATATTATGACCGGTTTCGTTCATCACGAGCATTGAAGATCTCATCAGATGGTTTTCGATAATGTCTAATAGTAATACTACCAATCCTATAATACTTTTCCACTAACTATTGATAGTGAACATCTTAAAAGTGAGTGAGTGTAACAGTACGCGACCCGAGTACTACAAGGTTATATGTGAAAAAATTTGACGAAACAGAAGTTACAACGTGGCAGTCTTCCAAGTAACATTATTGGTGTACATTGTTATTTTTGTTTCGTCAAAATTGTTCACATAGAACCTTGTAGTACTCGGGTCGCGAGTAGTTAATAAAATAAAAATATAATATTATATAGTCTATGAAAATATGGATATAAAGGTATCTTAACAATAAAAGTTTACATTTTATTTACTATGTGAAGGAGAGAAAAATATCTCAATTCTCTATATATTCTTCATTTACTCGTAGTATTTTTTAGAGCTTATATGGTTGGAATAAACTTTTAACGTCTTAAGCTGTCAACTAATGGTGGCAAAATAATACACGACTTTTTGTAGTATTCACATTTTTTATAACAAACAAGATCGGCGCTCTTTGAAATTTGCACTAAAATGTTGTTTACTATTTTTTAATAAATTGTTTGGTGGTTCGAATACCAATTTTTCGAATCCCTCACACAAGTGAACGTCTTAATTTTTGCTACTGCGAAATAAATTATAAAATGTTATTCTACAGTACGTACGATAATTTATTATAGAATCCGGTTGTGATAAATCGATCGAAGATGTCTGAAATAGATTGCGACCACCGAATCTTTTGACAAACGCCAAATTAAAATTCCACACTTCATATTATATGACGACCATTAAGCGACCGAAAAGAAATTGCCCAAATATTTAGGTCACATATCTAGTTTAGCCTATCCATTGTTGCTGCCACATACGACCGGCTGCCCCAATCTCAAAATTCACTCGACGAAAACATTATTTCATATATGTACCTTTACATACGTAGTCCAGCGGTAAAAAAATGTGAAATTTTCTTGCTATTTATAGCCAATATACATCCGTAGATATTAATTTGCTGTCTAAACCTACAATTTGGATATAAATTGTCGAGAAAGCGATTAAAAAAAATTCTTGTGGTAATCGAACGGTGAATACCATTCCGCAAGGTAGAATTTTAATTTTAATAGGCATTGATAATTTAATAATCGTAAAATATTTATATTATAAATCAATAAGAAAAAAAATGCAAAAGTAATATCTCGGAAGCAAACCACGGTATGATGATAAGCAGTAATCAAATTTTAAATAAAATATAGCTTAATATTTTCGATGTAATTTTACCGTAATTTATATAGAAATTCATTATATTTAAATATTTCGTCCATTTTTTTTTTTTTTTGCAAGTTAAGGGAAATCTTAGTTTTGCATTTTCCGCGGAAAAAAAACCAAATCCCTATTTTTTTATGAGATTCACATCCCCAATTACACTACCCCCAATTACACGGTCCCGACGATAGTGTAAATGGGGGTTTTACTGTAGTCAGCATAATATCAGGATAGGAATTGGTCAAATATTATTATTAACTTACCGCATTTAAAGAACTCCTTTATCGAACTTAGTACGAGAGTAATTTAAAAAAAACCTTCTGTAATATTTATAAATTGTCGGTTACAATTTTCTGTCTATTACTTATCAATATGTAACCATTGAAGTGAAAAATTTCGATCGAAATTTGACAAGTACCCGGACGCTTGTCTTATTGTCAATATAATCAAATACTTATCTCATTGTTCCGCCGTACCGAGGCTTGATCCCGGGACCCATGCCGTCATACGCTAGCTACTAGGCCACGGCACCACCACACGCAAAATACCTCCACGCACACAATCAAATCTGAAATCTTGCCTACAATCAATCACACATGTGCGCTGTGTACACTTACACATATAAGATAATATAATATATGGTAGACGCGGGTCGTCGAACCCAAAGCCGAGTAGTTGGAGAGTAAGGCTCTTAGCATACTCGAATGGGCGAGTGTGGCCGCGCCCCGGACCTCCGGTGTCGTAAACACACGTTCGCAGCACAGTTTCGGACCGTGGCATACTTACAAAATCGTACCAATACCAGGCAAAATAATTTACGTTTGATTCTTTGTGAGGGGAATGCTGGATACTTTCAAGAAACCTTTGAGTAAATTTACGATTTAAAAAAATACATTATACAGTAAAACCCCCATTTACACTATAGTCGGGACCGTGCAATTGGGGGTGTCAATCTCATACAAAATTAGGGATTTGGTTTTTTTCCGCAGAAAACGCAAAATTAAGATTTCCCTTAGTTTTGCAAAAAAATAAATATGGACGAAATATTTAGTTTTTGTAGTAGTAAATATCCCGCACACAGACAGATGCTCAGCGATGCGTGTATAGCCTGGCACGTGTTGAATACACAGACGCTAGCCAAAATTTGACTGTATGCGCGGCACAGACGACCGTTTCTTAGTAACGACAATGGAATGCGACCGTGCAATTGGGGGATTTGTGCCGAATATTTCAAGCCAGCGCGTAATTCGGGGTAGTGTAATTGGGGGTTCCACTGTACTATCTAGAAATTCGGAAAATTATAGTATTTGGTTGCTAATTTTTCATGATAACAAAACATTGAATAGTAAAATAAATATGTATGCTTTTGAATTTTCAATGAAATATACTGTAAAATAATACATGTATACCATCTCAATATATTTGGTGTAATTCCATACGTTTTGTCAATTGATATTCATATTTTGTCACTCTATTTTTGGAAGAATGAACGTTTTTCTAATTTAATTTTCATTCCCTAAATCTTTTAGAACAGAAGTAAACATATTTCGATTCTAGTATAAAAGAACTTTTGGGTAACTATAAAAATAGCTGCTATATGCCATGCGTATTAATTAACCTATAATATGGAATACGTTAAGTGTAACTTGTATTAATACATGTATAATATAAACTAAAGAAATATTTGTAAAATGGCATGAAAGCTGTGTTTTTACTATACAATATTACTCTAATATAATCAGGGGTGGGCTGGAGGCGGCTCGGAAAGACCGGTGGGCCCTTTGTTAAATTATGAGAAAATAATATTCTCAGATCAAATTATTATATAACTGCAATTTCTATATTTATATTTATATACATTTTTAGCTATTTACATTGACAAGTTTACGGTAAATTGCATATTATTACATATTATAAGTGTATTAAGTAACAATCAATTGTTTACTTAAGTATTGTATATAATTGCATAGGAGTGATAAGAAAATTCACTCCTTTCTCAGAACACTTATAATTGCTTCGAGATTAAGCGAGCCACTTGTTAACGTATTGGCAGCCCACCGCTGAATATAATGTATTTATAACAAATAAACGACAGCAAAATTGAGCTACCGTGAAGTTAAGTGAGTCAAGTAGTAAAATTTGGAAACTTTTCTACCAGAACTTTAAATACAATCACGCTTTACTAGGCGTTTTGATGGATTCCATATTTTCTATTTTAGGGAGATAACACTATTGCATTGTGTATTTACATTATTACAAAACAAACAGTAATAATTGCACAGGGTAAAATATCCATTCATAAACTTTATAAATTACAAGTTTTACAAGAGATGCGTTAACGTGTAACCTAATTGAGGTAATCAAGAAATGTGACGATGTGAAGAGGTTAAAAAATAGCCAATTTATTATAGAATTAATCATACTCATGTCATACGATATTGATTACGCCTGGCATAATAGATATAGAGGCTATGCAGTATTTTTGACGCGGGTTATAGACAGAGTGACGCAAACTGTCTTAAATCGGCACTTCAATAAATCAACGGTTTAATAAATCAGATAATAACCTTACTTTATTGCGGAATCGACATGTTTAATTCCCGTTTTTTTAACTTTTCTCCACTTAAAAAACACACATTTAATTTTTTATCGATTCGCACTAAGCTATATAATGTAAAAAAAATGAGAAACAATTAATTCTTTAGTATATAGATTAAAGTAAGCTTTGTAAATACTACCGTATTAATAATAAACGTGTTCAAATTTTGGCAATTGTGATGAATCAACCAAAATAACATTAAAAAAATAAAGTTTATTTTTTTTAAATCACAAGAAAAAGAAATAATTTACTTGTCACTAAATATTGTAATAAAGATATCTTAGCTATTAAAATTTGTCGACTTATTATTTTTGCATGTTTAATTTATAATACTAGTGACATAAATTAAAATTCTTGTATATTTGTAGTCTGTAATAAATATAGTTTTTTTAATATATGGCGTTACACCTAATGTCAATGCGAAAAATATTTTGAAATTGGAAAACCATACGAGCTAAAATCGATTTTATAAATCACTTCAGATCAACGAGATGAGATTGCACATTACATACAACACATGATGGAAATGTGTGTTTGTGATAATCACAAATAATAATTTAAAAAAAAAATAATCTTATATTGACTTAACTGAGATTTCAACCAAGACCAGTCGGATCGCTAGGGAAAAGCTTTAAACAACTATACCATACGTTTTCTAATTGTTTAAGATACTTTTTTTTCTGTACAGGCAGGTTTGTCTCAAACGATTTTTTAATTATTTTTAAGCATATCAGAAAGGTTTCGAAAATTGCTTTTATTTACAATGGTTTATTTAAAATAATTCACGATTTCAATTTTACCTTCACAAGTCCTGGTAATCTATGAAATTATATGATATAAAAGTAAGTATCAGTTGTAGACTTTAATCAAATCTATATGAAGGGAATAGTAAATAAAATTTATTTATAGTTTGACGTTTAAATATTATATGTGTTCCATTTTATTTGGATTCAAATATAAAAAAATCCCTCATTTTAAATTCACAAAGAACGCAGTCAAAACGTACAAATCGAATATCCATAATGTATTGTATTGAAGGGTGAATGGGGAATATAATAATGTGCAGCTCGGTACTGTATAGGCAAACCGATTTGCGAAAATTGATAAGTGCGCATATTTGGAAATGACCTACCCGTGGGGCGAAATGGCAACCCGACACCTTCGCTTTGAATGGCGCGCAATCGCGAACGGAAGTGACGACACTATATTACGGAGCCGGGAACTTTTTTGAAAAGCGAACACTATTTTTAGTCATAGAAAAACTGCGATACATAGATGTCTATGGTATCAGCATAGAGCAGTGGTCAACAAACTAAAAAACAACGAGCTTATTTTTTAATTTGAATTAAACAACGCAAGCAAAATTTGTTGTTTTTATTTAATTTTGACACATGTCAGACATATAGGCTTACAACTTATATATTACAAAATGTCTTTCCACAATAGATTGACAGTATTCTCCCATAAATAATATCAACCAAGCTTACACTGCTTAAGCTTTATTTAAGTAATTAACCTAATTTAAAAATTATATAGTAATAAGTATCAATGGCTTAGACCAGGGGTGGGGAACCTTTTCATTTCTAAAGGCCACATTTATTTATCTGATTCAACATAAAGCCACAGTAAAGAAAACGTTGAGACCCCCTTTTTTTCAAATTTCGAAGATATAATGGGTTGATTACGCTCTTTATCCAATCGCTTGCGTATATTTTTTTGATAAAAGTGAATATTTTGTTCAAGTAAAAAGACAGAATCGGAGTAGCCAAGAGGCCACAGGTTCCCCTCCACTGTAATTGTCTCTCATTAGAAAATTGGCATCAATACATAATTATCGAAAAAGTGGACTTGACGTATTCTGCTTTTCAGCTTCAGAAAATATTTTTTGGCATAAGATAATGTAATAAATATTTGATGAACTAAATAAAAAATTATAAAATTTACCATCGTTTAGTAATTAGTTGGTTTATTCAATGTTTTGTTTATTAATATATGTTATATGCATTACAATATTTAGGGGTAGGCTGGTGGAGGTTTAAAGAGGCTCGCTCGAACCCCTTGGTAAATTAAAAAATACTCTTCTCAGATCAATTCAAGTATTGATGGTTTAATTGTGAAACGTAAAGCTTTGATGCCTTTTTAAATTTTTCGTAAAATACATTAATTTCGGGTCCTTAATAAAAGAGATCTAGCCACTCTTTTCATATTGTGATGTTGACTGTCAAGTCTGAAGCGAATCCTTTGTTAACATATTTGCAGCCCACCGTTGACAATATTGGTGTGATTTACAATCGAAATGAATTAACATTTCTGTTTCTATAATTCCTATATACCATAGAGCACAATATATACTTAATTCATATACATATAATTCAATATAAAGTTTTTGACAATTGAATATTGTACGAAGTAGGCTTTTAACTGAGAAAAAAGAAAATTACTTAGCATTTGTTTTTATTATTTAATTGCTATCTAAAATAAAAGAAGGTGAATTTTTGACCGTTATGAGAAACATGAGATATGTTTTTTTCTTAATAGTTGAGAACCTCTCCTGAAACCTGTATACGTATATTGTGCATATACAAGGATTTAAGGGAGGACACAATGAAACTTATGATACAATATATCATCTTGCCAAACGTTTTAGTTTGAAAAGCATTTCACAAAAGTAGTTATTCATTATGTTATGCAATATGAAACAAATATACATAAATATATCCATATGAAAAAAACATACATAAAGAATGTTTTAAAAAAAAACGTTTACTGTTAACTGAGGTAGCGTAATGGGATTTTTTTAAATTATTAAATATTTGTTTTATCTATGTTTTAATCATGTTCATGGTTTATTCAATTAATTGGAATTATTAAAATAATATGTTTTTTTGCTAATATAATTAATGAAACGACATCATCAAAATATTATATTTAAAATATTATAATTTCATAGCGTAATCTAACGAAAAATGAAGATATTTATAAAAAAACAAACCAAGTACCATAATCTTTTCAACTGAATTATTTCTTGTCAAACGAAAAACCTGTGGCAGTTATAAGTTTTAATTTAATTATGTATTATTTCATTATATTATACCACCTTTCCAATTTTTAAATCATGAGAGCGACTAACTAACCACTAGATTTGTCCTAGACCTATCGTTTTAATCCGTACTCTTTTCGATTATAAGAGAGTTTATACAATTGAGTAGCAAGTAATTCTCGTAAAAAAAATATGTTGTGATACATCCTTTTGGAGGTCATATGCTTTATATTAGGACGGACATGGATTTAAAAAAATAAGTATTACATACTTAAGTAAAATTTCTATTTATTCAGAAACTTTTATCTTATTTATTATCTTATAAATTATCGACGCACGATTCAGAAGGTTTCAAAGCTTGGATTCAACTAATTCCTCTGCAATATTTTTTTTTAAATGTAGAAAATGATTAGATAGGAATTATTATTTTCAAGAAGTTTCTTGAATTATATAAAACCTCAGTGTACATGTTTCTATGTACACTGAATTCACAGTTGAAACAAAATGTTATTATATGGAGATGTGCTCTTTTTTGGTTACATGGCTTGAAATTCAGATTTCTTCAATCTATTAATACCCCCATTTTTTGTAAACAAACAGAAACTTTCAGTTAACCGGTACTTACCGCGGATTATCGATTTGGAAACACTGATCTAAATAGCCGCTATACTCAATAGGAAACATTATTTTAAAATCACTGTTTTCCAATACGATCATATATTTGTATGTTAGTGACATTCATACGTAATATTTTTAGCTGACTAAAATACTATTGAATTTAAAAATAACAATATTTATGTATAATAAATAATGATGTCTCTCTCAATTGCCACGCTCTTGCAATAGTATTACAGTGTCATCTATCTATTAAAACTAGTAGCAATTTATGATAGCTCGTAAGCAAACCTTATTTTTTAACATCGAAGTCTCAAACCATCTATGTTGGTACAGAAGTCTGTTTTACCATGAAATAAATTAGTTTGTGTAACTTACCCACGGAGCGCTGCAGTCGTTTGAGATCGGTTGGAAAGCGGGAACACATCGAAACGTCATTTTGTACTGCTAGATGTCTCTGGTAGAATGTAGCACGGAAAAATTATCACTTTTTTTGTCAAATTGACAACTGAACTATTGGAGCCTCTTGTCACACCTAACCTGTCGGAAAACGAAAAAATAAGTTAGCAAAATAATAATTGTTCTTACAACAAAATATATATATTTACAAATGGTGTTTTTAATTTCTAGCATCGAGATTATTAATTCAAATTCGTAGTTTATTTACAAAATACTTCCATAATTAAAATCGTTTAATTAAATGTGTTGACATGAAAAACAGAATGTTAATTAACACTGTTAGCAGTAATTCATTTCTTATTCAGTGGCGGATTTAGCAATTAGAAAGAGCGTGAAACAATAAAATTCGGAGACCCTAAATGAATTTGAAATATATGGGCTATATATAATACATGCATACATAGAAGTTTTTTTAAGGCCCCTAAGATAAGAAGGCCCCCAGCGCGCACCTTCCTCACTGTTCCTAACGCAATTATTTTTTTAATGATAAATTTATGATTATAAAAAAACCGTTGTCGTAAAATAAATATTTTTTAAATACTGAATTAGAAGACTAAGTGATGCATGTTAGGGGCCAGGGCTGTAGTGAGGTCATTTAGCGCCTGTGGCAAGGGGTCGACTTGGCGCCAAATATTCGTAATTTCTTATTTTTCTAAAAAATCCTGGCATCATTTTGCCGCCACTGCCCCCCAGCTACGACCCTGTTAGAGGCGGAAGATATAAACAAATCAGACGATACGTATACTTCTGTCATCAGTAAAAACACATGTAACAGTAAACGGACGATTCTGAGCTATGCAGTGTAATGCGATTACAATCACGCTTTTATTGGTGTTTTGGCTCTTATGACAATATCGAAGGAAGAAATAATAAATCGCAAATATTGATACACCCTTTTTAATGGCAGTTAATATTTCATTATTCAAGATTTTTTACTATAACAGTTATTTATATATTACATAACGACTGTGGAAAGGAAAAAGGACGTAACCCACACATATTAAATTTTACAGGAGGCGCAAAAAACGTGTTTTGATGATATTTGGCCATACGTAAATAATGAATTTATACACAACCTTGGAGTACACGGAGACTTCTAAACTGGTGTTAAATTGACATAATCTAATATTAATTAAAGAAATTGTCTAGGAAAAACTTTAATTTCAGTCTTTTTTCTTGGTTTTATTTTTTTACAAGGTCATTTTTTTCAAAATTAAAAGCTAAATTTAGATACTAATTCGGCATTTGCAGCTTGAATCCTTTTGATAGAACGTGTATCAAGTTGTATACACTTTGATTATCGAAAAAAAGCTGTTTTGGAAAAATTGAGGGTTGCGTCCTTTTTCCTTTCCACAGTCGATATGTATCATTTTTATGAAATAACGAGCATTGTACCTTATTATAATCTATTTTAGAGAAGTCTCGAGATTGAATTATTTGTGGAGTGAAGTTTTTGAATCTCGATAAATGCATTTAGTTGTAAGTATGCTAAAGGTGGAATAAATTTACTACCCATCTACTCGGAATAATTATCAAAAAGCTGAATGGACTTTTAATTATTCAATCAAATGCATAAACCATTGAACCATAAAGAATTTCAAATATTCTTAATCATAATTTATAATGGATGATTCAGTCGCTTGTGTTTTACTTCAATTATACCGGAATCCTGTTTTTAAGGATGTAATTTATTCTCAGAGGCGTGCCCTGGATTATTTGAAAAAAAACATCTTGGCCTATAATGTCTATTTGAAATACATAATCAGGCTCAATAAAGCATAAGACTGGCAGGAGGGGCCACAAGTTGTTTGGTGTTGCGAATATATTATTTATCATTTGTAATGTAGGGTTGGGCGAGCTATGTATGTTATATTTTTGTTTTTGTATTTTAAACGGGTGAACGGATTTTCCCGAACACCAATTCTCCAAACACGATTTTTTCGAACACGATTTTTCCGAATACGAATTTTCCGCACTAGAATACTCCGTACACTAATTCTTCCGAACACAGAATATTCCGTACACTTAAATATTTTTAATATAAAAAGCATTGTTTTATTATAATAATGTGGATTTTTTTATGTCAATTGTGTCAAATATTTTTCATTTTCATTTTTCACGCATTGTTTCAATGCCTTTTCAATAAATTAATCAATCCGTCGGATAATAAACGCATCATATATATTATAATGAACATTTCATAGTACTAATAAATTCATTCTATATTCATAGTTGAACAAACTAAGGGCTTAAAATAAAATTTGATAACTTGATAAAATAATTGATTGATAGTGATCAATTGATATCGCTTGTAATTATATCATGCACGAGCAATACAAACCCATTTTATAAATCTGCAACCGACCATAAATACAATAACGATCGACGCACTGGCCATTTCTGGTTTATATCCATAATTTTCATTTAAATTCAATTGGAGATGTAGTTAGACTGTTTGTAAATTCTGATGTCGGGAGAGGGGAGGAAGGGTAAATGTTCATGAAATGATAGCTTTGATTTTAAGTAAACAATATATTTAATGAAGTAATAAAGGAACGGTAAATAAAAGTCTGTTTGATTCACTTGCCATATATACAAGCAGATACTGTAATAAAAAAATGGCTCTTGTAATTATACTTCGCACGTCACTGGTGCACATACAACATTCACGTACAACTTCTACAACACCGTTGAACCTCCCACCAATTTATTTTACATTCCTAATTATCTTTTTTTGAGGTTTTACATTCGGCGAGGCTTCGGCGCGTGTTTTGAATTATTTCGACTTACAGGGCCATCAACTAAACTTACTCTATAAAAATCAATATAGAACCTTAAACTTTACAAAATTAACATTTTTGATAATTTGTATCGATAAAATTGCATTTTTTAAAAACAAAGTCTTTATTTTGCTATACGAAGTACGTAAGTATTTAGAAAAAAAATGATAACTTTGTTATTTATTTGGTTGTGTTAATAAGTGTGACACGTGCTTCGTTTCATTAATATGAACCATTTTCAGACTATATAAATCGTATAATTTATATTTGTAACATTAATTCTAATTATCAATCACGACGATATGAAGGATGGGAGACTCGGGTAGACTGAAAAATGTTTTCAATTGATCCTCCTGCAAGCTTAGCGAAACCAGTTCTAATGAAGATTACTTTTCTATCTTGTATCGTCCTCAGATTTTTGATAAATTTAAATAACCGTCGATAAATAGTCAGTTTATCTAATTTATTTATTATCCCATTTAGCACTGAGTTGATTTCTTTGCCATCACAAACACCCTCGACTAAGATCTCAAAATTTAAATTTTACATTGACCTTATCGGGAATCGAAACCAGACACGCATAAATGATAGAACAAGCTTTAATCAACTAGAACACTTACTTGAAATATTTACCACTTGAATACCAAACGGACACATATGTCCGGAACATATGCAAGCGAACACGAATGTCCAAGACATTTAAAAAATCAAATACTTGGTATTCTAATGAAATATAAGCAATATTTTGATGAGTATGTATTGTGCTATCTATACTGAGTCAATATAGGTTTTTAAAATATCGAATTCAAGTGTATATTAGGCAAAATTATTTTTCTCACAAACACGCAGTATCTCTGCGACATATTAATGATTTATTTGCGCGGTATTCAAATGGTTAAATAAATGCTATTTATAGGCCAGTCGCTCAACGCTCACAGATTTAAAGATAAATATAATATTAGATTAATTTTATAAATAAGCTCACTGCTGGTTAATCACCTTATGTAGAATTTAAAGAAAAAAACTCACAGCTAGCTTTTTATTTAAGTTCTTTAAGCTTTTGAGTAAAATGCTTCATAGTGTTTGAAAACCTAACGAAATCAAAAATTCCTGATGAATTTGAGTGAAGGTATAGTCGAATTTTCAATTGATTCAGTGCAAGACCTTGCCATGCAAGATTCAATAAAATACTGTTATTTTTAACAACTTAACTTTCATTTCGTATTTTGTTCAATTGTATGAATTTATTTTGCCGATTTGAGCCGATGTCATCGTACATACATTGTACATATATTGAAAGTTATACCAATACATGAAAATGTTCAATTATTGATTCAAGTTCCTGAACGCTGGGCTGCATAAAAAAGCAACCATGCATTAATTACCTCTCGGACACTGTATATATAAATTGAATAATATCATATGAAAAAATCTTTATAATTTTATTTACTATGCGTTTTACAGTTTAATAATATCATCAAGATTGACATATCAGTTAACAAATTTGGCGGTAGATTTGTGTAAATTCATTTCTAACTCAAACTAAAATCTGACAACATTGTGATTCCACTGGTTTTGTTACTAATTCTAGCTCGTATTTAAAAATTACAAAATAAAAAAATGGGACTGGTTGAAAGAAAATATCTCAACTATCATTTTGTTATTTATGTTAAACTATAGATTTGCCGCCTGTGTTGGCTTCGATTACGGAAGTCACAAGTTTGAATCCCAGTACGGACAGTTTTATAAATTGATTTTTTAATCGATTTATGAATTTCTATTCGGAGGCATGGATGTATGTGATGTCTTGAACTCCCTTCTCCCACCCATCTTATCCCATGAATGGGGTGTATCGATAGGGATTCGCTTACCACTAATCCTGTCCTAGTCCTATCTTTCTGTTTCCACTATCTTTGGAAAAAGAGAGGTTGAGAAACTGAGTAAGAAGCAGTTCTCGTAGAAACACTTCTGTTGAGATAAACTTCATGTGCTCCACATTGGGAGCGGAGATGGTAAAAAAAAAAATAGTCTAGAGATTTTGGAGTCGATTCTTCAAGGCGTGTAACAGTAATATAAATAAAAAAATATCAGACTAATTTTAATGTATTTTATTTTTTAAGGAAAATACCTTTACGTCAAGAATTGTCAGTACAAGCTATTCAAAGTTTTGTTAGAATTCCGCTAAAGCCTTGTTCTTTTCAACTAAAAAAACAGGATTATCACAGTATGGTGCTATTTATATTAATATTTAAATTAAGTTTTTTTTAACTGTTGATCGATAACCCTGTCTAAAATTTCTTAGTGATTACATATAATATACATGTAGGGTGCTTAATTTTGTTGCTGGATCACCCGTTGGAGAGACGGTAGCAGGTCACGACCGTGGCTCGCGTCCAACTCCTCGCAAGCCCGGTAGCCTGGTTGTGTGCTAGCCTGGCACACGGCTGAGGATCATGCTGTTTTAAAGGTAGCCGAATTGACGCCCCCCTTTCTCGACGCTCTTCGATGATCATTATCTCAATAACTAACACACTTTTAATCGCCCCCTTCGTTTGGATAATCAAAAACAACATCTCTTACTAAGTTATTAGTTTCAAAATTATATGTCTTAGGTAGGTATGTTAATAGTTTCACGGAAATATCGACTTGTACCTAACA
Organism: Himalopsyche anomala; assembly: GCA_031772345.1. Lineage (NCBI taxonomy): Eukaryota > Metazoa > Arthropoda > Insecta > Trichoptera > Rhyacophilidae > Himalopsyche > Himalopsyche anomala. The sequence continues at coordinate 6,986,565 of CM062829.1, forward strand.
TATACAGAATTAACTACTAAGGCAAGGTTTCCCAAACTATGTTCCGCGGAACACTGGTGTTCCACAGAACCTGAATTGGTGTTCCGCGAACACCCACATAACTTAAAAACCACCCTTTTTATTAACGTATTTTGTTTTATTTGTATACTATTATAAATTCTTTCTTCTTCTTCTTTGGCCATGTTCGCTCCCTATGTGGAGCATATGGCCGCCACGCGGCACCTCCATGTTTCCCTGTCTTCCGCCAATTGGTTTGCTTCCTCCCATGACATGCCAGCATCCCTCAGTTCCGCCGAGTGCATCCTATGGATAGTACCCGACGGAGTCCGGGACGGCGAAATTCCACCGGTCGAAAGAAAAGGTAGGCAGGATTGAGGCTTTCCGGAGGCATCTGCAACACGTGACCCAGCCAGTTCCAACGTCTATCTATAACCACTGACGTGACGGGACGCTGTCTTGTACGCTTCCTTATCTCTGATATCTATTATAAATTACCTGACCTAAAATTAAGCCAAGTTTTCCGTTAGAATTTTCGGATTTTCAAAGTACTCCAATACAGAAAAAAGTTTGGGAAACCCTGTACTAGGGCTTATACAAAAACCGACTTTTGAAAAAACCGGTTTTCGAAGTTTTACAAAAAATGGATAATTCAATTAAAATGGAGAGAAAAGGTTATTTTTTTATATGTTGTTTATTTATATACATAATAATACACAACAAGAAATTATTTACTCCTAAGAAAATATGATTTAAGAAAACACGAAGCGTCCACTGATCGTTTTGTAACAAAATTTCCTGATGAAAATACCCTATCGCTGGGTAATGATGAGGGGCATATGGTCTTTAAGCCATCAAATAAAAGATCCAATTTTTCTGTTCTTTTGTTTATAGACTCGTTTATAGAAAACTCGGCACAACCGGTTACAAAGATGAAAAACCGGTTTTCAAATGTCACAAATTTTGCCAAAAAAACGGTTTTTGAAAACTGACAAACCCTAGTAACTACATACGCATTATGTTCGCTTCTAATGTGAAGTATATGGACTGGTAATAAAGCATGTAAAGTGTCAGTACGAACAGCGTGTTTTGCATCGATTTCTTGATTTCTGTTCGTAGGCATGGGTGTTTGTGATGTCTAAAAATTCTTTCCCACCCTTCCAATCTTTTAATAACTAGGCGTAGCGAGAGTGATTAGTTCACCACTAGTCCTGTTCTTACCTTATTTTTATATTCCTACTGCTCTCATGAAAATAAATGATATAAAATATTCAAGTTTTAAAATACGAAAAATGATTAAATGTAGTGAAAAGTTTAAATTCCATAAAAAATCCTGTGATATCTTGGCTACAATAGTGAATACGAGTAGTTGCTTAATGGAAAAATGTAGATCTTAGCATGGTGAATCCAATGATGTTAATATCTCAAAAAGTCGCTTTTTGGACTTGTTCCTGTCTTGAACTGGTGTATCGATATGATCAAAATATAGATGGATTGATGTCGATCAGACACAAAGAACTTAAGGTGAAGACTGTTGCCTGACATTGATTTTAAAGTTATTTCAGATAGATAATTGATATCCAAAAACCTCAGTGTACGCATCTTATACTAAAAGATAAAAATGTATATTATATGTTGTTAGTTAAAGTAATATAATACACATACAGTCTACAGTTTTGGCGACGTTGGTGTTTTGACAGTCGTAGCACAGCCGTAGCAGTGTCGTAGGTTTTAATTTATGATCGTAGTAAATGTATAATGTTCTTGTATATATTTAATTAAAAATAATATTGTCTTTAATAAGATTCAATACGAATATTTTGGAAGCGTTGGAATGTCCCAAGAATTAGTTTAATGTGCATATTTGATATTTTTAAATCTAAAATATAAATTTTCATGTTTTATAGTGTCGCAAGACTATAATATAAAATAATAATAAAAAAAACATAAATCCACAAGATAAATATTATTACAGCTATATTTAAAAAAAAAATATAATTACAACAGAAGGGGGGATAATAAAAATTACAATTAATTTCCCATGAAATAACAGCGAAATTCGACGAAATTTTGTTTCAATTTAAATTTATTTTTTTGTCTGTGGCAGCTTATATTCATTTTTTTTTTTATTAATTTAGAAGAATATCAAATTAACTTTGTGAGAACGTATTTATAATGAATCTTCGAATGTGTCTTGTTAGTGATATGTTACAGTTTCACTGTTTCAGTAAGTAGTTTATTAATTAAATCAATTTATTGAATGTGTACCTACAGAAACAATAAACATTGTCTGACTGACAGTTATATACGCAGGCATTATGATGTCAAGATAACATGACAGACAGAAATAAAGCAAACGTCATAGTGTAGAAAGTACAGCATGATATTAGCCGCAAGTCATTAAGGAGATTTTATATCAAAACGTTGGTAACGGCTGTGAGTATGATTGATTTCATTTTGTTTCATGGCAATCCATTTTAAGACCAGAGACACCTGGCCGCATAAGCGTGCACTCAACAACCACGCTATTATTATTAACTTTATTTAACACTTCGTGACGCAGTCAATATTGTAGTTATGTTCTTTTATAGCAAAACGTTAACTCCAAATTTCAACAATTCGCAAACAAATGTGCTCGAAACACTATTATCTCGACGTTATTAATTCTAAGTAAAATCTACTTTTATACAAACATGCTAAACTTTGATAAATAAATGATAATTGATTTGATGTTCAATTTTATTTATCTTAAAAAAATCATTATTACAACGTCAACTATCGACGTATTGCAATTTGTGCTAGCCCAAATAAAACCAGACTATACGAAGGAATGATAAAAACGATACGTTTATGTCTATTCAAGATTTTTTCAAAAAAAAAACACTGTTTTTAAACCACTAATTTCTCGCGTTATAGGAAAATTAAAAGTTGGCCAAAAATATCGGAAATTATTACAGAGGAAGAGACAAAAAATATCACTTTTGACATTGTTTTATTGTACAATTTATTGACGAGCGTTGGATTGATATTTCAATGAAATAATCACATATTGCCATACAGTCGAATAAAAAAATGATTTGATTGAAAAATATTTTTTTTATTGTACAGTGAAGATTTAGATTATTTGTCGCAGAAAGATATAACTGCGGTTTATCTTTATGTATTTACGATCTTAAGTTAAAAACAATAATCATTAAAAAATATACCTGTACGCAAAGTGTTAGAGAAATATCTCATTAGCTGCCATCTCTCGGTGGTAAGAGGAACAATGCATATAAATCAAAATTTAAATTAGGCATCGCATTCTACTTGACATGTTGCCCGTCCGAGCTTTTTTCGTTCCGCACTTTTTTGTTTTTAATTATTTATAATATGTTTTGTTCATTCATTATTTTTTCTAGCCCTGAATAAAGGACAGTTGAAATTGGTATTTTAATGAAATCGAGAAAAGAAATTAACCGTTCTTAATTGTTTGTCTTTTTTTACGCGAGCTCATTGTAATGTGTCAAATTTTCTACACGCAATCAAGGACTCTCACGACCAAGTTTTGTTATTTTAATACACTATAATACTATAGGTTCGTTGTATGTACATATAAATTTATTATATGTGTAGTAATACAAAATTCCTGGTAATTGATAACAGAATATGTGTAACAAGTATTAGTTGTGAGTCAGTTGCCTATCTTTTTTTACAAAGTAAGGAACGAAGGAAACTATCAGCGAAGGTCTAAAATTTAGCAAATCTTTCTCTCTCTACACTTAAAAAATGGTTGGGGTAATATTAATACTTCACAATCACCAAATTTAATAAAAAAGTAATGTTTTCATTTGGGAATTCGAGCCCTTGACCAAGAACGAAGACCAAGATTTGTGATTACTGAATCATCGGAACAATTATATTTAGGTTGGGTTAATACATGGTTTTATAATGGACAGTAAAAATACGAGAATTTTTTTTTGCATTTAAATTAATATAAATTTAAAATAAATATTTTAAATTCAACTGGGATTAAGATTGAATTTATATTGTCTTACGCTAAAAATAGCCACCAATTACATTTTGCAATTTGTGATATGTAACTACATAATTTAGTTATTTTCCCCAAATAAAATTAGAATTAGTTTATTTGTCTCTATAGATTATTTTGAAAAACTATTTTCATTTTCGATGTTAAAAATAAATTATCGAGTCATGAATAATTTTGACAAATTATAAAGAATTTAACTTTTAACATATTTTGACAAAATATTCCTTCAATCTAAATCAATTTTGGCATAGAGTTCAAAAATTATTGCACACTTAAAACTTAAACAAGTGAAGTTTCGTTTAAATTTTAAAAAAGGAACGCAGCAAAAACTTTTTCTCAATTCGAAAATAAATTGAAATTTAGAACACAAGCAATAAGTGTAGCAATAATGAAACGGTGGTCCGAATTGTGGCAGTGCATTCTTTTAGAATTTCATTAAAGGTGTGCAGATAAAATTTGATATTATATTATATTAATTAAATTACCATTGACTTGTCAAAAATTCGGTGCTGCAAATATACTTATCTACCTATTAGATGGTTCTGGATAATTCTTGTAGAATTAAAGCTTTCAGTCCAAGTAATAACAAATTGCAACCATAGTGTTAACCGGCGTTTTTTCCCCATGTAATGCGGTGGAACGGCGTTCCTGCACCTTTTTTCTCGACAGTTTTAATGTTTCAAATCAACGTTCGTAAGATTTTATTTTTATTTTACTTTGAAAACTATTTTTATCAGTAAAAAAAGAATTATCAGAACTGAGATAAGATCTTAAACATCGGTTTTGCTTCAAAGACGTTAGTATTTGTTATATCTATCTTTCCCACTCTTAAATTCTAAAATTAACAGGGCAAAGCGAGAGCGATTAGTTAACCATTAGTCCTGAACCAGCCTTATTTTTCAATTCTTATTTTCTTTTAAAAAAAGGACGTTGAGCAACTGACTAACAGGCAGTTCGCGTAAAAAACTTTTCTGAGATACCTCAATTACCAAGTCATATCCTCTACATTGAGAACGGACATGAATTTTGAACTTGTAAATATTCTAGTGGCGTCATTGAAGATTATATTAATTGTAATTTAATGTTTTGGTTACAAATGTGTATATTCAGATTAGATTATTTCGTGTTAATTTTTAAGATTTCGCAAATGAAAAAAACATCTTAAATGTAATGGGAAACTATATGATATCAAGCTTTGTTATGCCTTGTAAAATTTTAGTTTTTAAAATAAAGTAATACTAATTCTTACACCGTATGCATATGGTTGGTATATTATTTCATCAAAAATTAAATGAATGTAAGATATTCAACAGTTAAGCCAAGCCTTCCATATTTAATGTTTTAAATGTAAGCTATACATAATACAGAATTATTATGTATACACGGCAAATGTTATTATGTATTTTTGAATTATTTCAATTAAATCAAGTATACGACCAATAATGATTTATATGTAAAAAAAATGTTCACATATATCTTTATATATTATTGAACATAATTATTTTTATCCCTAAAATATTGCAATTACGTTACCCAATGAAAAAATGTGTGCGCCACTGGCATGAACCAAAAAGGATATCTCTCTCTAAAATGAGTCTGTCAGCAAACACTTGGCCTTTTGTAATGAAGGTAACTTTACGTATATACGTATATACAAACACATTTAAACTCGATTTAAAATATGGTAATACAATATACCGTATTTTATCATTAACATAGTTTATTAAAATAATTAATATTTCAACATGACTTGCTTTAATACCCGACTTGTCCTGGAATTAAGATTTCGGGTTTATCTTCCTCAACTCGTAACTCAACGGTGAACATTATTAACCGCAATGAACAGCCTAAGTTCTATGATGCAATGGCTTGTAGATTTTGCAAGTTTTTTTTAATAACTTTTAAGCTTATTTTAATATTAAATAAAGTAATGACATAATTATTATATAAATCAAAAACAAATAATACTTGAAAGTACTTATAAAAAGCAAAAATAAAGCAATGCAATTATTTTGAAAAACTCTTTAGGGGCCGGGTCGTCTAAATATATATATATATATATATATATATTTAAATAAGGTTTCGGAACTCAATTCTTTTTTTATGGGTAATGTTCGTTCTCAATGCAGAAGATATGGCTTCCTAATGGAGATATCTCAACATATTCTTTTACGAGAACTGCTTGTTAGTCAATTGCTCAACTTACATTTTTAAATACAGTAATGATAGAAAAATAAGGCTGGTATAGGACTAAAGGTTAACTAATCACTCTTGCTTTGACCTGTTTATTTTAGGATTGGAAGAGGAGGAGGAATATGTATCACAAATACCAACGTCTTCTAACAGAAATCGATCTTGTAAGTCTCATCTTTGTACTGATACTTATTTTTTTACTGTTATTACTTTTTCGCGAGATCATGATTAAAAAATATATTTTTAAGCAAGCGGCTTTTGGTATAAAAAATCAAAAGTTTTCAAAGCAAAATAAAAATAAAATTTTGTGAATATTGATGTGAAACACTAAAAATGTTGAGAAAAAAGGTGCCAGAACGCCGTTCTGCCGTGTAGCATGGAAAGAAAAGCACTGCATAATATAATACAAATAATTTGTTAATTACCTAATCAAAAGCACAAAACTCCAATAGTGCCAAAGATACTATGTGTTTATTCATGGTAACAAAAAAGTAATTATTAAGCGAAACCTAAAACATAAGTTCATTATATTAATCCCACGTGTCCCGAAAACAGCCTCGCATCCCTAACTCAAATTTCTTTCGGTGATTTCGATAACCCTGGACGCCGAATTATAAAGCAATCAAGACCCATAAGTCATACCACACGTCCACTTGGACCCCATAAATTTTTATACCATCAAAGTATGACGGGCGGGTTGTGAGATTTTTTCTTTGAGAATTAGTTGCTCTGCTACGAAGTTTTGTTTTTAATCTATTGCTTTTAGAAATCCGGCAATAAATTGTATTGATTTAATTGGTGTTTTGATCGATTTAAAATATTACAAAATATATTTAACCTCGTATGTTTAAAATGAAAATCAGTCAGTGTTTATCATATTGATGGTGAATAAGTACTTTGTATTTCAGAAACCTTTATTATGATTATTTCGAAAACTGTAACAAAGGTTTCTGAATTCACACATTTTTCAAGAGAGACAAAAACCGTATAACTTTTTTTTTCAATCACGAAATTTGAACTATTTTCATTCTGTTCACTTTCATTCATTCTGTGCATTCGTGCATTGGATAAAACCATATGATGCCGAAAGGCGAAACCCGGGAGGGTATCGACAAAATTTATGTAATACAGAATAAAAATAATTCAAATTTTACATTAAATTTCCATCAAGCACTTTCAGTCGAAATTCTAAATTAAAAAAAAAGATCATTTAAGCTTTGAAAAAGGTATGAAATCTAAAATACCGCAATGGAAAAAAATATTTGATTTCTTGTAATATATAAAAATGAATTTTTGTATGTTTGCATAATTTTCTGTCGCTATACATTAAAAACCCGCTGATTCGATTGCATAAAAACTTCGACAACCTTTTAGCTTGCACTTCCGGGAAGGTTATAGGCATATTAAAATTTACTTACAGTAAGTGGCGCATGTGTCGTACCATAGATAATCGGCACCAAACGTCAAACAGACAGAAAAAGAAGACATGCACATCAATAAACACAATTAAAACACAAACACTTCCTTTCTTCGAGTGGCATTGCAACGCTTGCCCGGTACCAGCTAGCTTATAATAAAAATAAATATGCTGAGATACCATAAATGGTAATTTGCTGTGCGAAATGGTTCAGTTATTAATGTTTCTTTTATATTATATATATATCTTGGCAACCAATTTTTAAATTATAGAATACCTTCAGGTAAATTTTGGATTAAGATTTTTTTGTTGATTTGTATCTTTTTGAGAGAATTAAAATTATGTGAAGTACTTAGAAATCCTATTTTGTGACACTGGATTAAGCTATTTTCAGTACCAAAATTTATATCACAGAAGAAATGAGTGACTACGCACTGGTACGACATTTTCACTCGTTTCGGGGGAATATTGACAATCTCTTCTGAATCTGTCATTTTAACAACTAATGATACAGTGCGAAAACAACATAACTGTTACACTTATGATGTTTTTAAACTGATAAAAACTTCTTGTAATAATAAAATTTGGTTACGTGATCACAATGAATCAAAAATGACGATAGAGTTACATTCAACAAACGAAATTCCGCAATAAAATCAATTTATCATTTTTGATCAGTGACTGTGTTTTAGAAATGACTTCACTAATCAAAACAAAATATTTAGACAAAGAGATATTTAATTTAAGTCTCGCGGCTCGGAGACTAGAAAAATACTTCTCTGCCGATGGGGGTCATTTAATGAATTCGTTTATTCTTATGAATTTCAAAAAATATATGTATTCTAAGGGCTTTAAAATATCTCTCTGCATCATTCCTCATACATTTTTTTTTATAAAAATCCGTGTTTTTTTAATAAATAATCATATTTTAAGTTGCGCGTAAAAAATACGTCATCCCAGCAAACATATTAAATTGCAACTGACGCGTTTAGCCCAGCTATTTTACGAACGATCGCTTATCGCGGGCGCTTATCTCGTTATCGCGTATTTATATAAACTACAAAAGGTCCAAAAAACCATGATATAAGAATACCTTAATTATAAACATTGTATCACCCATATTAAAATAGATATTTAAGAAAATGGGGGTATTGGGGTCGTATTTCTTGAGGTTAGAACCGGAAAGGTTAAACTATTTATATTAAAAAATGTAACAATTTAACAAGAGGATTGAATGTAACGCGTTTGTTTTGAAAAATAAAATTAATTGGATTGAACTCAATACTTTAAAAGGTAGTGTTCAGGATCTTATAAAAACGATCAGGCTTCATAAAAGAAGACTTTATTTAAATATTAAATGGTGCATATATCCGGCGAAATAGTTATTTATCAAAATCGGACACCGATTGAAAATATTGTTATTTTTTTATGCACACTCTAAAACAGGTATCGAAAAATATTAATTAGAAGCGGGGGCATAAATTTAAAACAGTTGACTGGATAAGACAGGTCTTACCGAGCGGTAGATCATGGATCTGAGAGATCTATAGATCATCTCTTTCTACCCTTTAAAACATCTATCGACAACTCGAGGTATTCGAGCCAATTCATGGCATTACTATTGTGTATGTATATTGCCGTGAATCATTCGCTCTCTACGCAATTCTTCCGATGAGCAAGTTTACAAAGTGTCCTAACATTTATATCACTATTATAAAATTAATATAGATTTCATAACTATAAAACACTATCTATGACATGTTGATATCAAGCCAACATTTTGTGAAAAGAGCGCTGGCAAAATAACAAAGCTTATTTATAATACTATCCATGTAATATAACTTTTCATAACAAGGTAAAAATAGCAACGTATTTAGTTCTACAGTTTTCTGTAGAACTGTAAAACTTAATACTAAATTATATAGAACTGTAGAACTTAATACTAAATTCAGTAAAACTATAGAACTAAATATGTTCCCATTTTTACCATATTATAATAGAGTTCTACCAAGTTAATGTCAAATTAATCAATATAACTTTTCAATAAAAGACATGGAAAAATTAATCATTAATTTATCAATTTCTCTTTTAGACTAGGAAGGATATAGACAGATGAAGGTTGGAGGACTAGTTGTTAGTCAGTAACGCAATACATAGATTATACACAAATTCGTATACATTTCATTATTGAACGAATTCAAATAATAATCCATCTATTCTAGTAATTCAACCATAACAACTAGAGGTGGGCTGAAAGGACTCGGAGGGGCTCACGCGAGCCCATTGTTAAATTTTACTAAGGCTTTGTTAATTTAAGAGAAAACAATGTTCTCATATCAATTAGTATATAACTGAAATTTCTGACTTATATTATCTACGACAGCGTCAGTGTACATAGTAGTACATTTTTAACCATTTGCATTGATAACTTTAAGGTAAATTGCATATTTTTACATATTATAGGGGTATATCGTAACAACCGATTGCTTATTCAAATATTGCGTAGGAGTGATAAAAAATTCACTTCTTCGCCAGACCACCGAGAATTGCTTTGAGATTAAGCAAGCCCTTTGTTAACGTATTGGCAGCCCACCGCTGATAACAACCACTATTTTGCGTCGAGTCAAGATTTGTATGAAAAAAAAGTAACAATGAGGTAATCTTGAAACTAAAATTAATGATATTCATTGTTACTTTTGATTCGCCAAAAACCTACACTTGCCTTGTTTTATCAAAATTCTCTTAAAACCGTGAATTTCGTTTAAATATTCCCTCAATGTGAATTTATATTTGTGTACTATTTACGAACAAACTCAGGTAAAGAAATTGGGACATTGTAATACCACTTAAATTTTAATAATAGTCTCATTGCATTTTGTATATATTTTCGCACAATAAAAGCCTTTGGAATGTGAAAATTGTGAACGTAATTATATAATTCGCGTGAGTTAAAAATACAACGCCGTACTAATGCGTTTCGTTATTCACAATAATAAATCATCGGATTGTGAATACGATTTTTGATACATTCCCATCGCATCGTAAATGCATTAGCGCATTCGTTAATCGATCGGAGTGTGACGAATCGGAGGATTGTAACGAGGCAAATAATGCATTATTTTTTTTGAATGATCATTTTTTTTGAATTTGGAATAATATGGAAGCGTGTTCATAACTGCAATAATTATTTTGGAAAGTGCGCTTGGTTGTAACGATCAGTGATTAATTGTATATTTTTCTTAATCTAATTTATAATTAAAAGTGTACCGTTAAAATATTACACCTGCACAGTTGCTTAAAAGTTAATTCAATAATGTAGGCGCTGGATCAGGCTGGACGCCAAAATGAGATTAAAATAATGTGTGTACTGTGTACTATCCTCTAAAAGTTTTAAGTGCCCACTAATTGTAATGCTGTCCTTATAGTTATTAGTTTTTTTTTCCTTTGAAATATGTGGCTTACAATCTTTAAGATTAATAGAACTAAAATTAAATAAAATGAAATGTAACATAACCTTACTATTCTAGGCTGAGATTTTTAATTTCATCTCAAATATTTAAAATAAGATTTGAAAATTATATAAAAAGGGAGTAACTTGTGTTATTCGTTCAAGGACACGCAATATCATAGAAATACAAGTAAAACTATTATCTATTGCTTTCATGGGTGTGCTTGGAAAATACGTGAATAAATTAGTACCGCCTCTAAAACAAAAAAAACATATTATTGGTAAATACATATAAATATTTTTGAAGCATTACAGTATACATAGTAATTGAATCAAAATAAATTATGCTGTGACTTGTTTATGAACGTGAAGCCGTTCCTGGTGTGAATAAAAACTATGCATATCTTAGCTTAAATTGTCATTCCACGAAGTATTAACAGTAAGCAATATTATGTATATTTAAAATTATGATATTAAGCTGTAACTATTGAATGCCAAAATATAAATTCGAATGCATTAATTAGGCTAGAGCAGTATGCCATTTAAAGAAATATAATAATTGAAATCGATATATTTGAATATAATAATTACATACATATTTATAATAACCATCTTTAGTTAAAATGTTTCTTGATCATCCAGAGAAATAACGAATAACCATTGAACGAATTACTAAATTAATGCTAAGCACGAATTTTCACCAAGTATCCGTAGAGTCCATCAAAAATATCATAGAAGAATGAATATATTTTGTTTTTGTATGTCCGCTCAAAATTTGAAGGGTATAAAGTTCTTAAAGAGTTTATCGCAAAAGGGGGTGTTTATACGATAAATGTGTGTTACTCAATTGCCCATTTTTTTTTCGTAGGAGTAGGAATAACAAAATAATGACTAAGAAAGGATAGAGAATAGTGGCTAGCTCTAACCAGTTTTTAAGTTATGTTGGTGAGACAGAATTTAAGACATCACTAAAATTCATGCATTCTTACAGAAATCTATAAATCAATAAATCTGACATAACTGTGATTCGATCCTGTGAGCTCCGTATCCGAAGCCAACGCTGTTGACCACTCGTCTACAAACGGAATCAAATGGATATACATAGATTCAAGCATGATATTTAAAGTTTATTATCATCTATGTACGATCAATAAATTCTTGAGAATGTGAGTAAACGTAGTTAAACAGTTCTCGTAACCTTATCATTGACACTTGCTATCATTGTGATATAACAAGTATTTAAACGTATTCACAAATATATAATAGTAATAAAAAAATATATTATTTGACCAAAAAAATGCCATCTCATTAATAAATTTTGACTGATCTATTATGATGAGAGACTTAATGTTTCTACTGACCAATAGATGCGTCGGTTTAAAATATGAAACCATCAATTTTATTGTCTAGGAATTCGTATAATTCGACCAGGATCTCGTAAATCTCCAATATTCAAAATTTAAATATTGTTATTAAAAATAAATAATAATATATAGATCGTATACGCCCAATCTGACATACGTTGAATTCCTTCATACCAACGTAATTGTGCTACCCATACTCGTAACATGGGGTTATTATTATATTACGCGTGTCCTCTGTTTTTTAAACTAGGCGTCGAATTGAATACACATTCCGAAAATACCTACTAAAGAAACATGAAAATAATACATTTTTTTTAAATCAAATTCTGAATGTTTTTAATAACCGGATAAAAAACTATCTTTTGTCGAGTTTTTTTGTTTACAGTTTTGTTGAATTTTTTACTTTTTTACTTTGAAAAACTCATTTTTTCAATCAGTATTTAGTTTTACAAGACATATTATTGTCAAAACTATATGTCAATAATATAAATAACTTTTAACCAAATCCTATAGTTCTTGTAGGAATAAATCGTTTGATGCAGCGGTGGGCTGCCAATATCTTAACAAGGGGCTCGGTAAATCTTGTGGAACATATGGCTTCCTAATGAAGGTATCTCAACAAAAGTTTTTTTTTCTACGAAAACTGTTTGTTACTTCTTACAACTGTTCGCTCAACCTCTCTTTTCCAAAGAGAGTAGTAGGAATAGAATGATAAGGCTAAGACAGGACTAGTGATTAAAACTCGAACCCATGATGTCCTGCACAGAAGCCCATAACGCTGAATGAAAAAATTAAGGGACTAGCCTTGTTTCATAATAAAATTTAACCATCTACAGAAGTTGCAGTTACGTACTGATTTGATCTAAGACGAATGATTTTCTTATCTTAACAAGGGGCTCGCCGGCCGTGCTGAGATTTAACAAGGGGCTCGCGTGAGACCCCCCGAGCCCCCTCCAGCCCACCCCTGGTTTGATGTTTTTAAACATTTCTAGTGCTGTAACTATCATTAAAAGTACATAAATTTCATTGAATAAACTAAAATATATATTTGGTAAAATGACTTTTTCAGTAGCAAAGATTTTTTGTGATCATAATTGTTATCTTAAAATTGATATTTTTTTATAATAAAGTTAAAATTACTAATTTATGACGTATTTTATTGTTAAAATATTCATTTTAAATATTTTAGTTTCGACAATATTTAGTATAACTGAAAGACTTTGAAGGCTTGGTGTCAAAACTCTTAATTAATTAACCATGTGTTTCGTAAACAAACATGTTAGACAACTAACTAAATGTAAGAAAACATTGACTTATTTGAGTCGTTACATTTTAAGTGGCGTATGTTTTTAAATATAACAAAAAGCTTATTTATCAGTACATACTCATGATTATCAAAATACATATCTAAAAAACTGAAACAGGAAAACTACAAATTTGCATTCATATTTGTTATTTTAATAAAACAAAGTCATTCTTCATAGACATAAACATTGTTTAAGCAATCATTTTAAATATTAAATAAACATTTAATAGTTTTTTTACTAAAATATATTAGATTCACTTTTTTGAAAATGTTATTTTAATAACCTGAGATCAAAAATATGACGTCATCAACTTTTTCTTGAATAGTGAAAAACACACTTTACCTATTACAACTTAGATAGTTTTGATTTTAAAGTCATATTTTGAGCACAATTCCATAGAAGCTTCAAGGTTTTTAGCGACGTTAAAAATTAAATTATGTTCCTTATCAGTACTCCAAGATTACAGCGATATCTCATTTTCCTTAAAAGCTGGTTGGGCGTGTTTGATCCCAAACTCCTCATTTAATTACATTTTTTTTGAATCCCAAGAAAAATAATTTAATTTTAAGCGTTTAATCAATATTTTTTTTTATTTAAACATCATAACGTCATTTTATGAAAATCTCATAAAATTAAAATATTGTTTTAGTCTATAATGAGTATTTCATTTTGAGACCCGAAATTGTTATAAGAAATACACATGTTCAGAAGGGTTAAGAACGAAAAGGCTACCAACTTAACACGCAAAAAAATAGAATCGTCCGTAAAACAAAACACTGATGATTTAAATACAAATTTCGAATTTGGAACGTGGTCTGGAATAATTTAAATTCCGAGCAGTATCGTGGGCGAATCATAGAAGCGGTTATTATTTAAGTATCAAAAAGGGGCAATAAATAAATAAACTTTTAAATCACCGATTTGTTTAAGGCCAAACTGTCATATTTATGGATTAATTAAGCTTTGGAACACATCCCAAAATATATGTGTATTACCTGATTGACAATGGTGAATGACAAATGATAGTTGACTTGAGAACGAGCATTAATTATGTATGTATTATACGTATAATTTGGAAAAGATAGATCGACCAACTGTTTGAATTAAGCTGTATTTTTTTATGAATCAGCTTACCTTAGTAAAAGTCTAATATGTCATAAGAAAATTGAAGTTGACTGTAATGTAGATTGAACAAATTAAATATTATTTAATTTTACTACTAATACTAAATCATTTTTTTTTATTTAGATTATTTAGTAAAAAGTAAAAAGGAAAACAAAAATAATATAACTGATGATAAATATTATGAGGACTGGTTGTTAACCAATTCCATACCAATCCCCTCCAGCATAATTTATTCATATTTGGTTGAATCGCGAGGATGTTCTGGTACAGGATTGATAAGCAGCCTTCAATAAGTACAGGTGAGGTATAATAATTGAATTGAACACTTATGAGCTTAGTCTTTTCAGTATATCTAATATTGTACTTTACACCACTCAGAAACACAAGATTTGGTTGCTATGCACTTGAGTGAGCGAAAAAGAAAAAAAAATGCATGATTGTGACATGAATTTTTTTCACTGACCGTATGATATAGTAAAGTACTTATTCCCTTTCATTATAAATCATTTGTTACGTTTACAATCAGACCACATGATTAACCAGTCAAGCTGCAAGTGGGACAGATACGATGATGCAATAGTTCAGTATGAAGAAAGATTGTTCTGGAATTATATGTCTCATGTATGGTGCATTGCAAAATACAGGTAAAATTATAAATCAACCAAGTAAGCATAAACAGCTGCGTGAATAAATAATGTCTTGTACAAAAACAGTCAAGTCCGGTCAGAGCATTATATGTTTAAAATGTTCATCTCTCTTGTCGACGGATAGGTAAGCAATTTTTCAAAGCATTAACCAACAAGTCGTTAAAAAGTTAAATCATTTGTTTACAGATGATCAGTCAGTAAATAACTAAAGCAGTAAAATATTAATGGGATTTGGTTATTTTTGTTTTTTTTCGCTGGACATAAACGCGTTCGACTTATCTTGACGGATACGTTATGAGTTGTTGTATTATAATACGAATCGGGTTGTGAGTAAAATTAAAAACAGGGCGGAATAATTAACATGGCTCCTTTGGTAACGTGTTTGATGTTGGTGATGCTAGACATTGGGTGCATAGCACGTCTTAACACGAGTCATAATTTGGTGTTATCACGCAGACCGTCATAATTTAGTGGTAACATTCCGTCACTTTTAGATTAGTTTGTCAAACGTCGCAAATCTCGGTTAAGAAAAAAAATGTTCATATAATATTAAAGTAATGATAACTAGACCTGCTCTCGGTGTAGATCATCTCAACGGTCGTTATTTGTTTTGTGTTGTGGACTGATTAAAACTCCGCCATAAAGCTTTTATTTTTCAGAAAGAGTACATATAATTTTTAGATGTCGAAAGAATTATTTTTACTAATTGTCTGATAGCTATCCCTACACTGCATCATTTATAGAATATGATCAGTAATAACTAGTAGCGGATAAACCACATTAAATACACCAGGCGCAATGAAATTTGGAGGCCCTGTTTTTCGTGTAACGTAAAAACGACAGAAAATTTCATATAAAATAATTCAAATCTGAACAAAAAGTAAATGGTTTATATAATATGAACTATTTTTGAGGCCCCCAAGAGCGCAACTCATTCGTTTATAGCACGGGTGTCCAACCAGTAGATCGCGATCGACCGGTCGATCCCAAAGCAAAATTTAGTCGATCCCGAAAGCTTCCGTGAATTTCGAATAAATATATAATTTAAATATAAAATATGCTAAAATGGAATTATTTTGTAAGCACATACCCATCTAATGATATGTATTTCGCATTTAAAATAAACATTTCTAAGTTTGAAGTAGGGAAAAACCCTACTAAATAAAATTTCTTATAAGAATCATGTTAGAAGTCATTCGCGAGAAAACTCAAGATTGAAAAGTCGATGGACACCCTTAGTTTATAGGATAATCCGCCACCGGTGACAACATTACAAACATCCATGTCCTTAAACGAAAAATATGGATAGAGTGAAAAAAATAAATTTAAATGTGTTTGTCTATGGATTCAAACTCATGACCCTCCAGGCCTCAAACCAATTGTACTTATGCCCAAAAGCGTTGACCACCACCTAGATTCAAGTCGGACATATAGGGATCTACTGTGCTATATTTGAAAAGACAGACGACGAATTGTCGTAGTTACTTTAATGTTAAAAAAATGAATAAAATGTAATCACTTCTACTTAGTATAATACTATTAATAATATTAAGTTGATTATTTGAGTTCGTATATAATAATTTTGTTGATTTTTTCAAGTAATATTAAATACGGCTAAGTATCAAATTAGGTAGATCTCAAATGAACTGTTAGACCATGATGAATTGAACCCAAGTCGTTTAAAAAGGTCGCTTTGCCGTTATGGAGTTCGATCTTTTATAATTTAAAATCTGAACCATAGCCAACGAAACATTGTCTATTGTGATTTATGCCGCAACATTGACCAGAAAGATAATTAAAAATTTAATAATCAACTCATAGAAAATAATCTATGCCAAGACAAGTTTTGACTAATTTGTTTCTGAATGGTTTTCTTGTATTTAACTGATGTTTTTTTTTGTTTTTTAATTATTTATGGCAATGAAGTGCGTAGGTACCGTTTATATTATAATAGTAATTGTTTATGAAAATTTGTCATTTATAATTAACATTTAGGGAAATTACTTAAAGCATTCCGATGAGTATATTATGAAAATTTCAATTATTGTCGAAGATACAGCTATTTCAGCTTGTACATATAGAATATAAGTGACATAAAAAAACAATCATATCAACAAACTTTACAAGAGACAAGTCGTTGTACAAGAGAAAAGTAAATTTTTATGACAATATAATTAATAATTTAGCGTCATAAAAATATAATAATGATTGTGAGGAAAAAATATGAAAAAAGAAGAGTGTGTAAAAATTGGGAACCAAGAGAGAGGGACTTCAAAAAATGTTCTTTGTAACAATTTATTAAATTTAATTAAAAACCAGTTAATAAATTTTCGTACACTTTAAGGTTGTGTATATTACATAATTTGCAAGGTATTAAAAAATATGTGTGGGTTACGTCATTTTTGCATTTCAACAGTCGATTTACATTAATAATTGTATGCTTTAGTCCAGAGGTGAGGAACCCGCGGCCTTTTGGCCACTCTGGTGCGGCCTTCCGGCCAATTCTGGAAAAACGAGATTTAGAGGAAAAAGTACAGCAAATTGAGGATTTCAAATTCCTCGGTGAGCTAAAAAAAAAAACGAGGTTTGAAGATATCTGAGGAAAAAGTATAGCGAATTGAGGATTTAAAATTTCTCGGTGTTTACTACGGCCTTATGTCGAATCAGAAAAATGAATGCGGCCTTTAGAGAAGAAAAGGTTCCCCACCTCTGCTTAAGTATGTAACTCTTTGAATGTTGGCGACCGCTGAGATATGTTATTATAGATAGATATATTTTTTTTGTGATATAAGCATACTGAATTTTTTACGTATTACAAATTAAGATCAATCAATGAACGATATTAGTAAAAACACAATATTCCTTTGTACTTCATTCCACTTTATTTAATATGTCAGGACCGGTTTCGCTCATCAGTTGACGATGCTCGTAATGCGCGAAACCGGTCCTGACCAGGGCCGGCGCCACCATACAGGCGAAATAGGCATCCGCCTAGGGCGCAAACCATTAGGGGACGCGTAAATGGAGTATTTAAATTATTTTTATGTATCCTAATAAAAAGGTTTATTTTATTTTGACGTTTATATTTTTTCGTTGTAATTATGTATCGTATTCTATAATATATATAATTCGAAAAAGAGAGGTTGACCGACTTAGTAACGAACAGTTCGTGTAGTAAAACTTGTGGATACCTCCATTAAGAGACCATATGATTTAAATTGGGAGCGGACATGGATGTATTATATATAAAAATATTTCTATGATCCCTACTTATTTTTTTTACTATTTCGAATAAAATGGATGATTTGTTAAAAAGGGGGCGCGCCAATAATCATTGCCTAGGGCACCAAATAACCTCGCGCCGGCACTGGTCCTGACATATTAAATAAAGTGGAATGAAGTACAAAGGAATATTGTGTTTTCACTAATATAATGCCTTTACACCAAGTATTGACAGTGAACACCCTAAAATTGATCAATGAATGATACTTTTATACAATCAAAAATTCCATACGTCGATTTATGTTACTCCGATACATGGATTGTTTTTTTTTCTGCAAACGAAATCTGTCCAAATAAGAGTTCAAAGTAAAAGGTAAGGTGTACGCCCACCTATCGCTTTTATTTTTCGACAGCGGCGAGCTATCCAAAGTAATTTGTACGTAACGCAGTAGAGAGACGGAGCAACCCCGGCTTAAGTTTAGCTAGATTTTTTGTTTTTGTTTGTATTCTGTCGTAATTCTGTCTACCTTTCTTTGTACGTAGTTTGGGGGTGTTGTTATACATTATAAGTATTCGCCACACACGCATACAATAAAACAACCGAAAGTGATATTTTTAAAAATATTTATATTCATGACGTAATTAAAGCTCTATAATATGCGCATTTTTTTCACCACCTCATTAATTTTTCGGTTCTAAGCTCAAGAAATGCGACCCAAATACCCAAATTTTCTTAAATATCTATTTTAATATGGGTGATGCAATGTTTATAATTAAGGTTTTCTTATATCATAGTTTTTTGGACCTTTTGTAGTTTATATAAATACGCGATAACGCGATAAGCGATCGTTCGTAAGATAGCTGGACTAAACTCGTCAGTTGCAATTTCATATGTGTGCTGGGATGACGTCTTTTTTACGCGCAACTTAAAATATGATGATTTATTAAAAAACTACGGATTTTTATAAAAAAAATGTATGAGGAATGATGCAGAGAGATATTTTAAAGCCCTTAGACTATTTTTTTTTTTTTAATTCATAAGAATAAGGCCAATAATGAGGAAACTACTGGAGTCCCTAAACGACCCCCATCGGATGAGAAGTATTTTTCTAGTCTCCGAGCCGCGAGAGTTAAAAGAGTTATCACAATTTTATTTACACATTTTTTAAATTCGCAAAAGGTAAAATTGTTAACTCTACCCTGTCGGAAAAAAATAGTTGTAAAACTTCAAGTCTTTACTAGTATTTTGATATTTAAAGTTATAAAAGGTTACTCGAGTTTTTTTGTATCCATGTCCGCTCCTAATGTAGAGCATATAGCCTTCTAATGCAGGTATCTTATCAGAAAATTTTCTACAAGAATTGTTTGTTACACAGTCGCATAACCTCTCTTTTTCCAAACTTAGCAGACTTATTGTAAATCACTCGAGATCAACTCGAGGTAAATTGACATCACAAACACCCATGTCTTAGGTCTCAATTTTAATTTTGACATTGACCTTACCGGGAATCGAACCCAAGCCCGCCTGGTTGATAGAGCAAGGTCTAACCAATTAGACTACAGCGGGATATTAAGATAAACTACATAGGGAATACAAACTCACAATTTGATATGTTAACAAGAGATGTACATATAATTTATATATTTTAGGGTGTTTACTGTCAATACTTGGTGGAATGGCATTATATTAAAAATAATAAAACATTTTTAGTACTTTTTCCACATAAAATTTATTGGATCACACCGGTTTAATCTTTTTGCAGGAATCAATTTCGTTGGATTGAACTCTACTGGAATTTCCACATCTAATTATGGTTGACAGACATTAAGATTAATTTATTTATTATACACACACATTTTTGGTTTTTACTTTGTTAATGATAATTCATACTTAATTGATTTTTGATGTAATAGTTTGCATTGCTAAGACGTATTCAACTTTTTATTTATAGTTTATTTTTCTTGTATTTTGCTTTAATTTATTTGCTTAGTTGTAATACCAATTGTTTGTCATACCTTGTTTTTCTTACATAACTTTTGTATAAATATCACTGTTTCATTGTTTTTCTTATCAGTTGGCAATGCTCACAATGAACGAAACCGGTCCTGATCCAATAAATTTTATGTGGAAAAATTACTAAAAATGTTTTATTGTTTTTATTAAGCTGAATTTCAGAAGTGAAAATATTATTGATACTATGAATGTATTTATAATAGCAACACTATGTATATACAATATGTCGAAAAAACAAAAACAAAAATAAACATAACATGTACGCTGTCGAATTATAGCATTCTATAATATCGTGCTGCATCACTGCCAATGGCATATCATTAAATTAAGCATAATGTAAAAATTACAGAGAGCAATCCTCAGAACAGAAGGTCTGATTAACTTGCGCTGACAATTGGGCGCAAATATCTGTTATTGATTCAAGACCTATCAAGTCAAAGGAATGCGAAGCGCAAATTTTGGAAGACGGGTTTTTCGGAGCCTAATTATGTTACCGGCTTTTGAATCAGACAGAAATAATAGAGAACAATGGCAATTATTGTTTTGACCTGGGAATTCTCTGGATGAAATGGGAAAAGTAAAAAAAAAGAAATATTCTAACCTGAGCATTTTACCGGCAAGGCTGAAGACGCAGTAAGTAAATTGTGAGATTTAAAAAACGTACAAATAAAATTATACGTTTTATTTTAATACAATATTGATTTTTTTTTAGAATCAATGTATTTAGACATTAACTGATTGTATTCATGAAATAAATATTTTCAAAACACACCAGTTAAATGAGGTAAAAATACTATAGAGTTTAGCTCCACAAAAAATAATAAATATTGATTTTTTTAAATAATGCCACCTTAGGACTATAATAACTGCTGACGATAACTTGTAAGTAAATGCCAATTCAATCAATATGCTGTGTTTTTAATTGCTGATTCCACCCAAAAAAAGTGACACAGATATCATTCACTGTCAATTATATCAATGTGTCTTTTAAAATAATCTTTGTTACAAAAACAAGCTTTAAAATTATTGTTCTTATAAATTGTCTTTCTGTATTTTCATCGGATTATTTTTACTATAAATAAAACGGGTGCCAATATTCAAATAACGAATATGGAATTGTGCATAACATATTATGTTGGGTCTATATGTAAAATTCAAATATTCGCTGATATTCGAATAACGAATATAACAAAACTTATAGTGTTTGAGTATTCGAATGTATTTGACTTATATTAGTTAATATAATATAAGAATTTACTCATGTTTATTTATTGTTTTTTTTCTCCATATTTATGGCGTGATGTATTAATATTACCCACACATTAGTGGCCAGCTCATATGTTGAGTCTGTAGTATATTGTTTAAATAAACAAAAATGATTATATCAAGATTTAAAGCGGCGCCGTATGAATTAGAATTAGATGATTGACATGCTTGTTTACTATGGAAACATAATATATTAGAGGTAAATAAATGTGAATGTGAATGAAGATTGTTCGAATAAATAAAAAAATAAACGATTATCCGAATATTAAAAAAGGTCCGAATACTGAATATTCGGATGTAGTTTGAAATCCTTAGTTGTATAAATGGAGTTTTAAATACAAATTTTAAAGTACCTTTCTTTATTAGTATGCAAACCAAACTAATTTGTTTTTTTTTTAATTTTCCTTATTGCTAAAGTTCATTCATAAAGAATATTAAACGCTCATTAAAAAATAAAATAATACATCAATTCATTCACTAAAGTATCCACTTTTACAAAAGCTTCAAGCCGCTGTCTCAGCGGGGAGCCTATGCCCGGTTCCCACTTTTTCATTATCCACCTACAAACGTCAGTTTGACGTATACGATTTGCCGCCATTTTTTGCGTTCGTTTTATGAACAGATATTTTTTTTTAAATATAATATTCACTGACACAAAGCGGCATATAAATTGGTTTGTTTTAGCGTCGAGCACTGTGGTTTTTAATAACAAAAAAAAATGTGTGTATCTATTTATGTGGGGGTTTACCTGCATTTTTTTTATTTTCTTCTTGTTATTGTATATTTTGGCTATTTATATATTGTTTGAGTATTTATTTTCTATAAACTAATCACCATAATTTCCCATTGTAACTTTTAACGCTAAATTATTTTCATAATTACTTAAATTAACAACATCACGTCTACATCCAATGGTTGTTAGTAGTAAGACTCAAAATATTTTTTTGGTTAAAACATATAATTTATATTATTCAACAACATTTTAAAATAATATATCAAATGCATAAAATTAATTTATATCATTACTTTGAATAATATGATTAACCTACAAAAGATAAATCATTTCCGTTCCTAATGTGGATCATATAGTAGACTCTTAATGGAGTGAATCTCTATAGAAGTTTTACAGAAGTGACTCAGATGCCCAACCTTTTTTTTATTTTTATCAAAGCAGAGATATTGAAGTAAGATAGAATAGGATTAGTGATTAGCACATAGATGATAAAAAGAGTATAGGTCAGAGAATCTTAACCCTGTTCCCACAGACACACATGCGCCCTCTGAGCTATTTGTATGCGCCCTTCTAAAGTAAATTATAACAAATAAGTAGTATTTGTTAAAAATTCAGATTTACATCCTACAATACTAACATTAGAAACATTAGTTAATGAAATGTAAAGTCAAAGGTCGCACTGATTTTGATTTGTTATTTTTGAAGATATTCTTGTACTCTTTACTAAATTTTACTTCTGCTAGTTTTTCAAAGATGAATACATATTACTTTAATCGTGTTTGGTCCATCCATTGTGAGCCCGTCAATATTATTCTAAGTTTGAAGAGTTAATATTTATTATACAACAAAAAGTAAGTTTTTTAAAACGTATAATACCTTTCTACTAATGATAATTAACAATTTACATAACTGATAAATGTTAATTTATAACTCCATCGTTCGATTAAAATAACTGATTTATTGGCCAGTTCATATGAAAAACCTTCTTTTGAAACGGTCCTTATTGGTTTTACCATGTGTTCTAAGAAGGAGAATAAAATAAATGTATCATATTTAATATTTTCTCAACATGACAACATTAAACAAAGTCAACTTCGAATTATTAAAATAATACATATTATATATTAACCTTATATGCATTTCTTCCTTAAAATTTTATGATACTATGTCCTAAATTTATAATATTAGCCGTAAATATGAAAATAATTGGTACAATTATAAAATAAATATAATCTTTTTGGGTTTAATTGAGCCCTTTAATTCTCCATCACTTGGGACTCTATAATTATACGGTTTATTGTTGATAATGGTTCCCCAGATAGCAAAAAAAAAACTCTTCTTAACCGCGCTGTGTCTTAGATATTGTATTTTGATATTTTTATAACATATTCTTAGAAATATTGTCATATAAAACGATATATATAATAACGGGTTATGTTTCAATTTTTAATAAAGCTTTAAACACTAACAAGAGATGTACAGTGATGAAAAGTGGGACTATCGACCAATCATATATAGCTTAAGAAGGCTCGAATCCCAGTGCGGAAAGTCTTAGAAATTGATCATACATTTTATTTATGGATTCGTGTAGGTCTTCAATTTCTTCTCACCCATCTGGCACTAAATACATGACATAGCGAGAGCTTTATCCTTCTACATTTATTCTTTTCGAAAAAAGAGAGATTGAACAACTTAATAACAATCAGTCCTCGTAGACAAACTTTTGTTGAAATAATCTCTTTTAAGTGTTTATATGCTTTGCACTCCAATCGGATTTTGGTTACAAAAAATGTACATATTTAAACAAACACGCTTATCTCTAAAGTCAACATCTTTATTTAGAAATTTTTGATTTGTATTGTCTTTCTCTCTTTTTTTTAAATTTAGTACAGATGGTTTTTTCCTGACATATGAGACAGTTTGATACGTAAAGTTGTTTATCATTTCCTAAATTTCCAACGTCACAAATAATTTGATATAAAATGAACCTTATTTTGTACATTGTAATAAGGTGAAAAAATGTCAAAGTATTTTAGTTCTATAAATATTTATTTATATTTTATACGGTTGATAGCTATTTCGCGGTATGCCTTCATCAAGACTATGTTAAAACTTATCTTAATTTAGTTTTATATACTGGCTAAAAATATATCCTATTATCCTAATTCATATTGCAAAGTATAGTATTATATTGAATGTGGATTATTCAAGGATTATTTATTGTTTGCTACATTAACGTCTTTTAATGGGTATATTGTATTTTCAAGCTCATTCCGCATCAGTTCTATTCGATTTCAAATAATTTACAAGAGTGTCACAGGAGCAAAATAACTTAAAATAAGCCAAAGTATTATTAATCAATTAGTAACTTTGTATTATTTCAATGTGGGCTGAAGACTCAACGGAATGAATTTTCGCTGGATGGTAGGTACATTATAAAAGCTTCAGTGCGTTCACTGTCCATAATTGAATGATTATTTTGTCATAAATATTTTAATAACCAGTATGTTTGCGTTGTGACACTTGCAACACTACAAAAAGAGCTTTTACAAAAGTAGTTGATTTTTATGTTGTTTTCAAAAATTAATTATGTACTACAAAGCAATCATTAAATATATTGAAAATAACTATCCAAATTCATTGAAAAGTCAGCTGCAAAGTAGAATCCGTTTAAATATTTTTTTTTGTCTAATTAATATATTTAATATTAATATCGTGTGAAAAATCTGTTTTCAAACAATGATTTATTCTTCGTGCTTTAATTACTATTGTTTACTCAAGACGACCTTGTTAGATCGATCAATGAACTTGCTTTCTATTACCTTAGGCTAAATCCTTTCATCTCAGTATAGTATTCAAGGTATTTTAGGGATCTGCTCTGACCAAAAGCTGTAGGCAAGGTTACAGATAGTGCTGCAGGTGCAAAACTGTCAGAGGATATCTACGAATGATAATGACGTACAGTTAAAAACAAAAGAAGTGAGTCTTGGAGATAAATTGAATGAAAAAATAAGCTCAAAATATAAATATATTATGTTAACATTTCCTAGGTCCGTAGTGAATCAGTTAACTTCGTTAGCTTACGTAACGGATCTCACGTGCTCAAATCCTGATTTTTATCGATTTCTGTTTGGAGACATGTTTTTTTGTGATGCCTACACCATTCTTTCCACCATTTCAATCCTTAAAAACAGGACATGCGATTAGTTAACCACTAGTCATGTCTTACAATTTTTATTTTTATTTCTACTGTCTTAGAAAAAAAAAGGTTAAGAAACTGAATAACAAGTCACTATCATAGAAAAACTTCACATGAGATACCTCCACTAGGAAGCCATATGCTCCACTTTGATTGCGATCATGGATTTAAAAAAAACATTGACAGTTTTGGGAAGTGAGGAAAAAAAATGAGGTTGAGCGACTGAGTAACAAACAGTTCTAGTAGAAAAAACTTCTGTTGCGATACCTCCATTAAGAGGCCATATGATCCACATTTGGAAGCGGACGTGGATTGAAATACAATGATTACGACCAAGTATTGAATTTAAATATTAAAATTGAGTCATTTAAATTTTGTACATTTTTATTCGTTTTGTCTTTATCGACCCGTATTTTGCTTTTATGTATCTTCAAGCAATTAAGTGCACGAATGAAATTACTGAGGATGCCACAACCAGGGTCGTTAATGACAACACACATGGAAATGTAGGTGCATATTATTATTTAGGAAATAAAGTAAAAACGTTCATCTGTTCTTTTTGACAGTCACAAAAAATCTGATCAAAACAAAAAAAACTGATTGAGTTGGTGTAAAGTTGCATTTGATTGTTAGCAACAATATAACAACTTAATTTAGAGAATTCTTAAAAACTGCATTGCAAATTTTATGAAATGCATTAGCGACGTTGAAGCAGGGGCTTGCTCAGAAGGGCTCGCATGAGCCCCTTATTAACTTTTACTAAGGCTGGTGAGCCCCTTGTCAATTTAAGAGAAAACAATATTCTCAGATCAAATTAGTAAATAACTGAAATTTCTGACTTATATATTTTCTACAACAGCTTCAGTATACAGAGTAGTATATTTTTAGCCATTTACATTGATAATTTTACAGTAAACTGCATCATTTTACATATTATAGGTGTATACAGTGACAATCGATTGCTTATTTAAGTATTGAATACAATTGCATACGAGTGATAAAAAATTCACTCCTTCCTCAGAACACCGAGAATTACTTTGAGATTGAGCGAGCTCTTTGTTACCGTATTGGCTGTCCACCGTTGCGTTAAATGACATTTTTTAAGACTTTTAACAACTTAAAGCTAAATTAATCACCTAATTGAAGCATTATGATATGTCATCGAACCTGAATCATTTAAATTTAAATGATATGCTATTTACTATTCGGTCATCGTGATGATGCACTATTTTCAGTGACTCAACGAATCCGTGTAACAACCGCTTGTCAATATAGAAAAAAAAAGACTCATTGATTCATTATCAATTGAATTCGTTGGTTTTGCTGAATAAAGTAAGCATTTTCAACCGGTGTCTAGCGTGGATGTTGTAAAATGATTCATGTGTTGTAAACAGGGTTACAAACACCTTCACAGCGGGAGACGATCACCCATCCAGTGGCTTTGAACTCCTTAAACGTCTACATTATATGCATCAGCAATGTAAGGTGAGGATAAATTATATGTTTATGTAAATCTTGGTAACATATTCGAATTGAACTGGTGACCTCTGTGGCGCACCAATGAAAGCTATTTTACTACTACGCTACTGAGTGTAAGCGTGAAAAAAGTATTTTAGTTCTAAACATGTCTTTTTTTACATCGTTGATAGCTATTATGGCTTACGCCTTCATCAGAACAATGTTTAAACTTACGTTAACTTAGTTAAATGTTTTTTTTTATTGGTGTCGGCTCCCAATGTGGATCATATGGCCTCCGAATGGAGGTATCTCAACAAAAGTTTTTATACGAGAACTGTTTGTTACTCAATCGCTCAACCTCTCTTATTCAAAGATAATTCTTAGAAGGATAAAGCTAGGATAAGACTCGTGGTTAGCTAATCGCTCTCACTAAACCAAGTTAATTAAGAGCTGGAGGAAATTTTCAAACATCACAAACACACCCGTGACTTCGAACAGAAATCGATCGAAAAAATGCTACTCGTACTTGAACTCGAGCCCGCGAAGTCCGGCACGAAAGCCCCCGATGCCAATCGCTGCGCCAGTTATATATACTGGCTTAAAAATATACACAATACATCGTTTCATAAATTATAATATCCTAAGTTATAGCAAATTAAGATAAATTTACCCAATCAATAATATATCATAGTCAAGTCAACAAAATTCTTTATTACCAAAATAGCATTGTTTATTGTTTAAAAAATAAAAATTACAGTACATGACATTACAGCTGACGCCAATTCTCCATGTAGTTGACAAATATAATAAGACAAAAAATAAAATTACATAATACAACAAAATCGAGTAATAAAAAAGAAAAACTTAACAAACAGCTCACGAACACTTTCACCAAAAATGTCCAGTTCTCTAGGCAATGAGTTGATCAGTCGAACGGCCCTTGGAACTGGCGACTCATACGTCCTAAGCGAGGAACAAATTTTTAGAAATAAAAGCCTTTGGTCACAGTTTCGCCCACGTAAGAATAAAGTGGGAGCACGTAAGTTAATAGTCATGAGAATTTCAGGATTATTAACTCGGCCCCGAAGAAGAAGAGAAAAATGCTTTAAGCTTGAAAAAGATCTTTCGTCATAACTGTCCAACCTCCAACATAAATCCGTCATTTTTACTTAGACCGTTAGAAGTTAATGTAAATTACGCACAATATTTTATATTTAAACTAATTTCTTTCTTAATCTACTGCTTTATGGCGTTTATTACAGAATTAAGATATGCCGACTCAATCGATAGTTAATGTCTTTGAAAAAGTGACGATATCAGTTTGAAAAATATCTTCGTGGATTCGCTAACGGTATCACAAAGAAGCGATGTTTCTATCGGCAGGGGGTGGGCACCGAGGGCACCCCATGCGGGGCAGATTCCGCTTTTACCGACGGGGAACAAACAGTGTACATATTGGATTATGCAATTAACCCGAGGGGACTACCCGCGGATATGGAATATGATTTTGCATTCTCGCTAAAACGCAACGGCAAGTCGCGTTTGCACGCGTCAAGTTTCTCAATTACAAATGGATTTTTATACTACTTTTTTATAAAGATGGCACCGTAGAACACAGGCATATATTTTACAAATAATTGTTGCCTGCTGTATGTAGCCCAGTTGGTTAGAGCTTGCTCTACCGATCACGCTAGGTCTGGGTTCGATTCCCAGTAAGATCACAGTGAATTTAGGATTTATTCAATATAAAATTGTGATCGAAGACTGGGTGTTTTTGATGTAAATTCACATTATTTCGGGTGTAGCGGTATCGATTAGTCAACCACTAGTCCTGTTCTGACATTACCCTTCTTTCCCTACTACCTTGAAAAAGTGAGGTTGAGCGACTGAGTAACAGATAGTTCTCGTAGATTTTTTTTTTGTTAAGATACCCCATTAGGAAGCCATATGATCCACATTGGGAGCGGACATGGATAAAAAAATACAAAAAGTATGGAGTTTTAAAAAAAAGGCAAAGTATATTAATTTGGCTACATAAAAACAGTTGTGTATTACTTTAATTGATTATGATAAAATATATAAAAAGTGTTCTGTATCCACTGATGTTCTTTATTGTCTATGATAAACATGTATTTTTACCCCGTGCCAGACATTCCATATATTTTTTTTTATTATTGAAACTTAAATACAAATGGATTCCATCACCCAAGAAGGTGGCCGACGACCACATGATGTACTTTGTGAAACAACCGAACGCTGGTATGATCTAGAAAGAATTAAAGAGACTACGAAGAACAGAGAATCTTGGAGGCAGAGTGTTGCAGCCAAATGTTCCGAGAAAACATGGGGTATTTAATATGTAAAACACTCAATAGTTTTGTTTTAGAAAATATTTTTTAAATTAAACATAATTCAATGGAAGTTGATAACATTTATTGCGTTTAAATGAACATACAATAATAAAATTTCTTTCATTGGAAAAACATTTACCACGAATTTTTAAAAATATGAATAGAGAAAACTTTCCTCTTTAACCTTCTCTAACTATTTTTATAATAAGCTACGAAAAAAGATCAAAAAGGATTATATAGATTTGAAATCCGTTGTCGTTTATTTAAATTGTACGCATTGTTACTTGAAAGATAAAATGGTTCATTGTAAGCGGTCTATTATGAGATGAATGCACAAATGCACGCAATTATTTCATTTTTTATTGTTATTGTGATTATTACAACTGGTTTGTAATTAATTGCATGGATGTAAAGGCAGTTTCGATTAAGGTTGTGGGTTTATGGAAGATGGGGATATTTAACAAAATGAATTTATTTACTTTTTTAAATTATCACTGTATGACCATTATCAAGCTAACAAATTGAAATACAACCAATGACAAAATTTACAACATTCGCGCAATAGTGCTTGATATTTTTTATTTTATTTTTTAATTGTAGAATCTGTATCCTTTGTAAAATTTTAAAAATAAAAACAGGACTAAAATTTTTGAATTGGAAATAACTTGTTACATATCATTTTATGCATATATTGATTTTAATACTAAATAATATTGATTTTGTAAGCAATAATACACTTTTTCTATAATAAAAAATATAATTGAGAAGAATATTTTTATATGCTAATTCATTTAAAAAAAAAAGCTAGGCATACAATATCTTTTCACTAAGACATCAAGTTTAACCTGTATACAGTGGTGGGCTGCCAATACAGTAACAAGGGTCTCGCTCAATCTAAAAGCAATTATCGGTTTTCTGAGGAAGGAATGATTTTTTTATCACTCCTGTGCAATTAATTATATGTAATACTTAAATAAACCATCGATTTTTACTGAATACACTTACAATATGTAACAATATGCGGTTCACCGTAAACTTATCAATCCAAATGGCTAAAAATGTACTACTGTATAAACTATATACTGAAGCTGTCGTCGATTATATACGAGTCAGAAATTGCAGTTACAATACATACTAATTTGATCTGAGAATATTGTTTTTTCTTTAATTAACAAGGCGCTCGCCGGCCTTCATAAAATTTAGCAAGGGGCTCGCGCGAGCCCATCCGACCCCCTCCAGCCCACCCCTGCCTGTATATACCATTTATTTATAGCAAACTCTTCAATTTCCTTTTTTTTTGACTATTGTATGTGTGTATATATGAATTTGCATGTGTGTATAGTATTATGTATGGCATGGAATATAAAATATAATTTCAAGATAATTGCTCGTCTCTGTAGCGATCACGCCCTTCCGTCGGCAACGATGGTAAGAGAATGCAAATAACCAAAACATCAGCAATGAAGGAGGCTCTAAGAACTTTGATGCTTACTCGACAATAATTACAATAGGTTATTTATTGTCAGTAAATAAAATAAAAATATTTTTTTTTAGTCTGAGTTTGTTTTATTAACCCTCGAGACTTTTACAACGCAAGTTAAATCTACGCATCATCACGCGAAGAGTTTCATTCTTCAATCATTTAAGATTTATGGCGTTGCGAATGGATTTTATGACCATAAAACAATGCTCATAACAAACTGCGATATATTAGATTTTCTTCCAGTGCAGTTGCTGGACAGATTTCAAATTTGTTTATTAAAAAATATATGAAGCCAGTGTTACCATGCTAAGATTACGTTTGGTTTAATTATTTTTAAAAGAGCTATTTTACTAACAGATCGTTAAACCAATTCTTTAAAAAAGTTTGCATATGTGTGGTTTAAGAGAAATGATATCGTTTTAGGTTAGGATGACGTTGTTACGTATTTTTTTATAGCATAAAAAAGTGTGTTATTAAATATTATAATACCCTTGTTACAAATTTGTAGAAACCAATACATATTTATTTAGTTATTTAAACTTCGCTTAGTTATTTGAAGCGGTTACAATAGTTAGATATGTGAATATAAGGTAAAATTATTTTACTATGCTCAAATCGTTATTTATAGCTATTTAGCATTTTTATGTATTATGAATGAAAAAACATTAGGAATTACAATTTACAGCTTATGCCAATGCGACAAATATTTAGAAGTTGAAATATCGCACGAAATAAATTTGATGAAATTGGTTTTAAGTCATTTGAGATCAAATCGAGAAGAATTGACAGCACAATCACCTATGTCTTAGATCTCAAACTTTAATTGAAAAATTCGTCATTGATGTTACCGGAAATTGAACCCAGACCCGCCTGATCGGTAGAGCCGAACATTTGCCAACTAGACCACTGCGGGCGACAACTATTATGTTAATATTGTTGTAAGTGATTACAGGGAAATTCACAATATTATTTTCTATTGTTTAAAAAGGAAAGTATTAATAGAAAGGTACGAAGAATTAGCAACCCTTGATAAGAATGCTTTCAGCCAAATTAAATAGAAACAGGAAGTAAATAATTATGAGTAGGAAATTACTGTGTTCATAATTAAACATAAAGTTTCTTATATTATATGTATATCATCTTTTTCCACTTTCAATTTTATAAGTCGGTGAAATATTTGGTAATATTTAATTATGCTGTATAAGACAAGGGTGGGGCTATCAGTTTTCGTTTCCCATGTATTCCTAGAGCCCTTTGTTAAATTTTACTTTAGCCGACAAGCCTTTTTGTTAAATTAAGGAAATCATATCTATGCGTTATATAATGTATAAATGTGAATTATAATTAAATTTAACAAAGCAGTGATGTACATTTGGTATTTTTTACATATATTTTTTTAAAATGGCTTGATTATAACGCTTAAGACATGGAATTAGATCAATACCAATATAATTTATAAATATTTATGTGTCAATTTAAATCTCTTCGCTATTGCAATTCAGTGTAGGTAAATACATTTTAGATTATTGATATAAATTAAATTAAGGTGAATTACGTAGTTTTACACAATAGTAAGTACATATGGAAACATTTAATAGCTTAAATAATCATATAAAAAAATCATCTCTTCCCCGGAACACATAAAAATATCTTTGAGAATAAGCGAGCCCCTTATTAACGAATTGACAGCCCACTGCTAACTATTAGTCGCTGAATATACTTAAATACATTTTTGGACATTGATGAGTAAATACGTAGTAATTATGGAATATATGAATATACTTGACAAGCAGGAAGGGTTTTGTGAAAGTTGTTAATCAAAATTATATTATTCTAATGACGCACTCACTGGTGCTAATTGTTTGAGTACTTGTACCATTAGAGTATTATTTCAAGTATTTGTTTTGATACCTGTGGAGTGTTGATTTATAAAATATAATTTATTCCGTCATTATCGGCGTAATTTCAGCAGATAATGATGTGGTAAAGGTCTCTTTCAATTTTAGTTTAAGTTAGATGGACAGGTAGATTTTACTTTTCAATGGAACCGTTGAACTTAAAAGAAAAACTTTATTTTTATTTACAGTTAAACCCCCATCTACAATTAAGCCAAGACCGTGTAATTGGGAGTAGTGTAGTTGAGGAAGTGAATCTCATACAAAATTAGGGATTTGGTTTTTTCCGTGAAAAATGCAAAACTAAGATTTCTCTTAGATTTTCAAAAAAAAAAAAAAAATGGAAGAAATATTTAGTTACTAAGTGATAAAATTCAAAGCGCGTATAGCCTGATATGCGTGTATAGCCTGGCACGTGTTGAATACAGAGACGATAGCCAACATTTGACTGTACCGCACAGACGACCGTCTCGCAGCGACGACAATATAATGCGACCGTTCAATTGGGGATTTGCGGCGAATATTTAAAGCAGTGCGTAATTCGAGGTAGTGTCCACTGTATATATAGACTATATTTTTTGAATCGATTATTTGCTTTTAATTTCAATATAAAATAATTCTTTTCCACCAATTATTGACAGTTAACACCCTAAAAGTGTTCATTTTTTAAACTTATCTATTTCATTTAATATCTTAAATAATATCTGTATCTGACTGTTAGAGGCAAATTAACTTAGATGTTTTTTTTATTCAAAATTGAGTGAAGCCCAATTTCGGTCATGGCACCTTGTCTTATGCTTGTATTCATAGTAATAACAAAGATACGCATTATATTATATTGTTATATACAAAACTTAAACAATTGACAGATTTCAAAAACTATTTTTTTGGTTTATGATAGCAATCACGAGCTTAGACACACACAACATAAAACATAAATGTATATTTTCAATTAATCTTTAAGTTTTAAATGAATATGATTTTACACTGTAAAAATATTCAATTCAATACTTATACACTACGAAAAAAAAAACTATTTTACTCCAGTCATAGTTTAGTAAAATAGAAGTAAATTAAATTTCGTATATTTATTCTTAAGTACAAAAAATCATTCCTTACTTTCTATATTATAGTTTAGATTTCCGTGATATAAGATTGAATACCTTCAATAAGAATACGTCTGTATGTATAATAGAAAGAATGACAGGAAAAATAACTAATCAATCACAGAAGTAGTTACAGTTTTACTAAAAGGCAAAATAGTCAATAATTTAAAAAAAGACATAACACGTCAATATGTCTCAATCAGTCTGATGTTATTCTCAAAGGTTTCAATAAATTACTTAAAACAATGATATTCCGAATGTCAAATATATTAAAACTTTGACCGCAAATAATAATAAAGTGACATGCATATTTTATACAAATCTTTCACATTATTACACAATACAAATTTCTTAAACTATATTTATATATTATACGTTATAAAAAAATAAATATAACCGAGTAAAACGTAATAATAAAGAATATAAACTAACGACATAAAAAACTTACCATAATCGTATCCACTCCACAAAATTTCACAATAAAATTAATCTTGAAAAAACCAACAAAAAGACAGTAGTTGATGCACTCACTTGATTTCGTATAAAATTCCAACACTTGTTAGTTTTTAAAACTTTGTTTTAAAAAAAACTCCTGTAAACAAAAACAAAAATATTTTTAAATAGTGAATTTTGCTTAAGGGTGAATTAATTTTATTATTTTTGCGTACCAAATTAGTAAAATTGTTTCCGCTATTGTATTATTGCCGGCGGCGACGTGCCGTGAGCGAATTCTACAGCTGACTGACTGATTAACAGTCAAACAATTTAAGTTTACACAAATTACGAAACTGGCATTGTTGTCCCTCGATTGGTATCTGGTAAATTCTTTCCCAACCGCAGTCATCAGGAGGCCAGTTATCTACGTAATTAGCAAATTACGAAAGGTCTTTATGAATAAATCGACGTCATTGATAGTGTCATTAATATTATTGTGAAAATTCAAAACTCTTTATAAAAATATATTGAAGAAATAATGTATTATTATATTAGTATAAGATGACTTTTGTCAATCACTGTCAAAAGTGAAACAGAAGATAAATCTTCTGGCAAATCTTGGAAAACAATTATTCGGAAAAATCACACACTGACTTCAATGATTACTCGAGTTGACTAGTAAGCAAGAAAGTAGATAATATGAATTATTTATTGAAAAAAGTTTGTTTATTTGCATTATAATTACAGATTTCTCAAAGTTTCATTGAATAACGAAGAAAAATAGCTTAATAGTAGTATAGTTATTATTACAGCTTAAACAAGATTAATATTTTCTAAATAAAGTACGTTTTATACGTGTAATTTTATCATATCAGACTAGATAAATTTTGTAAAAACGAAGCTGAATGGTTAATATCTAGAATGTCAATTGTACTCCGAATCATCGTTAAAGGTTAACAAATTGAAAAATATATCAGATTGTTTTACCAAATAAAAGGTTGTCGTTACTTTTTTATCCTTTGTCAAATACTCTACATGTTTATTAATAAAATTGGTAATTAATACAGATGACTTTTTTTTAAAAAACAATGTATTTCCACCAAGCATTGACAGCAAACACCCCAAAAGTGACCCTGCGTGTTATTAACAATATTAAACTTCAAACTGAATTGAAGTGCGGTTTAGACTGAGTCATTGTAGCCCTTTTCTTTCACTAAAGTATTTAGCGATTGACAAAGAATCTATAGTTAATAAGCTCTTGCGGTTTCAAAGTTATAATGGCAGTTTATACGCTTCTTGGAAACAAACGATGTTAATGAAATGCGATACGTGTTTTTGTCACGGCAGTTAAATTATCCAAAATTATGTACGTACAATATTTTCAATGTTAACTTTGTGGAACTTCATTTTTAATACAAATTACATTTGTTACAAAGTCTGAGAAATAACAAGGTTATCAAATTTTATTTATATGTATCAGGTCACGGGCTCGAATCCCAGTACGGACCGTTTTATAAATTGTTTTTTCAATCGATTTATGAATTTCTGTTCGAAGGCATGGATGTATGCGATGTCTTGAATTCGCCCCTCCCACCCTTTCTATGCTATAAACGGGGCGTACCGAGAGCGATTAGCTAACCACTAGTCCTGTCCTAGTCCTATCTTTCTATTCCTACTTTCTTTGGAAAAAGAGAGGTTGAGCAACTGAGTAACAAGCAGTTCTCGTAGAAACACTTATGTTGAGATAAACTCCATTGGAAGTCCATATGCTCCACATTAGGAGCAGACATAGTAAAATAAATTAGAATATAAAAAAATTGTTTGTTTATTTAGAAGGCACTGCTAAGAAGACAATCTTCTTAATAAATAATGACATATTTCCGACTATAAAACTTACTTCACTCATTTTTCTCTACTCTAGTCAGCTTAACCAAATACTAAATAAAACATATTAAATGTAACAAACTGAAAAAGGTTTTAATGATTATTTATTATTTTTTATACTTTGACACATAATCTTTTTGTGTCATAATGCAGGAGCATGTTGTGTCGTATAAATGTAATAATATATCAAACGTAATAAATGTTTCGCATTATATCATGTGTGTCAATTAAATGTAACATTTTATTATTGCATTCAGTGATTTTTCGATATTTATTCGCTAGTCCCCGTTTTGCCAAAGGGGAGCTTAAGTTTATTTACGTCGTCGTGGTTTGCTTTCCAGTGACAGTCGGAAACAAGAGGAGTAATATATACTGGAACTGCTCAGTGTGTCGAAGTTTCTTTTGCTAAGAAAATATGGCTAGACTGTCATAACGTCAAAAGGAATATTTGTTAAATGACTCGAAGATAAATAAGTCATTTATGCCCTCGAATATATAGTATCTTTGATAGATTTGGCAGTAACTTTGTGGGAGTTCATTTTTATTTGATAACTTTGTTATTTTCCTCGTCTAGAATTTTTGTCACGTGTTTTGCCTCTTTCAGAAGCATCATGAGCCACATTGTGGCACAGTAAGTGGAATAAAAATGTTATTAAATATATTTTTATTCAATATAAAGTATTTAAATTTCCGTACATGTACCCGTATTCAAGCCCATTAACACCAACATTGAAGCCTTTCAAATATATTCACTTTGCTAAAGATCATGCATATTATTTAATTGTTGTCGCTCTTGTGAAAAAAATCTGTTCATATTATGTAGAACTTATATTAAGTAAAAAAAAATGTAATATAATATTTTTTTTGTAAATGTCAAATTGTCTCATATGCTAAAATAAGAGTATTTTGAGAGTTTTGGTTATATTAAAACTGTTGTGTAAGGAATTTCGGCAAGTCTAGTTTTGTACTACACTAAACAGCAGTTTCTTACTAGGGCTGTTTAAAACTTCTTCTTAAGTTTGTATTAAAAAATCAATGGATTTTTCAACTATTTGTATTATAGAGTATGTGTACTATACTTCAGGTATTTTTTTTTAAATATTACTGGAAAGAGCGTTACAAAATACACTACACTGTGTCGACACCTAAATTTGGTCAAAATTGACATAACTCCAACGTATAGAGTTAGTTGTAAACGTCAAATACGAATAAAAGTTACTGTTAAATTATTGTTTGATATCAATATAGAATTGTGTGTTTCTTAAATGGTTTAAAAATATGATATTTATGTCTGACGGTATGGTTACTAGCACAGTGGATATATGGTACTATTTTTTACATTTAGAAAAATAGCAAACATTTGATTTTTAATAAAAAATATTTTGAATTAGATGAAAGTAAAAGTAAGTCTTTTGATTCCATCAAAAATATTTATGAATTATTCAGAGTAGTATTTTTAAGACTCTTTTAGTTTTAAAAATATTTGTTTGTTGGGATCTCGAGATACTCTTACTTGAATTTTATTAAAAACATTTTGAAAAATATCTAATTCAAAAGTATTATTGACTGCAGGCTTTTTTAATAAAGATAAATAGCTGCGGTCTTTTAAAATGATAAAATTGATAATTCTGTGTTAGATAATTTAATGAACGTAATTAAGTTATAGTAAAAAAAAACAACTTTTAAGTTAAGCTGATTTTTAGTCTAGTGAAATATGTATTTAAATTAGTATTTCTGTTTTATAATAAGTCCATCTGCTATTTTATTGATTCATGAAAATTCTGACTGTCATTTAGAATCACAGATATGGAAGAGAAATACTCCCACTCGATATTCTGAATAACGACCGCCACTGAATCAGTCAGGTCAGGTTCGACTGCATCATAAAGCAAATGTCGAAGTAAGGGGGAAATTACTGTGGATTATTATGTCACTTGAACAGATCTGTGGAGGCAATTCAACAATTTATTATCATTTAAATATTTTACTCGTATTTAATAAAAAATTTTGCGGTGAGGTATTTAAAAAAATTACGGATTCACATTGAATGTTAGATGTTAAAAAAACACTTTAATAGATATTTTATTTACAAAGTGAAAAAATAACATTACAATATATTAACAAACCATGAATGGAATATAATTTAATTTTTCGGCTGAAGGTGCTTGGTGGAACTTCAATATTAAATTTGAATCGTTCAAATTATGTACATTCAACACAGATACACACATGAAAGGCGAAACCAGGCTCGTTAGTGACAAAATCTGTGTGAATGTACATAATTTGAACGATTCAAATTTAATGAAAGGAATATGTTTATGTATGCATCATATTTCCACGTTATGCTTCACCTTTTTCTTTGGTTTTCTATGTCAATATAATCTCTGCGAACGATTTCTTTGTTGAAAGGCATAAGACCTCTAATATAATACCAATCGCTACTTTATCATATTTTTTATATTACTAAATATTGAATCCAATAAGTATTCTTGTTTTATTTGCACAAAACTGTGCATGGAGGTAATAATGTTAAAAGTCTTTAAATTATAATTATTTGTAAATATTAAGCATTGTAAAACGGTTCACTAATTTTAAATTGAATGTTTTATATTTTAAAGCAACACTTACTTTTAATTTTAACTTAGTTGCCAAATAAAACTTTCAATAAACCTGCGGAAAAAAATATAAGAATAATAATAAAGTAATAAATAGCTTTGAAACGTCTGTAGATGTAAATATTTAGACCTTCATTAATCTACCAACAAAAATATGTATTTACATGACAAAGTTTTTTTTCAATAACGAAACAGTTGCAAGTTTTCTAACAAAAATTAACACCAAATTAATCGTTTTGCAAGCATATATATTAACTTAAATATTGCTGATTTAATTTTTCAGACACTTGTCTTGCTATATATTAGCTCAAAATACATAATACACACATAGCAGAGGTGTTACGGAAACCTTTATAATTTTTTGACTATTATTAGCCTGATGTTAAACCAAGATTAATATTTTACATAATATATAATTAGGTAAAAAAAAACACCCAAAATGTAAACAAATTATCATTACAAGTTGTTTTTCAATTAATTCAATTGTAACAGATCACTTGCAAGATAGCGGAGGCTTAAACGCCGCAGGGGTTCAAAGCGCGAAACCCGAGAATGGAAAAAGTCATTCGACAGCGTTCATAGTAATTCAAGCCCGGCCGGGGGCGAGGATTTGTACTATCACAAGAAAGACAACATGATGGATGGCTTTGTCTCCAGGGTATATACTATATAATCTATAACATAATATGGGTCTACGACAACTGCGGTGTGTGATATTGTCGTCAGTATTTCAACGCGCGGGCAGACTTCCAAGCGCGAAACCCGCGGAAAATTCCTCGCATGTTTCTCATCTGCGCACGCAATCTACTAATACGGGCTGCGTGAAAAAATGCGGTTAGACAATTTTGAATTTTTGGTGAATTAAATTGGTGCTAGCTCTTAACTGCTCTTGTTTATTCTTTTTTAAATTAATTTACACAAATCTTCGTTTATCCTTTTTGGGCGTCAGAATTTGGGCGTCAGAAATCTACGTCAAATTTGGATGACAGACTTCAGTAATTATTTGAAATATTTTATTATCTATTTTGGCTTTCGTTTATTTTTAATTGCTAGATGGTAAATATCTCAAATAAAATAAATATCTATTAAGGTATTCACTGTCAATACGTGGTGGAAAGGCATTATACTAAAAAACTATTTCATATGTTTACAAGTTGCAATTAAAAGACAAGACAATTAAATTACAATTAAATTACGAGACTTATATCTCACTCAAAATTTCACACATACTTGGGTTATCAAGTATTCTCAAAATGATCAGCTAAAAACTTCATCCAGTAATGATTTATATTTCAGGATAGAAAGATATTCTTTGATTTTTTTTTACTCGTCATTGATTCTGAAACATTTCTTTTTCACCCGTTGTCAGACGATTGATCTTAAAAATTAACCTGTTGGTATAACATCGGCTCTTTTTCGAATAAAA
Source organism: Himalopsyche anomala (assembly GCA_031772345.1). Classification (NCBI taxonomy): domain Eukaryota; kingdom Metazoa; phylum Arthropoda; class Insecta; order Trichoptera; family Rhyacophilidae; genus Himalopsyche; species Himalopsyche anomala. Next base: position 7,027,180 of record CM062829.1, read on the forward strand.
GCTTTAATTTAACAATTTTAAAAAACGTTAAAATAAATACTCACCCCTTTGAAAAGAACACTACGTCATTAGCTCTAAATCCAAAAATTACAGATGAAACATAAAACTTTGTATTTTTCAAACTAAAAAAGGCATTTACGTCTTTATTAAAATTCTCAGTGCCTTTTTTCAATGCTTCGTTATGTAACTTGTATTTAAAACTTTATAGTAATCATCACGTCGTGTAATAATATTATTTATGACTTTTTAAATGCTAGCCTACACTTTACAGTTCGTATTTTTAGAAACTAAATTGCGAATGTTTTTTAATGTTAAGCGTTGCCTATTAGCATAATTACAAAACGTTGTTTTTTATTATTATTTTTGTTGATGGTAATAAATCGATTTAGCCATAAAGTTCACATGTACAATAAATTAAATCAATTATTTATCTGACGTTAGCCATCAGCCATATTTTCACGGTCAATAAACGAGCGGGTGGGGGAGGAGGGGGCGACTCTTACGCTCATCATACGTCACGTGACAGTATAAGGTTGTAGTCGCTTTGAGATATTCACTCGCGGATTCGAAAACGGCGCCTGTTACCGGGCTCCGTAAGGTCCGACGTGCTACTGCCGCGGCCTGAGGCTGCGCTGCCGAGGTCTGGCGGGTCTCTCTGGGGGCAGTCCGCGGGCTGCCGTGGGCCGGACCTCGGGCCAAGACGCCCCCGCGCGGCCTGGCGGCGGGGGGCCCCGCGGAAGCCTGCTGCGGTTTTTGATCTCGCGACGCTTTCCATTGACATTGCGTTGGTGGAAGAGGTGTCGAGGAATCAATTACTGTATCGGATGTTTTCTTTTGAAGATATTCGTGAGTCGTTATGTGATTCTAAAATGATAATTTGCATTTTTTGATTTATAACAACAAACCTCCTTCAAATAAATTTGCTAGTTTTTTTATACATACAAAATATTTTGAATGATTTAAAAAGAGCTGAAAAAATGGTTATTTTGCAAGACAAATTTTATTAAAAGTTGTTTGACAGCTAATCATTTAACTATATATTGTTATTAAAACATTATAAATAAAAACATTTTTCAGAATTAATTTTTTTAAAAGACATTTTTTTTAAATTACATATCATTTGATTAAATCTCAGTTTTGATGCAAAGCAAAGACGGAAAATGAAAGTGAGAGATTTATTATATATATTTACATTTAATACCACTATTTTCATTTTTCTTAATTCATGACGATATTTTTTTTTGAATAAATGAATATGACAAAATAAGCAATTCTTTACTTCAGTTTATTTTTCAAAACAATTAGATGACCATCCTAAAAGCTTATTTTATTATAAATATATTTTTTGATATACATGTTGCTCTTAACCATAACACTTTTTTTAGATAACAGCTGGGAATTCAAGATGTTTTAAATTTTGAATTTATGATTCTTCAATAATTACATTTAAAAAAAATCCAAACTGGCCAAAAAACACAGCGAAACCTAATTAAATAAATCATTTTTTATGGACTGAATTAAAAACCTCTTTAATAATAACTTCTTAATAGTTTGATCAAAGCATGGTGTAATATTAGTTTGAACTATTGACCTAGATTCAGCAAACTTAAATACGAAATGATTAAAAAGTATTATGATTCATAAAAATAAATATTGTGATGTGACATGTAGATTTTTATAAAAATAAAATATTACCACCATTTTACTTATTACATATTTATTTATAGACACACTTGTTTTGTTGTGTTTGCGTATGTCAATATATGAAACTGGTATTTATCTTTAAAAAATGTTGAGTTTGTACAAAAATGTGCTTTTCCACCAAGAGTTGACAGTGAACAACTTAAAATTAAATATTGGAATTTTTTCTTCTACCACAGCAAAATAATAAAACATTTGGATAGGGAACAGTGATATATACCTGATTGTTTACAATATATTGCTGTTTCTGTTTGTCGATCGAAATGTTTTTTATTTTGGATTTTATAAAGGTATTTTATAGATATGCTCCCCTTTTTTGCCCGCCGTCTTATGAATGGTCAAATAACTTCAAATAATTAAATACAAATATTTCAGTTTCAGACAGATAAGGGGGTCCAAAAACATAACCGCAAATAATTCATCGTAAGCAGTTTTCCGCCGCGTCAATTGTTCACATTAACAATTTGTAGCTCATAAATGATTGTTCTCTTATGTTTCTGAATCCAATTAACGAGATGTGTTTGGTCAAATCATAAAATAAAAAGTTTTTTCTTATGTTTATAAGTTACTATGATGACGGTATTTTTAGAATTTTATGAACTATGAAAGCACGTAAATAAAAAAAATATTTTAATTTTTACAAGTACATGTTACAAAAGAAAAACACAGTTTTTCGATATTCACAATGTACGCAACTTGATGAACGTGCTGTCAAAAGAACGTAAGCTGAAAATACCGAATTAGTATCTAAATTTAGCTTTTAAGTTTTAGCAAAAGAAAGGCCTGTTCAAAATGCGACCAAGAAAAAGGGCTTAAAAAACTAAATTAAAATTAGTAAATTATTATTAAATTAAACCAGTTTATTTAGTCTCATGCACTTTTAGGTTGTGTGTATTTCACAATTTACCTTTGACCCAAAATCATCAAAAAACGTTTTTTGTGGCTCCTGTAAAAGTCGTAATGTTTGGCTTACGTTTTTTTTTCTTTCCACAGTCGATGTACAATACAATATAACAATATGCTAGGTTTAATTGGGTCAGGTGAGGTAATCAATAAGTTTATAGAAATATATAGGTGATAAAAAAATGCTAGTGATGATTTGTAGGCTACAAATTATTGGTACGGTCAATTACTATTATTAAATTAATAAAGTAATTAAAATATTTGGTCTTATTTGATAAAATACAGGATAAAAGCTATGATAGGTAACGAACCAGCTTGATATGACAATTAATTTGAAAATATATAACAAAACAGAGGTAGCTAGGCAGTAAAACCACAGCTGTATTTGTATTTTATATACATATTTACTTTTTCTTTAAAGAATATCCATAATTCAGCGCAAGTTTCTCAACATTTCATTAGATTCTAAAGTAGAAAAAAATATCTATTTATATTTGACATGATAGATTAAACAATAAAATATTGTCAGATCCAAGAATTTATTCAAAAGAGTAAATCATGCTTGAGTTAAATATGGCCAGCCCGAGGCCCACCTTCCGAACCGCACTTATAAACCTCTGTGCCTACTATAATACTATCACATGCCCGAACGATATTAATTATTTGTAAATTTCTTTTAAATAATGTCTGAAACTTAATACAATATTTAGAAAGTTTCTTGATTACTTATAATGAGATATTAACTGTATAAATATGCTTGGGGAACACTTTAACTAGACGTCGGTTATACAAATTACTTAAAAACTGTTAAAATATTTGTAGGAGTTAATTTTCAATACGAACATAAATACTTCACCGCATGGTCAAGAGAGAAACCTGAAAACTGCTTACAAAATAATTATTTTGTTTCATTTTGAAAATAAGTAGTAAATATTTTTTATGAAAATTCTGTATCATCGCTTGTTAAATTATTATTTAAAATTCTCTTTCTGTATTCTCGATTCTATCTGAGTTATTATAGTGAATACTTTTTAGATAACTACCTACTTTCAATTTTTTTTGTTCCATTTTTTAGTTTCATATCGATTGTGGAAAGGACGTAACCCTCAGTTGTTCTAAAACAGATTTTTTTCGATAATCACAATGTATACAACTTGACACACGTTCTATCAAAAGGATGGAAGCTGAAAATGCTGAATTGGTATCTAAATTTAGCTTTTAAGTTTGAAAAAGATGACCTTGTAAAAAGTTAAAACCAAGAAAAAAGACTGAAATAAAGGTTTAACCTAGACAATTTCTTTAATTAATATCAGGTAATGTCAATTAAACACTAGTTTAGAAGTCGCAGTGCACTTCAAGGTTGTGTATAATTCATAATTTGCATATGGCCCAAAATCATCCAAACACGTTTTTTGCGCCTCCTGTAAAATTTGATATGTGTGGGTTACGTCCTTTTTCCTTTCCACAGTCGATATGCATTGTAATCGTTTTTAAAATAAATATTAAATAACAAATTTATAATTTAACTGGAGTTACATTTGTCTATTTTAATAATGGGGGTGAGGTGGTTTGATTTTGTGAGGAATTCAGAGATAAGGGAGCGTACAAGACAGCGTCCTGTCACGTCAGTGGTTATGGAGAGACGTTGGAACTGGCTGGGTCACGTGCTGCGGATGCCTCCGGAATCAATCCTGCCTGACTTTTCTTTCGATCGGTGGGATTCCGGCGTCCCGGACGTCCGTCGGGTACAATCCAGCGGTGGGCTGGTAATATGTTAACAAGGGGCTCGGTAAATCTCAGCCATAATGTCTTCATAATATAGATGATGCATATGACATGGCTCACTAGCTTTTTTGCGGCCCGTTAGTTGCCTTTGTTTGCTTCTTCAATTAAAAAAATGGAGGAGCAGCAAAGTCTTCCGTTTAGTATTACAATTTATAAGAAATTGCAGTTAGGTGCTGATTTGATCTTAAATGAATGTTTTCTTAACTTAACAAGGGGCTCGCCGGCCACGCATAATTTTAACAAGGGGCTCGGGCGAGCCCCCCGAGCCCCCTTCCAGCCCATCCCTGGTACTATCCATAGGATGTACTCGGCGGAACTGAGGGATGCTGGCATGTCATGGGAGGAAGCAAAGCAATTGGCAAGAGACAGGGAAACATGGAGGTGCCGCGTGGCGGCCATATGCTCCACACAGGGAGCGAACATGGCCAAAGAAGAAGAAGAATTTTAATTGTAAAAAGTTTCACCTCTTAACAATGTGTTATTCAAAATTATTAAAACGAAAACCCATGGCTATCTATAACTCCCGTCTCCCGACCATAATTTAAAAAACGGTTCAATATAATTGAATAAATAAGAAATTGGCACATCACTGTGTTACCTTAACTAGGTTTTTTGAGTTGTAACCTTAAAAAAAGAGAATCTCTTTACACTTTGGTCATCTGCAAATTTTTAAATTATTAGAAAGTAATGTCTTGTTTTAGTACAGAAGGATCAAGTCAGTCATGAAAAATAGTAAACTAAAATAGTAAAATAAAGGTCTTCTTTGTCGATCGCCAGTGATCCTTACACCACTATTGAAGTAAGCCTTTTCCAGTCACCAGTAATATACATAACGAGTGTCATTAGAATTATCTACAGTAAAAAAATGTTTTATATTCTATAGATAATATTTATTTTTCAATTAATTTATCGAAAACTGAATTATATTGAAGTCCAAAGTTATTTAATATTTTTATTATACACGCCTGTGTGGTTAAGTGGTCAACGTCGTTGGCTATCGCTACGGAGGTCACGGGTTCGAATCCCGGGCAGTTTTATAAATTGATTTTTCAATCGATTTATGAAATCCTGTTCAAAGGCATGGATGTTTTTGATGTCTTGAATTCCCCCCTCCCACCCATCCTATCATTTAAACGGGGCATATCGAGAGTGATTAGCTAACCACTAGTCCTGTCCTAGCCCTTTCCTTATATTTCTACTCTCTCTGGAAAAAGAGAGGTTGAGCAACTGAGTAACAAGCAGTTCTCGTAGAAACACTTGTGTTGAGATAAACTCCATTAGGAGTACATATGCTCCACATTGGTAGCGGACATGGTAAAAAAAAAAAAAATCGCACTTACTTAGATTAGATAGTTTTAGCAAGAAAATTCATGTTTTCTAGCATTGCTGAGAAATCATAAAAAATGCAATGTTTTTTATAATTATCAACATAAAGAAAAGCCATAAAAAAATTACGCTCAATCAATTCAAAAAACAAATTTTAAAAATTACAACAACATTAAAACTTAAGAATAAATTCACCAAATATATTATGAATAGAAGCGAAGTCGAACAAAATTGATTCTTCTTTCTGAACTCGATGAATTATTTTTTTATAGCGGAAAAAATGAGAGCATAATCTTTGATCGCATGTCAAAGTTCTAAGCATCTTTCACAATTCAGGTTACCAGTTTGCAAGATAAGCAGGCACATTCTTCGATCGTATCAAATGGTTGACCACCCCTTCCAATAATGACGGCACGCGGTCCATTTTATTATTTTTTTCTGACTTCGTTCTCCTGATGGGGATTTGCTGGTCGTTCGCTTTGTTTCATTATTTTTTTCGCCTTTTTTATCCGCTGGATTTAGTCGTCTTTGTTGTGTTTTGTGGTTAAGCAGCAGTGGCGCACCAATTATTGTTTTGATTTATTTTACACATTGTTTTCACTGTAGATTTGTAACAATTCATAGCTATAACCAAAAGCATTTTCATTTTTTCAACTGATTATAAAACTATTAAAATTACAAAGTTTTGAAAAAATAGTTTTTTTTAAATTTTCATTAAATCCGATGGCTTTCTATCATTAATTAGCAAGCAGCAATTAATTTAGTAAATTATACAATTCCCTTCTCATATTTCATAGATTTTAAACAGTCAAAAGGGATGAGGACGATTCAGAGACAAATTTACACACATCCAGGGGTGGGCTGGATGGGGCTCGAAGGGGCTCGCGCGAGCCCCTTGTTAGATTTTACCACGGCCGGCGAGCCCCTTGGTCAATTAATAGTAAGCAATATTCTCAGATCAAATAAGTAAATAACTGCAAGTTAAGTAACAATCGTTTGCTAATTTAAAAATATTGCATATAATTGCACATGACTGATAAATTACTTTGATATAAAGCGAGCCCCTTATTAACGCATTGGCAGCCCACCGCTGCACAATCGTAAATTTTCCAATTGAGGATAGAAATACTTACTCGCTAAACAAGTTGAGGAAAACTTTAGAGGGCTAACACTCGCCCATCAACTTAGTTGCAATGAAGTTTAATCAACATATTTGTAAATAAACAATTGTTTTAAAAATTATTCTGATTACGACGACTTGAAGAATCGAACCTTCTGGTCGTTCTTGGAAGAGCTATGAAGACAACGCGAAAGACTATGTGTCATTAAAAGAAGAAACCCTGAACATAAGAGTTGTCTGAAGAGTGCACAGTTAATTATAGATCACTATGGTCTATCTATATTTATAAAGATAACGAATGTCGTGTAAGTGTAAAAAATCAAGATTTTGTTAGGCAGTCTTTTGCTATTATGATAATATAATGAACATCAAATAATATTTATGATTTTAAGGTAGTTGTAACTGTTTTTAAAACAACTACGCCACTGTTCGATGTAGTGTCGTGTCGATGCACGCGATGTCGATAGGCCGCGACCCGCCCCGCCCCTCCCACCCGACAGACATCATTTCAGAGGATGTCAACATGAACTAGAATGATATAAAAATAGACATAAGTTAAAACCATATTCTTTGCTACTAGACACGTATTATGGATATATTTCCAGATTAAAGCTTTAAAAGTTAACTTAATTTTTAATTTTCATAAATTCAAAGCTATGAATATTAAATATATTAAAATTCATAATTATTCTACCAAGCGTAAGCAATACATAGAAATGCGCATATGCTGAAAGGTGTATAATATGTACACAGTGACAAATTTGTAATTTGGCATATGTGACAGCACATTGATAATGGTGCAAACAAATTGACAAAATATAACAAACAAATGAAAAAATGAGTACTATATTAAAATAAGAACATATTCATTCAGATTTATTTTTTTTGTAAAAAATAAAATAAGTAATTGATAATTTCTTCTTCTTCTTTGGCCATGTTCGCTCCCTATGTGGAGCATATGGCCGCCACGCGGCACCTCCATGTTTCCCTGTCTCCTGCCAATTGCTTTGCTTCCTCCCATGACATGCCAGCATCCCTCAGTTCCGCCGAGTACATCCTATGGATAGTACCCGACGGACGTCCGGGACGCCGGAATCCCACCGGTCGAAAGAAAAGGCAGGCAGGATTGAGGCTTTCCGGAGGCATCCGCAGCACGTGACCCAGCCAGTTCCAACGTCTCTCCATAACCACTGACGTGACAGGACGCTGTCTTGTACGCTCCCTTATCTCTGAATTCCTCACAAAATCAAACCACCTAACCCCCATTATCCGACGCAAGCATCTGTTCTCGAAGCTCAGTATACGGTTTTTCTGAGTCTTCGTCAGGTGCCGTGATTCGCAACCGTAAAGCAGTACCGGCAGAATGCAAGCGTTGAATAAGTGGCATTTGGTTTTAATCGAGTACAGCTGTGTGTCCCAGACAGTTCGCATTGAGTTGAATATTGATAATTTAGAATATTATAATATGTCCGCTCTTAATTTGCAGCATATAGCATCCTAACAAACGTATCTGAACATACGTTTCTAAAAGAGCTGCTTGTTACTCAATTGGTTAACCATTTTTTCCGAAGAGAGAAAGGCTAGGTTATTTATTTATTTATTGTTTCAAAATTACATGACATTACAGCTGGCGCCAATTTTCCATGCACTTGACAAATATAATGAGAAAAAATATTTAAAAAAACACTATATAATACATCAAATTCAAAATACAAAATCAAGAAATAAAAAAGTAAAACATAACAAACAGTTCACAAATACTGTCAATAAAAATGTCAACTTCTCTAGGTAATGAGTTGATCAGTCAAACGAATAGTGGTAAGCTAATCTCTCGTAACGCTGCGTTATTACATGGTAAGTGTGAATTTCCAGACATCTCAAACATTGAACAGAAATCGATTAATTAATTGAAAAAATCCTGTTTGCTTTGGGACTTGAACCCATGAATTTTGTCATAGAAGCCAACGACGTTGACCACTACTCCATGGACCAGAAATTCTATTAATAGCTTAAATATATTCAAATTTTCTGTAAGAAACTAAACGCATGTGTTTGTATGCGCGTAATCTTATGCACAAAAGTAATTGAACAAAAACAAAACATCAGTTGATAATGCCTGCTCTATCATCGTCCGTAATTGCCGCAACAGGCTACGTGGAGTAGTGGTATGCCATAGATTGTTTTAATCTGAGCCGAACATCACACCGAAAGTAACAATATTAAATTATACTTCATGTAAAAATTAAGTAGTTCATACTGTCTTGCATCGCTTTACCTTAGAAATTCTTTCCTGCAGAGTGCGGGGTGCTAATCAAAGGTGAGCTGAAAGGAGCTCGCAGGGCCACGTGTGAATCCCTTGCTAAATTTTACTTCGGCTGGCGAGCTCCTTGTTGAATTTTTATTAAAGTTAAAAGCCCAGTACATTTATTTGGTATTTCTGACATATATTTTATGTACGACGGCTTAAGTATAACGTTTGAAATATGTTCGAGTGCATTCGTGCACTGGATAGCACCGGAAGATGCCGAGAGGCAAAACCCTGGTCGTTTTTGGCCAAAATTATAATGGAAACGTACATTATGAAAATAGTTCTAATCTAATGAAACAAACCAATTTCTTTATCAATTTTGCAATTTGTTAAACATTTTTCAGTTATTTATATTAAGTAAATAACAGCTAATTGCGTATTGTTTGTTACAAACCTATTTATAGTAACGTTTGATACTTATTTTTTTTATTTTATAAAGGTAATACAAAATTAACTCTTTTCCCAGAATACCGCAAACAGTTTTGAGATTAAGCAAGCCATTTGTTAACGTATTGGCAGCCCACTGCGGTTGTTAATTCTCAACAAGAGTCTTGCGAGACGTTATGCAGAAAATAATTTCGATAAATTTGGGTGCTGTTTTGCACACTTTCCGCTGTCTTTAAAATAGTGAAATAGTGTTTAATAATCATTAGCGCTTTTTGTGGATTATGCAGTAGTTCAAAACCACGGGGACCTGTAATTCACGACAATTACTAAATCACTTAATAATGGGAGCTCTATTCTCATGTATGTAAGTATCTTAGGACTAGAAAGTCTGAAATATACAACGCCGACACAGAAAACAAAATGATTTTCGTATTAGCATTTGATTGATGGTATAACATAATGCCGCCTGTTTAGTTGAGTGGTCAATGTCGCAGCTTTGGTTACGGAGGTCACGGGTTCGAATCGCATTACGGACAGTCTTATTCATTGATTTTTCAATCGATTTATGAATTTCTGTTCGAACGCATGGATGTATGTGTTGTCTCAAATTCACCCCTCCCACACATCCTATTTTACGAACGGAGCATATGGGAAGCGATTAGTTAACCACTAGTCCTGTCCTAGCCGTATCCTTCTATCCCTACTCGCTTTGGAAAAAGAGAGGTTGAGCAACCGAGTATCAAGCAGTTCTCGCAGAAACACTTCTGTTGAGATAAACTCCATTAGAAGTCCATATGCTCCACATTGGGAGCGGACATGGTTTTAAAAAAAATATATGTTGTAAGGTCCAAACCATGGCTGAATTTGTTTTTTTGTTTTCATTTAAACAATTCAAAAATATATTTTCACACATATCTTAAAATATTTCTAAGCATAATTAATACAGGATAATACAATTTATACATAAAAAAAAAAACAATGATTCAAAGGACATCAATTATTAATGGATATGGACGCTTTTCGGTCGAATCAAAAACGCTTCTCAAACGTCATGATGTAATATTGACCAAAAGCGTCGACAATGTCAGGAATGCGGTCCCTCAACATCTACAAACTCTGGGCCGGCATTAAGATGTGGGAGGGGCCGAATGTGGCCCGCGGGCCGTGCGCGATCGGCAAGACCGTCATCGTAGCACAACACAGCACTGTCCCTTGATGCCCAGAGGACCGCCGGACCTTTAATTATACCCCTGGGTCTAATTGAATAAGTATCATCGCATATACTTGCCCAGCCTATGATATCTAGGATTCAAATATTATACATTCTTTGTCTGGTATTTTTGAAAGTCAATTAGAATACACATTTACTGATACCGTATTTTAATTAATTATACTGACAATGTTTTTTCCATTCATACAATGTTCAAATGTAAACATTAAAATTACATAGTTTTGCTCAGTGTTTCTTTTTAAGTACAACAATATTCTTTTAAGCTTTTTTTCAAGCATACATTATAATATGAATGCAGAAAACAGACATTTGAACGTTGCAATTAATACTTTTTTCTGTGTGTGACAAACATTGATATAAGCAACAATTCTAAAAACACTTTTTAGCTTTATGCACGTTTGATAAAAGGAAAATATGTCATGAACATGTTTAAAACATTTCTTCAAAGTTAAATTAATCGTTTTTGAAAAGTCTTTCCAATTTTTATTTAAATGACACATAGCTATATCACAAAATCGGTATTAATTTGCTTTGAATATTAGACAGTCTTTCAAACAAAGTTATATCGTTTAAATAGTAATTTTAGGGTATCGTTGAAGACAATGTCTCACCCTTAACCTATTATAAAAGACGACGATTATATTTTTTCATGTCAACATTTTTAAATATTAAAAAGAGCTCTTATTGACTGAGAAAACTTGAAAACTGTATTTGACAGAATTTTATACATGTAACGTAAAATGTCTATTGAAGAAAAAAATATGATTTTTATTCAATACGTCTATAAATTTATCCAGGAACTGAACATAATGTATTATGTAATTTTTTCAGCCATGACTTCTACTAATATTATGGATCGCTGTTAAAGTTTCTCAAAGAAAATATTTGTTTTAGAATTGTTTAATCTCCTGTTTGACAAGAGTAAGGAGCAAAGCTTGGATTTAGGACACTATTGCTGTTTAACTCTCGCGGATCGGAGACTAGAAAAATACTTCTCTGCCGATGGGGGTCGTTTAGGGACCCCAGTGATATCCTCATTATTGGCCTTATTTTTATGGATTTCAAAAAACAAAATAGTCTAAAGGCTTTAAAATATCTCTCTTCATCATTCCTCATACATTTTTTTTTATAAAAATCCGTGTTTTTTTAATAAATAATCATATTTTAAGTTGCGCGTAAAAAAGACGTCATTCCAGCACATATATGACATTGCAACTGACGCGTTTAGCCCAGCTATTTTACGAACGATCGCTTATCGCGGGCGCTTATCTCGTTATCGCTTTATTGCGTTATCGCGTATTTATATAAACTACAAAAGGTCCAAAAAACTATGATATTAGAATACCTTAATTATAAACATTGTATCACCCATATATATATATATATATATATATATAGATATTTAAGAAAATGTGGGTATTGGGGTCGCATTTCTTGAGCTTAGAATCGGAAAAGTTAAACAATCACCCCAGACATGTTTTATTTTTAAAATCGAATAAGTAAAACAGGGGAAAAGAGTTTAATCTCTTCTGCCAGGTCTCAAAGAATCCTATTCCACTTGATTGGAAGCAGATATAAAATTGTGTTTTTAACAAAAGTATTGTGTTCGTTCATTGCTATCACCGATCATTAAGTTATCGCCAGAAAATAAGCAAAGTAAGTACTCATTATTACTACGAAATTGATGCGTTTTTTTCGTTGTAAATAACGAATTCGGGCATTGTTATTATCGTGAGGTGTATCCAGATTTTACACGCGATGTGTCAGTCAGCCCCAAACTCGCAGCGCGTGGACATTCTTCAAATGCTTGGTGTTCATGATTTGAAGTGTTTTCAACCAGGGCAGAACTCACACTTATTCAAACAGCGTATATTAGTAAAGTATCTTAACACAAAGTGTTAAAATTGTGAAGTAAGTACTTACTTAAAAATAATACTGGCCACCTTTATGGCCGAGTGGTCAGCATTGTTGGCTTCTGTTACGTAGGGCACGGGTTCAAATCTCGGTACGGAATGTTTTTTAAATTGATTTTTCAATCGATTTATGAATTTCTATTCGAAGGCATAGATGTATGTGATGTCTTGAATTCCCCTCTCCTACCCATCCTATCCTATGCACAGGGCGTATCGAGAGCGATTAGCTAACCACTAGTCCTGTCCTAGCTCTATCCTTCTATCCCTAATCTCTTTGGAAAAAGAGAGGTTGAGCAACTGAGTAACAAACAGTTCTCGTAGAAACACTGCTGTTGAGATAAACTCCATTATGAGTCCATATGCTCCACATTGGAAGCGGACATGGTAAAAAAATAAATAAAAAATAATTACTCCCTCTCTGTTATCTGTACTATCCCCATGGCTTAGTAAACAGAAACGGTTTATATTTACTGGCTTGCTGATTTCATTTTTCTGATCACTGAGCCGAGTAATGTACTTCGCGTTCGTATTCGACCAAATTTACTCTCTTAACAGCGCACTCGGCAGGTATAAAAGCCACTGTAATGATACAAACTCTGAACGAACCTTCAAATTACAACGTGTGTGGATGAATGATTTTTCTGGGTATGACAAATTACATAAACATTTAGTCATCGAATAAAGAAAGTCATCACAAACTTTGATGACAAATAACATGTTTAGAAAAAAAAAAACTCATTCCGATTGTAAAATTGATTTTAAATATAATCGTGAATAACTATTTTCTTTGTCATGCCATAATTCAGGGTTTCCCAAACTTATTGTGCAATGGAAAACTTCTGGAAATTTTACCGGAACATAGCTTATATTTTAGGTTGGGTAATTCATAATAGTAAAAATATTGAAAAAAATAAAATATGTTATTAAATTATTTATTAATTAACTATTTTTAAGACATGTTACCGAAAAATATGAGTAAATTAAGCTCTTAGTGCTTCAAAATCTCTGCTTGTACCTAGATATTTGAGGTTTTAAGCATCAATGGAGATTCATCATCACTCGATTTTGAATATGAAGTAAAATATGTTTAACCATCAATATTACCATCGAAATGTTCGCGGAACACCTATTTAGGCTCTACGGAACACCAGTGTTCCGCGGAACATAGTTTGGGAAACCCTGATAATTGATGCGCATATTATCTATTCTAGTAATGAAAGTGATTTCAAACCAAACACTGAACCATACAGAGCCTAAATGTAAAACCGTTAATGTTATATTTAAGTATTAAAATAAATACAAAGTTCAGAAGTAAATATTTAGTTAAGTCGAAAGAAACTATTTGTTATTTATAAATTGTTTATTTAAGGTTTTATTATTTTCTGAAATTTAAAATTTATAAAAAATATGTGGTTTTAGATATAATTTAACGAGGGCTGTAGAGTTGGAGCCATTGATGCGTAACGCTTTGGATGGACACGTAGTCGTTAAAAATCTGACTTCAATCTGTACAAAAAGTTATGCATGTTGTAGCCAAACACTGTACATTAAATTGTACATATTTTTTTTATATCAGAGTTAAACAATTTGTAAATATGTATGTAACTTTGAGTCGAAGATGCAGTTTTTTTCGTCTCCACAGCCCTGATTTGCACTGACTTCAGTCACGCATTTTTACTTTTTCTTTATTATTCTTTTTATATTCAAAAACTTGTGAAATGCATCTATCGCATAAATAAACTATTGAGTGTTTAAAGAACATATGTGGATAAGAAAAAAAAGCAACCAAACAACATTTGAATGCGGCACTGACATTGGTTAGTCCAGTGGAAGAAGTAATTGGTCACCCAATAATTGAGATTGTGTTCGGAGAATGTCAGTGCTTTGGTTAGAGCCCCATGGGAATTTCTCAAAACAAATTTTTAGAGAAAACTTAACGTATTGTGATTGCTATATTTCACATATCACTATAATTTGTCTCCTAATTTAAATAATTATTAAATATACCTGCCAATTTGTTTGTATATCTTTTATACACTTATAGAAAGATATATCATAAATCTATTGTGTCTCCATCAGAGAGCTTGTTGATCAAATACAAATACGAACATTAAATACTTGATCATCAATATTATTCAGAACATCTTTTTATAACGATAAACTTATAAAAGAGATAACATTTGACACAGTAGTGTAACTTATTTTCCGATAAATATGGACCTTAGTGACCCACTCAATAAATTCAAACAATAATTACATTGTACGATGCTGAATACAACATTTAAGAATGATCTCAGGCCGTAACGGTGGTGGTGGGTACATTTTTAATAACTCTAGAAAGTTAAAAAGTTTGGTAAAGTAATTGGTTGTAAGTAACTTATCGTAAATATTTTTTTAGTGGTACTGAAGGAAGACTTCCCATGTTCGCAAGTTGTTATGAAACGTTAATCAAAAAAAAAAAAATACATTTACAAAGAAAATAGTTGATGCTTTGAGTATTTTAATTTATCACGGTTTTTTCAAAAGTACGATACTTTATCCCAAAGTATTATTTATAAATTTAAATGTTATATATTATGTCACTTGTAATATGTTTATTGTTCGTTATAAATTCTTGGTGGAAATACATTAAATTTTACCAAAAATAAAATACTTTTGTACCACAATATTTATTTTAGATCAGGACCGAATTTAAGGTCATGATCAGTGTTACCTCTAAGCTGTGCGCGTGTGCGCGCGCACACATACATTATAACAGAGCGCACAAAAGTTAAATCAGCTATACCACCACCAGAATAAATTAATTGAAATTAAATAGCGTTGTTAATAATAGTCATAATTAAATATCAGCCATTTCGTTTAGTACGTCTAAATTCCGTTATGTGGCGCACAAATCTTTTTATTTCTTGTCAAAGTAGCACAGCCAATGTCTTTTGCGCACATAACCATCCGACAATTAGAGGGAACATTGGTCATGATCTAAGCATTTTTTTATTTTAAACAAACTTGTATGTTTTATACCGACTGCAACTAAGAAACATCAAATTTATTCGTTACAGGTACTATCACTCGACACTCGTTAAAAAATCTGAATTCTTAAAACACAACCATTTTTTATGACCACAGATATCCAAAACACTTCTTTCGTCACTTGTAGACATTTGCCCTGAGGTCTACACCTCATCAACAATCCGAAAGCTCACTTCAATCAAAATACAAGTGCTTCCTAAAACAGCGATGCTAATCTAGTGGTTCGCGAAATATAATAAAAATCGTATACAATTATTATATTATATATTCTAGATTCAATAGCACATTTGTAAACATGGGTGCATATGTGTACATTATATAGTCATTCATCTGGTTTTATTGAATATTTTTTTATATAATTATAATTCGAAAGTAAAAAAACTTTTTTACCAAACGAGAATTCATTTTTGCCTACATTAAGACAAACGTGTTCTTTAAAATGACTTATTGTAAATTAAAAAATATCAATTACGATAAATAATGAATGAATATGTACTTTTGAAATAATTTTAAATTATTACTTTTAGTCTGTTCACTGTCAATGGTTGGTAGAAAGCAGCGATGGGTTGCCAATATCTTAACAAAGAGCTCGGTAAATCGTATCCATTTATTTGTATCCATTTTCGCTCCCAATATGGAGCATATGGCATCCTAATGAAAGCATCTCAGCAAAAGTTTTTTTCTATGAGAACTGTTTGTTACTTAGTCGCTCAACCTATCTTTTCCAGAGAGAGTAGTAGGGATAGAATGATGAACAAGACTAGTGATTAACTCGAACCCATGAGGTCTGGCACGGAAGCCCACAACGCTGAATGAAAAAATGAAGAGTCTTAAAATTTAACCATCTACAGAAATTGCTGATTTGATCTAAGACGAATGATTGTATTATCTTAACAAGGGGCTCGCGCGAGCCTTTCTGAGCCCCCTCCAGCCCACCCCTGGTAGAAAGGCATTACATACAAAAGAAAAAATATTCATTTGTACTAATTCATTTTGCTATTACCGGTTTTCTCATGACGACTCATCCGTCGGTAATGCTTGCCATAAGATAAACCGATCCATATCACATTAGATAAAATGAGGATAAGTATTTGTGAATATTTTATTTTTAAAATTTATAATTTAAAGAAAACAAACATACAGAAAAAATGAATATCGAGGATATGTTGTTATCTATTCAGTTTAAGAAATATAAATCATTTTCAGTGATATGATGTGGTTATTTTTTAAAAATTCACGATTTTTCCTTTCTTGAATTTGATAATAATTACACCAACTTAGAAGGAATACTTTTATTCCAACAAATTTAAGTTATCCATTGTAAGAACTCGGGTTATACATTGTAACATGTCGGGTCCTATTGCGAAGTGGTTAGAGTCATTGGCTTCCGTGTTGTACCGTACGGGCTCGAGTCCCACTACAAACAGCATTTTTTCGGTCGATTTATCGATTTTTTGTTTGAAGGCATGAGTGTTTGTGATGTCTAAAAATTCCCTCTTACCCTTCCGATCCTTCAACAACTGGGCGTAGCGAGAGCAATTAGTTAACCACTAGTCCTTTCCTAGCCTTATCCTTCTATCCCTACTTACTCTCTTTGAAAAAAGAAAGGCTAAGCGACTGAGTAACAAACAGGTCTCATAGAAAAGAAAGCTTCCGTTGAGATGCCTTAATTAGGAGGTCATATGCTCCATATTGGGAGTGGACATGGGTTAAAAAAAAGAATTTCACGTCGCATTTTATAATAATGTAATTTATACGAAACCGTTTAAGTATGCATAAAAAAAAAGAATGATAGATTCTAATAGCAAGTGTGGTAACATCACTGTGCTGAGTTTGACAATCGCTGTATGGCAGCATATCTTACATATTCAATTGACATCATTGCCCATTGCATGTTAGCCAGAGGCTACGACGGAGCTACGAGCGCAATCTCGTAGACGCGCGTAGCCACGTCCGAATGAGCATTATGATAAACTATCGGGCAGGTGTTTTTTGACATGAGCGCAATGATAAATGGATCATTGAAATGTTATATGTACATTTTTTATTAGACTGTTTTTATTATCAATCTATTTGTATCGCTACTTGGAAACAGGGATGTGTTACATATTCTAGGCGTACAGTACTAAAAGTATGATTTTCATTTATTACCTCACTCAACCTCTGTCCAGTCATGCCTGAGTATACTCGGGTATTGAAAGTCTTCAAAACGAACAGCACGAGATATCTCGGGCAAATTCTATTTAAAAAAAACAATGAATTCTTTCACTAAATATGCAAATTTATAAATATAATGTATTTGAGCATAATACAAAATATGTGATGCTTTTTGGAACATTTGTTGAAATCAATTGGACTGGCAAGTAGATAAAAAGTAAAAGTTCTATAAGAATCACGTATAAAAGTGATATCTACGTTAGTATCAAAAATATTCACTTACAGAATTATTCACTTAAAGCAAAAGTTTTTATTTCCATGTTTTATTTTAAATATCAGTTATAAAATAACTGTTTTTTATAGACTTTCTAATAATTCATTTTGATTCTTTCTTGCTTACTTGAAAAACATTTTTTTTCATTCGACACTTAATAGAAAATGATTGATGTACATTAAGAAATCATTTGTACACATTTTTTGTACACCTCCTTGATGCTTTTGTTTGACATATAATAAAATTGATGCCATTTCAACAGGTTGCGTATTTCACAACACGGCCCTGACAAAATATGTGCAGTCCCGTTACAGCTCCAGGACATGATGTGATGATGAGGGCATTCGGCGCGTGCAGAGGTGGACAGAGGTGGGCTGGCTCTGATGATTCGTGATCAATTAGTCAACAGTGACTGATGGTGTGATGCCTCAGGAAATAAAGAATACCTCGGTGCCTATTTCTAAAGCATTTTGCCTTGTATAGGGAGGATCAATTTTACAAATTATTTGTTATACCCAACCCTTATAGTATCACAAAACTTTTTAAGGTACCATAAGACTTCGAAAATTATGACTATCCGTACAAAAGTTGTAGCACTGAATTTAAATTTGAATACTCATTTGCAAAGTGTATAGATAGCACTTAATCAAGTAATTTTATAATTTATGTTAAACTGCTTCTGTTAATTTATATTAAAGTATTTTTTTTTGTTAATTTAATTAAAATTTATGAGGTATAGATTTGCTTATTTAGTAAATTGTATTTATTCATTTCTCAATCAAAACGTTATAAATATTTTAAATTGAGCTTTACCATATTTCTTGCGCTGACAATAATTTATTTATTAACAAAGAAAAACCGATTTTTTTAAAATTTACACAATACCTTTACGATAAGTCGGTGTTGCTTGCTGTAGTATGTATGGTTAGTAAGAGATTGTTATGACAATCAGGCGGGTTTGAATTCAATTCACGATACCCAATATCAAATTTAGATTTTTTAAATTTATATTTTAGACTGAAGACGGGGGTGTTTGTGAAGTCAATTATCCTTAAGTTGATCTTGAGTGACTTACAAAAAAAAACCACCCAACGTTTAATAATGTCTACCCCATATTTTTTGTCAACATTATCTTTGATACTTCGCAAATAATTATGTGAGTAGTTCATATATCTGTCTTGATTGCTATATTTAAAACTTTTTAAAAATATACCAATTCTGTTTATATAATATAATATATTACAATATATTGAAATGTTGAGACTATCAGTAGTTGGGACACATTTGTTTCAATATACTTGTATCTCATTTACCTGCCGAATTTTTTCTTATAAAACTTTATAACAAAATAAAAAAAATTGTTTGTCTGTAAAGTCGGTTTACGGACGATAGTTTAACGTGACAACGTCATAAGAAAACATTGATGAAATGATTGCATACTTTTATAAATAAAATGGAATCATTTTTATTGAATTATCATTATTTTGTGTGGATACGAAGAAGGAGTGAAATGAAATCTACAATTTTTGACGTATATTTTTATATATTTTTTATTGTATATATTTATTTTATTTATTAAATAAATATATACAATAAATTTAAATATTAATCTTTCCAGAATTATAAATATATAAAATAAAAAATCTATTATTGTATATATTGTATAATATATATTTTTATATATTATAAAAATTTATTGCATAATATATAGTATAATAAATTTATTGTATAATATATATTTTTTATTTTATATATTTATACTGAATATTTGATTTATAATTTATTGTATATATTATACAAAAATATGTACAATAAATTAATTTTATTGTATACATTTTTATTGTATATATTTATTTTATATATTTTTTATTTATTTATAATATGTATAATAATATATATAAATATGTATATACAATTTATATATATTATAACAATTTATATATAATATATATATACATATTTATATATATTATTCATTTGTATAATATATTTGACATATATTTATATATATTTGACAAATGTATTATATATTTGGTATAATGCATATTATACCAAAAACATTCGTCAACTGATAAATAAATAAAATTATTTATATGGATTATAACCATATTTGAATTTACCATATAAATTACTCAAATTGACAATATTATATCGCTATAATGTTAAATATTACATGATACATATCCGAACGGTAAGCCGATCGTGCCTCTCTTTCGCTTATCCGCGCTGTCGCTCGCACGCTTGCCGTCGGCGTAACGAGACAAACGGGAAAATGAGTCATGTTTTTTCGTGCATGCAGCGAGCGTTCATCGATTTATAAGACGTTGTCACGTCAAAAATCTATACTTATTTACATTTAAATTATGATCAGAGCCGATCTTGATTATTGCAATAATTATCAATTGCTGAAAAATAAATCCAAAAATCGACAAAAGACAAAAAATATTGATTTTTTTTAAAATGACTATCTTTTATCTAATATTTAATTTAAAAGATTTTTACATAATTACTTCGTACCAATACGTAGTATTCATATTAATTTTACATATTAATACTTGCAACGACTTGGGTACTGTAGAATTAACTTTGTATGTTTCTAAAAAATATCAGTCGTACTTGAACCACCCCAATTTTACTGTAGCCAATTAAGATTAGTTATTTGATATATTTTGAGTAGACTGTTTTAAGTATCAAAAAATAGTTCCGTTTTTAAAAATAGAATTTTGGCTTTTTTATTTTGGCTTAATGACCGCCAACATAACTAAGCCGGCAGAAAAATAAATAATTACCAAAGAATATGCTTATTAGTAGAAAATTAAATTGATTAAACCTTTTTATAAAAATGCCTTAATAATTTGATACAAAACGATAGTTTCTTCCAAATATTTTTGGCATTAAATTATTTTAGTAACAAAGTTATGCGAAGATTGCATGCTTATTTTAATAACTATAATAAATATACAGTTATTGTTTAATTTCATTCAAAAATAAAATAAAGTCCTAAATAATTTACTTCACTTCATAATTTGCCAGGTAGATTATTATTATCACTTTTGGATCAACATAATTAAATCATTGATCACATAATATTTCACTGATCGATCACAAAGATCATAGATACTTTAAAAAAAGTATTTTATTCAAAATCATTTTACTGTAATTGTTTCCATCGACGAGCAGAATTCTGTTAGAAGAGAACTCTATGTTAATTTACTTTTTACACACATGGATAAAGTTATAAAAAAAATAATTGTCAACCTCATCCACTCTCAATGTATAAATCATTTCAACAGGACTTAATATGATGATAGACTTTCATTCGCACAATAATAATAACAAATACCATATCAGCCATATATAATATATATATAATTTTGTCTACTAAATAAAATCTTGCGTCAACTACAACAAACTCTACGCTATCTTTAAGATAATGTTTTTTACTGTTTATATATCAGAAAAAAGGAGAAAAAAAAAATGTTTGATGCACTACCATTAGAATCTTGTCTTAAAACGAGTAAGAAACGCATACAAAATCACTTCTTTATCCGATACAGAGCTACACGAAACTGATATTTAAGTAATGTAGTGCACAGTTGTGTGCCAGTAAGAAAGATTTACTGTTCACTTAAAAATAAGAAATAAAATAGTGTTTATGTTTTGATATTAAGTATATCTTTATGAAATACAGCTGAAACAAAATATAATTGATTATACGTCGAGTATAAGAAACCAGTACAATATTTTCTTTAATTATTAATGTATTCAAAATTATTTTTTACTACTTCACCTGTATCTGAGACCATAACTCCCATTTCGGTGTATTAATTAACCATCGAACCAGTGATTGACAACTCACCAGACGGAATGTTTTATTTTCAAACAATGTTAACTACCGAATCCACGTTAAGGCTGCGAAAGAAAACCTCAATTGTACGCTTAAATTATTTCTAGAATGGGTAGACATAAATATAATCTTTTAATATATTTATTGAAATAAACAAGAGATCATTGCTTACGTACACTACTGGATACCTGTACATTTTTAACTGTAAAATAGAAAAATAAGCAATATTTTAATTAACTAGAATGTTTTAAAAAACTTATGAAGTTAGATTTTATTATTATGGTGAATATTTCTCTATTAAAAAAATTGCTTAGTGATATATGTCGCTGTAGTAGACCGTTTCACTCATTTTTAAATCGATTGATGGAATTGTATTTGTATGCACGAATTTCTCGAATGTCTTAAGCACCTCCTACCTCCCCGATTCTGGGTCATTATTTTATCACGATTCCTGTACTTAACCTATCTTCTTATCCTTTCTAACTCTAAAAAGTGAACTGTGTGGTCGAATGGTCAACTTCGTTGGCTTCGGTTACGGAGGTCACGGGTTCGAATCACAGTACGGGCAGTTTTATAAATTGATTTTTCAGTCGATTTATGAATTTCTGTTCATAGGCATGGATGCATGTGATGTCTTGAATTCCCACCTCCCACTCATCCTATCCTATGAACACGGCGTATCGAGAGCGATTAGCTAACCACTAGTCCTGTCCTAAGCCCTTTCCTTCTATTCCTACTCTCTTTGGAAAAAGAGAGGTTGAGCAACTGAGTAACAAGCAGTTCCCGTAGAAAAACTTTTGTTGAGATAAACTCCATTAGGAGCCCATATGCTCCATATTGGGAGCGGACATGGTAAAAAAAATATATTTATATATTTTTTATATTTATTTATCACGATTTCTTATTTAAGAATCAGATTATATGGTGAAGAATAAAAATACCTTTGACCTTTTAACTCCAATGACATAATAAAATATATTTATTTTTTTTAAATTAAAATACCCATTCACAATTGTGTCAACCACTCGACAAACAGATTTGGCCCCTATGATATTACTATTAAATGAAACTTTTAAATTATAACTTTTGTTTAATAAAGTTTTCCTTCACTGATCTATATAACACGGCATCCGCTTAACCCTTCGTCTGCGGAGAGCTAAGAAAGTCTTGACCCGTTATAAATCACCGACCGGCGACATTGGTAATTACGTTTTTAAATAAATATTCTACCTGAAAAATTATTCAAATTACATGCAGCAAAGCTCTTAATTATGTGAGAGAAGTAAAGTATTTTTATATGCGGCAACCGATCTTCGGGGAAATTTTAAAAAGACGTTGACCATTAATGAGGTTCTTTCAATTTTTAAGTCCAGTTGTCTGTGATACGAATATTTTCTCATATTTGCTTTATCTATTATGTTATAGACAATCGTGATTAATTTGGGTAATTATTATGGGAATTAATATGTAGTAACCTGGGAAAAAGAATTTATTTTCTATCGAACTGCACTTTACTATTTGTGCCAATCCACTCTGGTCAAATTCGAGCTCTGGCATAGACGCATGAATAATCATTTGTTTAATTATAAGCCAGGTATAGCAAAGTGACATTTCTTAGTATGCCACTGAGTTGATGATAAAACTCAAAGCACGGGGGTTGTGTTTTGCAGAATTAAAAGCTTCCGAGAGATGGCAAGACAGCGTGGGCAACTGCCCTTAGGCTATTCACGATTTCTTCTGCAATATTGTACAGGATACTGAGGTAGGTGAATGAGATGATAACTAGATATTTTAAGCTCATTATTTTTGCCAAGATATTGCCATTTTTAAAAAATTCTAAAATAACGGTGAGCAAGAATGGAATTATTTGTCGAAGCAACGCTATTGCTTCGTCAATTATTGGTAGATAGTCATTATATTTTTGTTCTAATTCTACAATTTTATGTTTTGATCAGGGCCGGCTTCTTGTTTATAGAAATATTTTTCAACATATGAAATAAAATAGAATGATTCATTGTTTTGAGCCACGCTAAAAAAATATTTTAAGCTCGTTGACCACCAACGAACTAACATATAAGTTTATGTTTACAAACCTTTGACAAATAAAGCTTCTAATTTAAACTTAAGTGAAATTGTATGTTATATATTCAGCGGTAGGCTGCCAATACACCAACAAGGGGCTCGCTTAATCAAAAAGCAATTCTCGGTATTTTGGCGAAGGAGTGAATTTTTTTATCAAGCAATCGATTGTTACTTAATACACTTATAATACGTTACAATATGCAATTTACCGTGAAATTATCAATCTAAATGGCTAAAAAAATACTACTGTGTATACTGAGGCTGTCGTAGATAATATATAAGTCGGAAATTGTAGTTATATACTAATTTGATCTGATAATATTGTTATCTCTTAAATTAACAAAGGGCTCGCCGGCCTTAGTAAAACTTAACAAGGGGCTCGCGCTAGCCTTTTCGAGCCCCCTCCAGCCTTCCCCTGTATATATTCAATTTCACTTAAGTTAAAAATTTTGTTCACATAGGTTGCATTTCTATAGAAAACCCAAAATCCATTACTAACAACAAGAAGCATATATGCCGTAATGAAAACAAGATATTATAAAATCGACATTTATTCAACATTTCCGTTTATCGAGATAAAAATAAAAACAATATAACGATAATTTTATGACAAACAGATTTTAAATTGAGACAATACTCATGAATATATTTATTATTCAAATTGGTAATTAATAATTATTTGTTGTTCAGAGACATGACATTTGTGCTTCTAAAAATGTATCGCCCGGAGCGATTCGGTCGGTAAAACAGCAACCTCTTAGATCGACAGAACAATAAGATTCAAAGTAAATGATGGCTTTTGATTCGTTTTTTTTTTTTGATTAAGTGAAAAAACGTGCAAGATTACGAGCTCACAAAACAAAGGTGGCGCTTATTAAAATGGGAAAATATCAAGAGTTATATTTTTTAATTCTTGTTACTGATCACTTTTAGGGTGTTCACTGTCAATACTTGGTGGAAAGGCATTATATTAGTAAAAAAAACAATAATCCTTTGTACTTCATTCCACTTTATTTAATATATCAGGACCGGTTTCGCTCATTACGAGCATCGTCAACTGATAAGAAATATAATTTAACAATGCTATTTATACAAAAATGAACAGTTATCAACAACAATTGGCATTGAAAAGAAAATACCAAGAGATGTCTTTTTAATTATATGTTAGATGTGTTAAACATTTTAATTTTGTGCTATTTTAGAATCACTTTTAATGTAATTGGTATTTTCTTTTCAATGCCAATTGTTGTTGATAACTGTTCATTTTTGTATAAATAGCATTGTTAAATTATATTTCTTATCAGTTGACGATGCTCGTAATGAGCGAAACCGGTCCTGACATATTAAATACAGTGGAATGAAGTACAAAGGATTATGGTTTTTTTTACTTGTTACTGATGTTTGGAATTGTAGAAATGATTTGTATTTAAAAAGTTATAAGTTAAGTAACGCTTATTTTGGCGTTTAAGGATACTGTCCTGGCTATCTGGTCAAACAGTTTACTATATATATTTTAGAACCAAGAACTTACTACACTCTTCTTTTAACAATTCAGAGGAAATATTTAAGATAAGTTTCTGGCATTTATTTATTAGAAAAAAAAATCCTACAATAGGAAGAGAATCTCAAGAAGTGACATAGTATTTAAACATATGCTAATAAGAGGAAAATAGTCAAACGAGATTATTTTAACTCAAACTGAATATTTAAAATCAGTTACATCTTACGATTGAGTTAATTATATAAGATTTAAACTTATTATCACCCTTCATTCTACGTTACTGCTTTAAAAAGTTCAACGGCTTATAAATTCAGTTATAAAATATTATTTATAATTATCTAATATATGACAAATACGCTGCTTTAATAGAGACAATATAAACAATTGATTTTATAATGTAACTTAAACAAGAATGCGGATGTAAAGATTAAATTTTGACCAACCGGAAATAATAATACCTCCCTAGAGATTAACGCTAACATGATGTTCATTTGGTTAATGTTCATGTTTAAAGTAACATATTTTTCATCTGGAAATATTTTTGATAAAACCGAATTTAAAAAAAAATTGTTACCGAAAGATATTGTATTTTAATATTAAAAAAAACTGACAGCAGATAGATCAAAGATATTCTCCAAATTCTTCTTTTTCTTCTTTGGCCATGTTCGCTCCCTATGTGGAGCATATGGCCGCCACGCGGCACCTCCATGTTTCCCTCTCTCCCGCCAATTGCTTTACTTCCTCCCATGACTTGCCAGCATCCCTCAGTTCTTCCGATTACCAAATTACCAGTTACTATTTGTAATTCGGAGGAATGATTTAGGACAGGGTTTAGCAAACTTTCAACTGAGAAGAGCCAAGTTGTCATGGAAACAGGATAGTGAGAGTATCATAGAGCCATAAGTGTGCAATATATAGTATATGGATTTTTAGTGTAAAAAAAATGCGATAAGTTTATTAGTTGGTGTCTGAAGAGCCGCGGTTTTCTGACCTCTGGACTATGACACTAAAGAAATTATACTATATATTTGATTTACTAACTGTGGCTGAATGGTCAACGTCGTCAGCTTCCGTTGAAAATTGATTTCGAAAATGTCCATGATAATAATATTTTTTTTACATCTCTTAAACCTGAAAATGAAGATAGAGACAGTGATTGGCTGACTTAGAGTCCTAGCCTAGTTTTTAAATTCTATTTTTACTCTCACCAAGAGTTTTTTTAAACCATATCCTTTTTCTATTTGGAGCATATTGACTGTGAAAAGGAAAAAGGACTTAACCATCAGTTTTTCTAAAACAGATTTTTTTCGATAATCACAATGTATACAACCTGACACACGTTCTATCAAAAGGATGGAAGCTGAAAATGCCGAATTGGTATCTAAATTTAGATTTTAGGTTTGAAAAAGATGACATTGTAAAAAATTAAAACCATGAAAAAACACTGAAATAAAGGTTTAGCCTAGACAACTTCTTTAATTAATATTAGGTTGTGTCAATTAAACACCAGTTTAGAAGTCTCCGTGTACTTCAAGGTTGTGTATAATTTCATAATTTGCATATGGCCCAAAATCATCAAAACACGTTTTTTGCGCCTCCTGTAAAATTTTATATAGGTGGGTTACGTCTTTTTCCCTTTCCACAGTCGATATGGTCAACATAAGCAGCTCTCGAAATTCTCCGCCCATTCCCAGTTTCCTTACTTTCTCACAGATCATTCCAGCGTCTCATAGTTCCGCCGAATACATCCTATGTGCGATAAAGTATCAAACAGTTATTAATATAACTATTTTCATTCAGTTTCGTTGTTATCCTTGCATTCTCGTGCAAAATGTTAGTATGCAGGTTAAAAAACTAAATATTTTTATATGATTCCAAATCTAAGATAAGACTCATTCAAACTATTTCGGAATATCGAAGACAATATTAAAATTTTTATTAATAGGTATTTTTTTATGAATATTCTTGTGTAACAGCAATTTAGGCGGCAAACTTTACAAAAATAAAAGCCGTCGTAGATAGCCGGAGCGAGATAAAAACGAATTTTTCAAAACATAACATTAGAAGGTAATAAATAATGTTCGAAGAGTTGTGTCGGAAAGACTTTATCAAGTTTTTGTATGGCGACGATCGCCCATTGGAGAAGTATAAATATAACGTAGATAGATATTATAGACATTTTCAATACCTATTACTTTTTTTTCTATATTCAAAGCACATGGGTGTGGTTAATAGAAAATCTGACCAGTGTAAAATTAATTTTATGGATTTGCTTCGTCTAGTAAAACATTAAAAAAAAATACATTTTTATTAAAGTGTTTTATTTCACTCAAATTCTTATATATGCACGACATACAATGAAGTACATCAAATATTAAATGTTTGATAAAAGTTTTAAACGTTTTTGTGAGTGGATAGCGGTCGGTAGAATTGATAAACAAAAAAAGCTATGTCTTACTTAGTTATCGTCATATTTTCAAATCCTTATCCGCTTCTATTGTAGAGCACTTGATTTTTTAATAGAGCTATATTAACATAAGTTTTTCTACAAGAATTACTTGTTACTCAGTTACTCAACCTTTCCTTGATTTTTGAAAAGAGTCGTGATATAAAGGATAACACTAGGGCAAGACCAGATAATACATTTACTAAAAATATACTTTTCGTACTGGTATTCGAACCCGTGACATCCGTAACGGAAGCTATAACAATGTTTTTAAAAAATAAATATCTTATTAAATCAGTAACAATTTATTATTTATTTTAGACCTTGCATAACACTAATTTCCAAATATGTTATTAACTTATTTTATACGTCATTAAACTACAGTGAAACCCCGATTCGACGTTTTCATAATTCACATTTTTCCACTATTAGTACTGGAGTGCAGTTTTTGAATACATTTAATACTAGCTCTTATGTTTTTATTTCTTGCAATTTGAGTCTGAAATGATAAAAAATCTTTTGAAATGATATTATATTAATTTAAAATTAATATTGAAGGCTTGAAAACTAATAGGGTCAAAATATCAACGTATTTTAGTTCTACAGTTTTTTATATTTTATGCGTTGATAGCTATTTCGGCTTTCGCCATCGTCAGAACTCGAAAACCGAAATAGCTATCAACGCATAAAATATTAAAAAAACTGTAGAACTGAAATACGTTGATATTTTGACCCTATTAAATTGGAGGTCTACCAAGTAAATGCCTAATCAATAAATAGCTTGAAAACTATTTTACAAACATTGATTACATACGTGATCAAGCCTTCAAATTGACAAAGTTTTAAATGAACACGAGAGGAATATTAAATAAACTTACTTGGGTGACTTTTTCAATCAATTCTAATTAAAGTTTTCTTCGTCGGTCCCTTCAAAAACGTTAAATTGTTAGACTATACATAAATTAAGCTGGCTGTCAGATTTTCTGTGCACTTACAACTGACGAAACTTAGATATAGACGGAGTTTGGGTATAAGTGAGATATTTATAGAAGGTGCCAAATACCAAATGCCACTTATATACCAAATGCCACTTATTCAACGCTTGCATTCTGACGGTACTGCTTTACGGTTGCAAATCATGGCACCTGACTAAGACTCCGAAAACCGTATACTAAGCTTCGAGAACAGATGCTTGCGTCGGATAATGGGGGTGAGGTGGTTTGATTTTGTGAGGAATTCAGAGATAAGAGAGCGTACAAGACAGCGTCCCGTCACGTCAGTGGTTATGCAGAGACGTTGGAACTGGCTGGGTCACGTGCTGCGGATGCCTCTGGAAAGCCTCAATCTTGCCTGCCTCTTCTTTCGACCGGTGGGATTCCGGTGTCCCGGACGTCCGTCGGATACTATCCATAGAATGTACTTGGCGAAACTGAGGGATACTGGCATGTCATGGGAGGAAGCAAAGCAATTGGCGGGAGATAGGGAAACATGGAGGTGCCGTGCCGTGGCGGCCATATGCTCCACATAGGGAGCGAACATGGCCAAAGAAAGAAGAAAGAAGAAGAATTTATAGAAACAAAAAAATAGTATTTTATATAAACCCAATTTTTTTTTATAAACTGCAATGTTATACGTATTTCTATAGCTAGTTTATCTATAGTGTGTATATACTACGATTGTGTAGAGCTTTAATCTTTAATGTATGAGTGAATTTAATATAATATTACAGGATCATACACTTGGGAACAAAAACGCTTGGAGCCAACCAACACCCACGCCATCAGAAGTCCTTCATCAACTCCGAGACTTCTTCAGATGTCGATTACCTGCCGCAGAAACGACCGCAGTATTTTTTTAACTTTTATTGCTTCATTTTCATCAAACCGAAATATCCTTCAACCGAATTTAGTCAAATTTTATTCGCGATTATAAAGAGATGATTTTTTATTAAAAAAGCATAAGCTTTATATCATAAAACACATTTATTATTTACAGTATTATAAAACCTGTTCTATTATAAGATCTGTATTTTTTAAACAATATTATAACAAGTAAAAGAAACTCTTTCTGCTATGAAAATTATGCGAATGGATACAATTGATTAACTCTAACCATACAGTTACGATAAGTAAAATTTGTATATATTAAAAAAAAAAGCTATTTCCTCTTCCAATACGAAGCATATGAAATTCTAGTAGAGTGTTTCTACGAGAACTGCTGGTTACTTGTTGCTTCATCTTTTTTTCAAGAGAGTAGGGATAAAAGGATACACATCAGACAAGACTAATAGTTGGTTAATCGCTTTCAATACTCGCCATTTTTAAGACCGCCTTCGAACAAAAATCCATAAACCGATTGGAAAATCGGTCCATGCTGGGATTGACACTAAACACTCAAAGATGTTAACCACACGACCGAAGACTCTGCTATATCTACTGTATTGTAACATGCGTATATACGTTCCATATAGAGAATATAGCCCCCATTCGGCTTTTTCAATCGCTTTACCAATTTCAAATTCTCCGACGACATTTCAGCATCTTATATTATTTACAGTACGTTATTATATTTTGTTGAGGTATCAATTCGATATCCTAAAATAAATATTTCTCTAGAAACTGATTTTTCACTTGCGAAAATTTGATTGCAATTAATATTCGTGAGCAATATAGAATCATTTATTACCGAAAAAAATTTAAAAAATATATAACTGATAAGTGATAATGATATGAGTAGAAAAAAGGTTTTTTTATATTTAATGTACATGTACCAGTAATAAAATATTGAGATAAATAATATAATCACATATCTGAAATAATAACAAATTTAACATTTTAATTAGAAAAAAAAATATTCTTGATGAATCCGAGGGCTACTCTATGAAAAAATATTTTCAACGTGTGTGAGTGTGAAGTCAATAGTTTTATTTTAAATCTTAATAAATTAACCTTCAGAGGAGTATGGACGTACATGTACGTCGGCGCCATTTTTCTGTAAAAGTGTATGGAAGTACTTTAAACTCAACACAGGAGTGTCTGTCTGTAAATATATATATATGCTCTAAGTATGAATTACATATATTCATTGGGAAAAAGTCACAAAATTGTCATTTTAAGGTCTGTATAAATTTATTCTCTCCTCTAAAGGTTAATATAATTTAATATTCGTTTTTAGTTCTGATAATATAATAACATAAAAGAAAAGCCATTTTTTTTAAAATAAATACTGTGTCCATTCTATTATGGACACTTTTTCTTCCGCTATAGTGTTTTATGTTACTATCTCTTTTGCGTACAATGTTGCAATGGTTGTTATTCAATTTGCATCTCATTTATTCTTACGTTCTTTGAGCGAAGTTGTCTCGTTCTTACACAATGTCATATTGTAGTGCTTGCATCTCTTTTTAGAGTAGAGTAGTTGATTTTTTCAGCTTTATTCCACCGAGAGGGATTCTCTGATAGTTGAAAAATTTATACGAAAGCTTTTCTAGAATTATTAAACTTTTAATAAATAGACAAGTTAATATGCCTAGAATATGTTTAGCTCTAGATTGTACCTAACTTAAAAGCTAAAATACATATATTAATCATGTCTGCTCCAAATTTGAAACAAATAGACTATCTTATGGAGTTTATCTAAGCATAAATGTTCCTACGCAAACTACTTGCTTCTTAGTTGCTCAACTTCTCTATTTTAAAGAGAGTAGGGATACAACTATAAGACTAAGACAGGACTAGTGTTTAGCTAATCACCTCTAACTACACTATGTTTTTATAATGCGAGATGAAATTTAAGACATTCCATACAAAAATGCCTTTGAACAAAAATCGATTTAAATTAAATTCAATTCGATGTTGACCACTTGACCACGTACCCGGTGGTGGGCTGGAGGGGGTCGAAGAGGCTCGCGCGAGCACCTTGATAAATTTTACTAAAGCTGGCGAGCCTCTTGTTAATTTAGGAGGAAAAAATATTCTCAAATTAAATAAGCACATAACTGCAATTTCTGACATATATTTATATTATCTACGACAGCTTCGGTATCAACAGTAGTAAATTTTTAGCCATTTACATTGATAAGTTTACAGTAAATTGCATATTGTTACTTATTATAAGTGTATAAAGTAACAATCGATTGATTATTTAAGTATTGCATATAATTACATAGGAGTGATAAAAAAAACATTCTTTCCTCAGAACACCGTGAATTGCTTTGAGATTAAGCGAGCCCCTTGTTTACGTATTGTCAGCCCACCACTGCTCTTATCCGACCAAGGCTTAGATATGAGCAGAACCTATACATTCTCTAGTGTAGGGTTCTGGGTTCATCTGGGCCAAAGATTTAAGCATTTAAACTGGTGTTTATCGTTCCTACTTAAATCAGGTTAAGTAGTAAGACCGGTGCAAATACATGAAGAATTTAAAATGAGTGAATGGTATAAATGTAATGTTTGAATATTATTTCATGAAATATAACCGACTCAGCATATACAAGGGGTACATTGATCCAATGCCACATTGACCGGCCTACTACTCAGTAAGACATTTTTAAATATTTGTGTAATGACCCAGACAATACTAGCATTTTGTTTTAATTCTCTATCGATAGTTTATCGGCATTTGCACTTATTTGATGTTACTTTTTAATTATTTGAACAATGAACCCGATATAACACAAAATCTAAGACATAAATGCATATATAACGACAATTAGGATTTTTGGAGTTATCTGTATAATGAACTGGACGATTTATATATATATAAAGTGAACATGTAAAAAATCTATATTTCAATAAAAAAAAATGACTTTTAAAAAACACCTCAGTAACGTGAGCACATTCATTGATATACCTGTCCTGCTGGATGATTTAGATATCTTTGTCCCTTTCGCTCTCATAGCGTTTTCCGATCTTCTATCACACTCTGTCACAGTGGCTCGACTCAAGTTATTATTATAATGAAATATTATATTATGAAAAAAATAAAATGCAAGAGTTAATGGTCTTTGTACTTATAGAAGTGAGCAACACTGGTATGGAGATAAAACCCTCTAGTGGCCGGGTGATATCGGAGGGCAAAATCACAAAACTTTTTCCAAGGTACATACGTAAACTTTTTTTTTTTTTTACATTAAGCGATCGTTGCAACATATTTTTTTTGTCTCTTTTACCTTGTAAATATAAATATGAATTTGTATCCAAAGGCATGTGATTTTGATGTTTTAACTGTTAACCGGCGTGTAGCCAAGAAGTCAACGTTGTTTTTGTGGCTTAAATTTAGTTAAAAACAATGTGCGTGCGGTAGAATATCGACATCAAAAGTTTTTTAAGATTTCGACTGAAGGTGCTTGGTGAAATTTCAATATTAAATTTGAATCGTTCAAATTATGTACATTTTGAGTCAGTCCAAGTTCCGTGCACTTGAACGCCTGAAGATGCCGAAAGGCGAAACCTGGGTCGTTAGTGACAAAATCTGTGAAAATGTACATAATTTGAAAGATTCAAATAAAAAGTTTTAAAAAATGATTTATGTATTTGTGTTCGAAGGCATCAATGACTGAGGTCCGTTAAAATCAATGGTTCTCAAATATAGTGTATGCATAATAAAACAGCTCCGTAATTCTTCCTTACCTTCTGGCACGCGAATTTTCCGTAGATCGATTGTTCCGGACACGGAATATTCCGTACATTTAAATATTTTGATACTCGAGATTCAACATTGAGACTATTTATAAAACACGTAAAATAGTTATTCTTTTTCTTTATCCATGTCCACTTCCAATGTGAAGCATATAGCTTCCTAATGGAGGTATCCCAACAGAAGTTTTTCTACGAGAACTGTTTGTTACTCAGTCGCTCAAACTCTTTTTCAAAGAATAATAATAGGGATAGAAGGATAAGGCTAGGACTGGACTAGTGGTTAACTTATCGCTCTCGCTACGTCCAGTTATTGAAGCATCGGAAGGGTGGGAGGGAATTTTAGACATTGCAAACACCCATGCCTTCGAACAGAAACTGTTTGTACTGAGACTTGAATCCGTAAGATCCGGCAAGGAAGCCAATATCGCTAAACCGCTGCGTCATACGACATAAATTTTACTGAAATACATTTAATAGTACATTATTATAAATACCGCTTCTACGGTACTCTTTCTGGGTAAACTACACATATTATTTAATCATTTGCTTGAAACCAACCGGAAAAACATTGTGTACTTTTAACTCGCACCCCAGACATCAAACATTAAATTAAAATTTTAATATTAATTTTTTTAATGTTTGAAATACTTCAAGAATTCGGAGTACAGAGTTTTCTTTTGGTATACGAAAAATTTGTATTCAAAAGAATCCGTTCACCAGATTCTTCAGTTATTAATTATTCGCATAGTTATTAACGGGTTATGATATAAAAAATATCATTCACTAACTGCCACTTTTGACTTAAGAAACTGATAGCACTTTTTGTACCTCAGAGTCCCGACCCCTAACAATTAAACTGCTTATTACATGCAAGTGAACTGAGATATTATTGCGAAACAAAATTACAAACTTTATATTTTCTATTCAATAAAATGATACAGTAAGCTTCTGTATATTTCGTAATTATTTTAATTTACCTGCTTTGCCATTTTCAAATATATTTCAACCTAAACTTATAAAAAATAATTAAGAGGTATTTTGTATACTCGACTCAGTTTTATTATTTATTTTTTATTGTTGGTATAATAACTTGGATGTAATAATTTTGTACGGTTATTTTCAGCATATTAAAAAAATCGATCTGCCAATTGCCAACGGTTAATATAATTTTGTATTATTCTTTTATATCTGAAAAATAATTTACACTGATTTAGATACCTATTGTTACACGTGCTTCGTTTCTTTGATAATCATATTAAGACTAAAGTGTATACAGCAATATGTTTTAATCATATTCTTCTTATTTTTTTTTTACTTTATTCGCTCGCAATGTAGAGCATGTGGCCACCACGTGGCACTTCCATGTTTCCCTGTCTCCCACCAATTGCTTTGCTTCCTTCCATGACATGCCAGCATCCCTCAGTTCCACCGAGTACATTCTATAAATCCTGGGACACACAGCTGTACCCGAATAAAACCAAATTACATTTGTTCAACGTTTACATTCCACCAGTGCTGATTTACAGTAGCGAATCATGATACCTGACGAAAACTAAAAAAAATCGTATACTGAGCTTCAAGAACAGATGCTTGCGTCGGATAATGGGGGTGAGGAGGTTTAATTTCATGAGGAATTCGGTGATTAATAAGCGTACAAAACATCGCCCCGTCACTTCAGTGATTATTAAGAGACGTCGGAACTGTCTGGATCAGACGTGGGGAATCTGCGGCCTTTTGGCTACTCTGGTGCGGCCTTCTGGCCAATTCTGCAATATGTAAATTCCTGACATAATCTGACCGTAAATGCCTGCTTCCGGCCAAAGATTCCCTAGTCAATGTTTACTGCAGCCTTATGTCGAATCAGAAAAAATAATGCGGCCTTTACATAAGAAAAGGTTCCCCATCCCTGGTCTGCGTCAAGTGCTGCGGATGCTTCTTCTAACCGTATTCATATACATCATTGACATATTTTGTACAACTTTAAATTATTTATGAAGTAGTCAAACTAACTATTGCAATATCAGGTCCGCGGTGCAGTAGTCACGTCCTTTTTGGCTTCTGTGACGTATTTCACACGTTCGAGTACCATTACGAACAACATTTTATTCAATAGATTTATCGATGAAGTGATAGCGATTTTCTTTTCATCCCTAATCTCATCGAAAAAAAGAGAAATTGAGCAAATAAGTAACAAGCAGTTACCGTAGAAAAGCTTATGTTATGAAACATCATTAGAAGGTCATATACTACACATTAGAAGCGGGTATAGATTTAAATAAAATAAATATCTCTGAAAGCAAAAGAAATACAGCTGACGCCAATACATCATGAATTCTACATATATAATGAAGACAGTGTATTTCGACAAAGTTTCCGTCGAATTCATCTAAAAGATTCTGTTTGTTTTTTCACATTTATTTATAATATAAATCACAGTTGTTTCCTGTTATCAAAAAAAAACGTTCAATAGATGTTATCCTGAATATTTCTTAATGCCAACATATGTAAAATCAAAAAACTTGCACATTTGTACTTCGACATCGTCGATAGCATACTTGTGCAAGATATTACTCATATCCTACCACACTCCATACCATCTCGCGTAATTGGAATCGAATTTGCATACGGTACGTAAAATGCGATATGTTACCATCGTCTTCCAAAATAATAATACGATGGCATGTTTTTGTTTTAGATATTTCATACTCGCAACGATTTTATTTTAAGAAATCATTATTTTCGATAAACCATTTAATTATGACAGATAATTTGTCGGGTCTTTAGTGCAGTCGTCGTCTTACGTGACAGATCTTACTAACCGAAGTCCTACTACGAACAGCATTTTTTAAATCGAAATTTTTCGATATTTGTACTAAGTCAATGAGTGTTTGTGATGTTTAAAAATTCCCTTACCACCATTCCAATCCTAAAATAACAGGATGTACCCAAAGCTATTAGTTAACTACTAGTTTTATTATAGTCCTAATATACTCTTTTCGAAAAAAAGATAGGTTAAGCAACTGAGTAGCAAGTAGTTATCGGAAAAAAACTTCTGTTAGATTGAATAAAAAAAATCTTTATAAACTAATATTTTACCGCTCCTTATGTCGAACATATTTACTCACAACAGAGATTATCGACACAGAAGTGTTTCTACGAGAATTGCTTGTTACTTAATTGCTTAACCTGTCTTTTTATGAAAAATATAAGAATAAATAGTAAGAATTTAAGAATAGGACGAGGAAAGGACAAGTGGTTATTTGATCGCTTTCTGTATCTTCTGTTTTTAATATAGGATGGAAGGCATTCTTTAAGAAACAAACAAAAATCGATTGAAAAAATAATAATTATAAAACTGTCCGTACTGACATTCGATTCCGTGACTTTCGTAACCGAAGCCAACAACGCAGGGATGGGCTGGAGGGGGCTCGGGGGGGCTCGCGCGAGCCGCCCCTTGTTAAGATAAGAAAATCATTCGTCCTATATCAAATCATCACATAACTACAATTTCTGTAGATGGATAAATTTGAAAATTAGTTGTCGTTTCATTTTTTCATTCAGCGTTGTGGGCGTCCGATTTATCTATTTTCTGTTCGAAGGAATGGATGTTTGTGATGTCTTAAGATTGTCTCCCACTCTTCCGATTCTTCAATTCAACTGGGCGCTACTATTAGTTAATCACTAGTCCTGTCTTATGCTTATCATTTTAACTTTCTTTGAAATACCTTCACTAGGAGACCATATACTCGACATAGGGAGCGGACATGGATAACATTTACCGAGCCCCTTGTTAAGATATTGGCAGCCCACCGCTGCAACAACGTTTTTACAACGCAATCGGGACGATAATTAGTAAAACAGTAAACTTATAAAAGTTTCAGCGGATATTTATTTGCATTCAATGAAATCAATAACTTTGTAGATTCATTTCAAAACGTGTATTGAATCGACCGCAGACAAACGGCTGACCAATAGGCAATAAATAATAATTGCCGGTATCCTTTTCCGGCGAGATCTGTGACTCTGCGACAAGAACAATTATACATAAATGCACTTGTGATTGCCAAGTTCAGCACAATCATTTCTGGCAAACCTTCGATTGACTCGGTCGAAGGCCGATGATAATTATTAATACTGTCCACGCGACGAGATTTGAACTGCAGGCACGCGATGCAGCCTTGGGTGACAGCTTTTTTTCTGTCCTTTGTAAAGGAGCGAGTTAAATTCATTCACCAATCCAAGTGTATTTGAATACAGTAAGTCCTCGACTTACGCGAAAAATAATTATAAAGCTGCGTTTTGTTTCGCGGGGGATGTTAAAATAAAATAAATATTATATTCATGTGTGATAGATGTGTCCATTGATCGACCAATGGATTTAGGTGTTATACATACAATTACAAAGTGTTTAGTAGGTAATATTATACATTTCAGTTCACTTCATCAGCGGTGGGCTGCCAATACGTAAACAAGGGGCTCGCTTAATCTCGAAGCAATTTTTAGTGTTCTGAGGAAGGAGTGAATTTTCTTATCTATATCCTATGCAATTATATACGATACTTAAATAAGCAATCGATTTTTACTTAATACACGTATACTATGTAACAATACGCATTTTACCGTAAACTTATCAATGTAAATAGCTAAAAATGTACTATTCTGTATACTGAAGCTGTCAAAGATAATATATTAAATTGGATATGCAGTTATAAACTAATTTGATATGAGAATATTTTTTCTAATAAGTTAACAAGGGGCTCGCCGACCTCAGTAAAATTCAACAAGGGGCTCGCGAGAGCCCCTGCGAGCACCTTCCAGCCCACCCCTGCACTTCATGATATACAAAAAAGTCGATTATCCCAAATAACGTGCTTTGAGTTAACATTTTCTGGCAGTGCTCCAACGTTGTGTAATTATTTGAATATAATTTATCCGTTAATCGCTTCCGAGGGCTTTCGTTACTTAGTAGATATTATCAATCAATCTGCCATGCAAATTCACTTGTCGACTATCGGTAATTATATACGTATGATGCGTCCAAAAGACGCACAAGCAAGACATGTCACAAGAAATTCTCAGCATTAATTTTTTAATGAATCGGAATTTACATATCCTCATGCGAGCGACACGCAATAAATGCTCTCCAATCGCGAGTAAAAATAGCAAATAATAAATTACCGGTCGGTATTATTTTTACCGGTAACCCGTTTTGCCGGACATCGTTAATTACCGCATTGGTAGTTTGTATCATCCCAGTGAATGACAGCAAGAATGATGTGTTTTTACTGACAGCTTCATGTCGCTATTTTTGACGACACTATAGAATATTGATTATGTTATACTCATACTTTTAAATGTCTTCATTTCATTGCAGAAACTATTTCTCAAACTAAAGATTTTTACCTTAATCATCCATGATTTTAATGTATTTAAGAATAACTTTACATTTTACTCGTAATATTCTAAGCAGCACGCTGCTATCCCAAATAATGTTCACGACTTCCTTTTCCGGTCACTAATGTATAATTTCAAAATATCTTGGTTAATGAACACTGTCGCCCATTATTCAAGCATTGATTTTTAATGCAAATCGTAGCAGTTAGCTTTCTATTGTATTCTTATCGTCTTTTAACAGGAAGGTTGAGTTTCCAAAAAGTTTCCGTCGTAGATAACATAATTCTACGGGAATTCTACGAGAAATGTTTCCATCTGTACAAAATGAGGAATAAGACAAGATTAAAGAATGTTGCCGCGTGCGTGGTCTAGTGGTCAACGTTGTTGGCTTCGGCTACGGAGGGCACGGGTTCAAATCCCGGTGCGGACAGTTTTATAAATTGATTTTTCAATCGATTTATGAATTTCTGTTCAAAGGCATGGATGTTTGTGATGTCTTGAAATCCCCCCTCTC
Source organism: Himalopsyche anomala (assembly GCA_031772345.1). Classification (NCBI taxonomy): domain Eukaryota; kingdom Metazoa; phylum Arthropoda; class Insecta; order Trichoptera; family Rhyacophilidae; genus Himalopsyche; species Himalopsyche anomala. Next base: position 7,066,738 of record CM062829.1, read on the forward strand.
AACCATCCTATCCTATGAACGGGGCGTATCGAGAGCGATTAGCTTACCACTAGTCTTGTCCTAGCCCTATCCTTCTATCCCTACTCTCTTTGGAAAAAGACAGATTGAGCAACTGAGTAACAAGCAGTTCTCGTAGAAACACTTCTGTTGAGATAAACTCCATTAGGAGTCCATATGCTTCACATTGGGAGCGGATATGGTTAAAAAAAATGTATAATTTCAAAATATCTTGGTTAATGAACACTGTCGCCCATTATTCAAGCATTGATTTTTAATGCAAATCGTAGCAGTTAGCTTTCTATTGTATTCTTATCGTCTTTTAACAGGAAGGTTGAGTTTCCAAAAAGTTTCCGTCGTAGATAACATAATTCTACGGGAATTCTACGAGAAATGTTTCCATCTGTACAAAATGAGGAATAAGACAAGATTAAAGAATGTTGCCGCGTGCGTGGTCTAGTGGTCAACGTTGTTGGCTTCGGCTACGGAGGGCACGGGTTCAAATCCCGGTGCGGACAGTTTTATAAATTGATTTTTCAATCGATTTATGAATTTCTGTTCAAAGGCATGGATGTTTGTGATGTCTTGAATTCCCCCCTCTCACCCATCTTATCCTATGAACGGGGCGTATCGAGAGCGATTAGCTTACCACTAGTCTTGTCCTAGCCCTATCCTTCTATCCCTACTCTCTTTGGAAAAAGACAGATTGAGCAACTGAGTAACAAGCAGTTCTCGTAGAAACACTTCTGTTGAGATAAACTCCATTAGGAGTCCATATGCTTCACATTGGGAGCGGATATGGTTAAAAAAAAGAATGTTTATGATTTATATAGAGTCTATGTCCACTCCAAATGTGGAGCAGATGACATCCCAATAAAGCAGCGGTGGCCTGACAATACGTTAACAAGAGGCTCGCTTAATCTAAAAACAATTCGCGGTGTTCTGGAGAAGGAGTGGATTTTTTTTACCACTCTTAAGCAATAACATGTAATACTCAAACAAGCAATCGATTGTTACTTAATACACTTATAATGTCTAACAATGCGCAATTTACCGTCAATTTATCAATGTTAATGGCTAAAAATTTACTACTGTATTTTACTAGTAGCATTTTACAAGGGGCTCGCGCTAGCTCCTCTGAGCCATCAACAGCCCACTCCTGCAATAAAGGTATCTCAACATAACTTCTTTTTACAATCGCTTAACTTCTCTTTTCCAAAGAAAGTAGTAGGGATAGAAGAATAAGGCTGGGACAGGAATAGTGATTAACTAATCACTCTTACTACGCCTAGTTATTAAAAGATTGTAAGACTGAGAGGGAATTTTGAGACATCCAAAACGTCTCTCTAACTAAACAAAATTGGCCTTGTTGATTAAACAAAAATAAGTTACGTAATACATTTTCTTTTTTATGTATGTATATTGTCTTTCCACGTAGAAAATATTTAATTAAGCAAGTGATCCAATTTAAATGAATCCCTACATTGTCTACCAATCATTTAAACAAAATAGAATGCTTATAGTATAAAACGTTGCGAAATATTTCAGTGTTCAAAATTTGAAGTGTTATATTGAATCGTCGATTGAAAATAAATTTCTAACTTTAAATTATATTCAAAGCGTTTTTGAATATTGTTTATTGGTATTTATTGTTCGTTGATATTTATATACCAAACATAATAGAGACGGCACCAAAAAGTAAATAAGAAAATGTCAAAACTAGTTTCGGACGCGGGAACTTGCGTTATCTTTGATCGCCCAATCAGAACACCGACCAGACAATGTCTATACTCGTAAAGAATTTTATATACTTTCAATATTTACTTTCTACCAGGGTTGACACATCCTCTCAGCATTGAGCTACAATAAAGTTCAAATAAGTAATTTGACCACTATTCTTTGAAAACAATAATGACTTTTTTTACGCATTTAGTATCGGGTGATCATGAAATACCACAGAGACTGACATAGCTTTGTGTATTATACATTAATTTAAACCAGCACGATGGAGGTGAAAGTAATTAAAGGTTAGGTTAACTATTTTAGTATGTTTGTATATAAGTATTGAAATATTGTTTGCTAAGTTCAGTTCATCCGTGCACTTGAACGCCTGAAGATGCCGAAAAGCGAATCCCGGATCGTTAGTAACAAAATCTGTGTGAATGTATGTACATAATTTGAACGATTCAAATTCAATATTGAAATTCAACCAAGCACCTTCAGTCGAAATCTTAAATTAAATCGATTGCTTATATTAGTATTGCATATAACTGCATAGGACTGATAAAAAAAACAATCCTTACCCAGAACACCGAGAATTGCTTTTAGATTAAGCGAACCCTCAATGGTGGGCTGCCAATACCTTAACAAGGGGCTCGCTTAATCTCAAAGAAATTCTCAGTGATTACATATATGCAATAATTAAATAAGAAATCGATTGTTACTTATAATACACTTGATAATATGTAACAATATGCCATTACCGTAAACTTATCAATGTAAATGGCTATACATATACCACTGTGTATACTGAAGCTGTCGAAGATAATATATGTATATCAGAAATTGTAGATATATACTTATTCGATCAAAGGATATATTTTTTTGTAAATTAACAAGCGGCTCGCCGGCCTTAGTAAAATTTAACAAAGGGCTCTCGCGAGCCACTCCGAGCCCTCTCCAGCCCACCCCTGTGAACCCCTTGTTAACGTATTGGCAGCCCATTGATAATTATAAAGCATTGACGAATACGTTTGGTTGCACATATTTTACGCATGGACGAATGTAAGACGACAAAAAAATATTCACTACCCTTGAGGGAAGATGGAGCGTTGAAAGACCGTGGATTCGCTGGATGGATCAAGTGTCACAGAACCTGCAAGTGCTGAAGGTTGGACGATCGAGTCAAGATGGAGAAGATTGTTTGAGGTGGTCAAAGTTCACCCCAAACTTCAGCGGCAAGACGAAGAAGATGCCTAAAAATACATTTTTGATAACTGTGATTAACGCTGCATTTTAGGTGAAAGTATCAGGCTGGCAGAAAGTGCCACGGGTGAATTATCAAATTCACAATATTGTCCGTGGCTTAACTGCGCTACTGCACACATACATACGCCCGTACAGGAGATGCCTAACGATATTATTATTGTTGTAGAAGTTCGGCCGGGCGTATGGAGAGTCGCGCTTCCAAGATGGCGGCGAATTAATCTACTTGTGGCATCTATAACCAGATTTATATACCTACCTACCGGACGGGTAAGCCTTATGTATTTCGGACACAGTGGCTACTCGAAATGGAAGCATAGATAAATTAAAAAAAAAATATTCCAAAAAATCGAAAACGTCATCGTTAAAACGGAGCCGTGTTGATTTCAAGGAAATCCTAAGCACACTTTTAGGTTGCTTACTGTCAATACTTGATGGAAAGGCATTATATTAATAACAACACAATATTTCTTTGTAATTTATTCCACTTTATTTTAAAGGTCAGGACCGGTTTCACTCATTTCGAGCATTGTCAGCTGATAAGAAATAAAGTTTAACAATGCCATTTATACAAAAATAAATTTAAATGAAAAAGTGTAAACAACAATTGAAATTTGAAAATAAATTACCAATTTCATTATTAGTGATACGGAATCCTAAGAACATGCTATGAATTATCTATTCTATAAAAATTGATTGGTATTCAAACGCAACAACTTTCTTTTTTTAAACAGCGAGGATTGAAAGATGAGGATAAGCAGTCTCCTAACTGCTCTTGCAATGTCTTGTTTTTATGACCAAATTAGCCAAGGTGAAAGAGAGTGTTGACATCTATGACTTTGTCACACAAGCACGAAATTAGAATAATATTGAAAAGCCATAATAAGATTGTGTTTATACAACAGTGGGTAGCCAAAACGTTAACAAGAGAGTCGCTTAAATACGGGGAGCAAGCGGAAGTTTACATAATAATTATTTAAGCAATCGAATGTTACTTAATATGTTTATATCAAGTAATAATACGCAAAATATTTTTTATCAAAAACTGAAAACGTTTTTACCTACCTTAAATAACAAGAGTGAAGCGTTCCACGATTAGCACAAAAACGGATGTTATTCTTTTCACTCCAAATATATATTTCTACCGTTATATTTAAGCCAACGTTATATGTTAGAAAAACCAAAGAAACACCAAATTTACATCAGTAATACAGTAATAAATATACTCTCTAAAATGTACACAATTACAGAAAAAAGAAGAATATGTGTACGTGTAAAAAATAAATACATTTAAACCATTTACAGACACTTAAGTTAGGTACTTAATTGATCTGAGAATATTTGTTTTTTTTTCACAATACGCTTGCCGATCTTAGTCAAATTTAACAAGGGACTCGCGCTAGTCTTCTAAGACCTTTCCAGCTCATCTTCTGTTGGTACTGGTTGCGAGTGCAACTAGAAGGGTCAGTATCAACCAATTGGTTGTTGGCTCGCTTTTATAAGAAAAACTATAAATAAAACTTCCATCGCTTAAAGATTTTTCAACTTATATCGACTGTGAAAAGAAAAAAGTACGTAACCCACACATATCAAATTTTACAGGAGACGCAAAAAACGTATTTAAGATGATTTTGGGCCATATGATATTAATTAAAAAACCTTTATTTCAGTCTTTTTTCTTGGTTTTAATTTTTTAGAAGGTCATCTTTTTCAAACTTAAAAGCTAAATTTAGATACTAATTCGGCATTTGCAGCTTGCATCCTTTTTATAGAACATGTATCATGTTGAATACATTGTGATTATCGAAAAAATAAGCTGTTTTGAAAAAACTGTGGATTACGTCCTTTTTTCCTTTTCACAGTCGATATGTGAATTATTAAAAAATCTTTTTTACATATGCCTTAAATGCGCGAGAAACATGCATCATGAACATGAACTGAACTGAAAGCATGAACTTACATTGTTTATATTTATGATACAAGCGATCGTCAACTATTTAAGTTGTAAATATAATAGAATGTCGCCACGGCTAGCCACTGGTCAAATTAATGGCTCCCCAACCTCGGCATAAAGCACATCGTCTACGTTACTTACACTATTACGCTTACGCCACTGAATCGGATTGTCCAATTTCCATATTTTGAATAAGCACGCTTATTGTTCAGACACAGAGCAACGACGTACAATTTAAATGAATTTTATTTATACGTTTTATAAGCTTAATACGTTTTATCTCAATTTATTTTATGTCACATTTAGTTGTCAAAACTTTTCAAAGCTTCAAGAAAGCGTTTTAAAGTTATGATTCTTAGCATAGTGCTTTGAATCGAGAGTTGCGTGTTGTTTCTCTCTCCTGATAAACACGTAATCTAATAATTTGTATTCTGGACTAGTGCAAGTGTCTATTGACTGACAACTTGACCATAATTAATGTATGAGTATTTATTCCATTGAATGGTACTTACTCGCTTAACATAAATAGTATCAATATTTAACCAGACAAATTACATTTACAACCAGATTTTTAAAAATGTTTACTTACATTTATCTTTTTTTTTACCATGTCCGCTCCTAATGTGGAGCATATGGACTCCTAATGGAATTTATCTTAACAGAAGTGTTTCTACGAGAACTGCTGTTACTAAGTTGCTTAACCTACCTTTTTTCAAAAAGTGTAGGAATAGAAGGAAAGGGCTAGGAAAGGACTAGTGGTTAGCTAATCGCTCTCGATACACCCCGTTCATAGGATAGGATGGGTGGGAGGGGGGAATTCAAGACAACACATAAATCCATGCCTTTGAACAGAAATTCATTAATCGATTGAAAAATCAATTTATAAAACTGCCCGTACTGGGATTCGAACCCGTGACTTCCGCAGCGGTAGCCAACGACGTTGACCACTCGACCACACAGGTGGCAGTCGATTTATATTACTTAATAGATAAACTAAAAATCAATTGATGCAACACTGTTCGTACAGAGATTTGAGCTAGTATACACCTTAACTGAGCAAATTAAACTCAATTAGCTTATTTAGAATCGTTAATAAAAAATATTGAAATAAGGGCACTCGAACCTGGATCGTCTTTAAGGTAAAGGGTACCAATACAGTCAGTACGTACGTATAACGCAGATGGTATCAGAATTGTGATGAATACGTATCCTGGGGCGCCGGCAGTAGGTACAGTGCGGTGCAGTGCAGCGTGGTACCTATAACAGTGTGTCTGCAGGTGGACTATAGGACGGAGCACTCCCAATGAATACAGCCTCCGAGAGCACATCAGGGAGGTGCCTAGAAATGGTACTCGTACGATCGAGCCTCCTTCCCGTTAATTCATTTCATTTTCAGGTGTAGTCACAAGGAATGATGGTTTTTTGTTACACGGTGGTGATAATACTTACGTTGGTAATTTTGGAAAACATGTTTAAAAAAATTGGTGACTTTCCCTCGAACAATTACTCCCACCTGGTTGCTTTTTTAGATAAGCATTTTCTTTGCCCTTTTCTGGTGTAATATATCAATTTTGTCGCCTGCTGTGGCCCAGTTGGTTAAAGCTTACTTTATCGATCACGCAGGTCTGGGTTCGATTCCCGGTAAAATCACAGTGAGTTTTAGAATTATTCAATTCAAAGTTGTGATCTAAGACTGGTTGTTTGTGATGTAAATTTAATTATTTTCTCTCCTCCCATCTTTCTGATCATTTAATAACTGGGTGTAGCAATAGCGATTAGTAAACCACTAGTCCTGTTCTAGCCTTATCCTTCTTTCCCTACTACTTACTTTGAAAAAAGTGAGGTTGAGCGACTGGGTAACAAACAGTTTGTACTAAAAAACTTATGTTAAGATACCTTCATTAGGAGACCATATGATCCACATTGGAAGCGGTCATGGATAAAAAAATATTCCTAGTGGAAAAATATTGTATTTAAACAAATAACACAATAATTCGTGTCCGTTACGCAGTGGTTAACATCGTTGGCTTGCGCGACAAATCTCACGGATTCAAATCCCAATATGAATAGCATATTTTCAATCGATTTATCGATAGATGTTAGTGATGTCTGAAAATTCTCTCCCACCCTTTGAATGCCTAAATTACGAGCGTTGAGACCGAATAGCTAACCAATGATCTTGTCCTAACCGTATCATTCTCATTCTTAATCTCTTGAAAGAATATTGAGCAACTAATTAACAAGTCGTTCTCGTAGAAAAATGTCTGTTGAGATGTCTCTAATAGGACGCTATGTGCGCCACATTGGGAACAAACATTAATTAATAAAAAGAAAACGCGACAATTTTTATAATGACCTGTTTCTCATATTCAGACGGGCTGGAGTAATCCCTTCCTTTCATTATCTATCTGCAGAGATTTAAAAAAGTTTTAATCGAATTCAGATTTTATATTAAGTCTATCATTTACCAAGGATGCCTAGTTATTGCTGAAGGTATCATCCCTTTTTGATGTTACCTTAAATCACTCCACTGCTCAAAGTCCTATCACCTTCGCTAGGCAAAACCATAACATGCGTATTGAATACATATAAACTATATTTACCTTCGTATAGCCTTAAAGTGCTTACATGCTATAGCCTATCATATATTATAAATACTCTCGTATCATAATGTAGATACACGTGTATATTGAAATTATTATGTAAAACTGGAAGACGTAGCTATGGTAATGAAAATTGAGAGTCTTATGTTATTTATGTAAAGGCAGTTGAACAATTAAAGTGTGTTCATAAATTGTCTTTGTACATTATACATCGTTCATTGCTTTTAAAAATAACTGTAGTAATTTTTTGTCTTTGGGCTTCGATATAATAATTTTACTAGTAACAACTCAAAGTTTCCAGCCTGAGGTTTTATGCCAGAGTAGGGCGATAATTACTATTGAAACTTTTTCAATTTGGTATTGTTTTCAAAAACTTATGTAGGATACTGTCAAACTTTTGATTTCAGACAAGCAATAAAAAGATGACGTTTGAGATGACTATTTTTAATTTAGTTCCCTATATTTGTACAGGGGTTGAATGATTTGTTTGAGTCAGAAGATATGGAAAAATCATTAAGGGTATGCGTTTGATTGCATCAGTTGAAAACCCAGTGCCAAAACATCCCAGGTAAAACATTCAAAAATTTTACTAAGTCGCGATGATTCGCTAATATAGTTTAATATTTTTTATGGAGTATGCACAGCACAACTCCCATATTTATACTTATAAATTATGCAAATCTTTAAACATTTTAGCTTATAGTATATATACATAAGTGAAAATTCAAGAGAATTTTTATAACCAAAACTAACGCACTCTTAAAACAAATTATATATTTGTAAATAAAAAATCAATTGGATATGACGATCGGAAAATATTATTTACTCACCTCGAACATCTCAAGTGAATTGTAGAAATCAAATCAAAATATTCGTGGACTAATCGAGCATACCTGAAAATAAAAATACAACTCATTTAAAACATAATATTAAAAGTGTTGGCTTTGATAGTTTTTGGTATTTAATTAAATGAAACATATTCAGTATCACATAAATTAACGACATACAGTCTGATTTTGGAAAAAAAATCAATAGACATTTGGTTATTGGACACAAAAAAGCAAAGCCATTGAAAATCTCGATACATTTCAAAATCATTTACTAATTAATCACTTCATCCTTTATGCAATTACACGCTAGCATAGTAATTTTACGTATATTAATAAATATAAGTATTATTTGCATGTTTATTTTTGTTTTGCCTCGCAATATGACAATCTTTTTTGTATAAATATTGCAATAATTTTTAGCTAATTTTCTTATACGGTTTTACATATTTGAGTATTTTTTTAACATATAAGTGAATATTATAATCAAATAGACGTAGTAAATTATCTATTTTAAAATTAAATTTAAATGTCCAAATGTATTTTAAGTTGTTCACAGTCAATTCTCAGTGGAAAACGAATTTGTGTTTATTATTAATTGTTTTCACCGTCAACTTAATACATAGAAAGATTAAAATTAATTGGTGAATGAATTGAATCAGCTAAAAATGGGAAATTAATCAATTTAATACGAATCGAGCATTTCAGGTCGATTACTGTCACTTATCTGTTTCCTTCTGTCGTATCGGCCCAATCTCATTGAATTTACAGTGATTCATTTGTTTTCTCGTTCTGTCTGATATTTTCAAATCAATATTAGCCGAGAAAACAAATCATTTGGGTTTGAATTATACTTGAAGTCGCCACCAGTATATTGCCATATCTAAAAAATAAACATAGAAAGAAATAAGTGACTTTTGTGAATTTAAAAGATAAGTTCAATTGAATTCGTTCGATTAAAATCGGCACTGTCTAATCATTAATATTATAGGTTGTCTTATAAGTCCTTGTCTATTTTTAATACAAGCGCAATATGCTTTTTTCTATTTAAATTTAAGCTGTTTTCAGTATTCTTTTGATATTTAGTGACAAAAATTTCTTTAATTTGCTCTTTGGGGGGAAAATATTTTATGTAGTACTGCTGTGGTAGTGTTATATTAATTTTCATGATTCACTCCCGTTTGTCTGATGTGTAACGGATACACAGCTCAGGAGCTTGCGCTTTTTTTGCATAGTAAGGGAAGGGTTAAAAAAAACATATAGAACTAGTTTTGTAGGATTGAAATATCAAATGACTAAACGTGAAGATATTAATGATTATATCAATACCGATTCAAGATTAACCATGTTAATTTTTTTTATTGAAGATTAGGTACGCGTTCAGAAATAGTTGACGTCAGGGATGGGCTGGAGGGGGCTCGGGGGGGCTCGCGCGAGCCCCTTGTTAAATTTCGGCACGGCCGGAGAGCCCCTTGTTAAGTTGAGAAAATTATTCGTTTCAGATGAAATCAGTAGTACCTAGCTAAAATTTCTGTAGAAGGTTACATTTTATTCTGAAACATAAGAAGTCTTTATTGCCCCTTCAATTTTGTCAAAAAAAACAATTACTTCGGTTGACTAATAAAAGAGACCTTCGTTGCTTATTGTCTTCTGTCTGACTATGTTGAAAAATACCGATGTTGGATATTATATTGTTAACAGATGTCTAGATTTTTATGAACTTATAACTTACAATGCTTTACTGTAATTATTTTGCAGTTTTGGGATAGGTTCCTTACATTTATTTTTGGTTTAATTATAGCCTTCTTCCTGGAACTACAAACATATTATTTATCTGTACGTAAGATAATAAACCAAAGCAGTCACTTGTTTGTTCAAGAAAGCGATATTATGGCGAGCTGAGGTTTTGAAAATTCATTACATGCTAATAACAATAGTTATTAGTAATGAAGTGGGCGAATTTTTAAAACTAGGGGGAATAAATATTTTTCGAACTAGGCTTTCTACCAAGGTACACGATTTTGAAATTTTAATCATACAAGTTCATCTTATAATGCAGATAATCCACTCGGTGTTGCAGGAATATTGCATTGAAAATAAAGAAAGGTGAGACATCAACATTTTTTTTGAGTCACAAGAAGCATGGCGGGTTAAGCAAACGAGAGGCCCTAGGTGCAATAAAATTTGGAGGCACTGTATTCCGGATATCATTAAAACGTCATAGAATTTCATGTGTATATTAAAATGTGCAAAATATTTCTATTAGCCGTGCAGAAGCTAAACGAGGTTCAAGGGTTGTGAAGCCAACTGTCAATCAAGCATGTGTTATGTTTGAATAAAATCAAGTGTTTATCGTCAATCCTTGGTGTAAAGCAGACAGACACAACCGTTTCATCTAGCGGGCCGCATTTTTTTAATGATGATTTCAGGCCGCAAGTAAAATGTAATTTTAAGTACACTCAATCCTTTCTTTACACGGGCATAGTGTAAAAAAATGCGGTATACATAGAAAAACGAAAGATTGTTTACGTTGCATTCGGTTATGCTATTTTGAATAGGAATTCGCAAAAGAGAATTCGTGGTACTTATTAACATATTATAGGTATGCACGGGCCGAAATTTTACAAAATTAACCGGTCCGAGTATGAAAAACTTAATTATTTTAGTTAATTTAAAGATGATACATTCAATGGTAACAACAAAAACAAAGGAGCCACATGTGACCCTCGGGCTACGGGTTTATGCATCGTCTAAAGCAGGATTTCTCAACGGGGGGGCTACAGCATGTCTTAATGGGGCCTCAGGGGGCTTTTTAGGGTAGCCACAGTACAATTTTGGGAGGCCACGGGCAAATTTTTCGAAATCCGTACATTGTTGTTTTAGAAATTGGAATATCTAAGAAGACCTAAAAAAAGTCTCACGACATTAATTTTGGGATATCCGCAAAATTTTTGGGATTTTGGATTTCAAATTCTGGGAAGGCCTAAAAAAATGGGGTTTCCTTTCGGGTCCCAAAATTCTTTATAAGACTTCAGTAGTGCAAAACAAGTATGGGGGGGGGGTCATAAAATAAGACACTCAAAAGGGGCTATGGGCCCAAAAAGGTTGAGAAACACTGATCTATAATGTGTAGGCATTTTGGCTGACACTTACCGAGCCCCTTGTTAAGATTTTGGCAGCCCACCGCTGGTTGACGTGTATTTAACTCTCGCGGCTCGGAGACTAGAAAAATACTTCTCTGCCGATGGGGGTCGTTTAGGGACCCCAGTGGTTTCCTCATTATTGGCTTTATTCTTATGAATTTCAAAAAAAAATAGTCTAAGGGCCTTAAAATATCTCTCTGCATCATTCCTCATACATTTTTTTTTATAAAAATCCGTGTTTTTTTAATAAATAATCATATTTTAAGTTGCGCGTAAAAAAGACGTCATCCCAGCACAAATATGAATTTTCAACTGACGCGTTTAGCCCAGCTATCTTACGAACGATCGCTTATCGCGGGCGCTTATCTCGTTATTGCGTATTTATATAGACTACAAAGGGTCCAAAAAACTATGATATAAGAATGCCTTAATTATAAACATTGTATCACCCATATTAAAATAGATATTTAAGAAAATGTGGTTATTGGGGTCGCATTTCTTGAGCTTAGAACCGGAAAAGTTAAAAACGTTGGGAAACCTTTTATGTTTTTTCATATTTAAAGTTATGCGCAAACTACGCAAAGAAAACCTAATACCAATTATGAAATCTACCAACGTTACAATTTAAATAACCACGCGCATAAACTACGAAATAATAATTATATGTTATGACAACCTGGAGGATGCAGGTTCTAAATGATATATTTCCTACTTAGCTCGCGTTTTACAATTGCAATTATTGAATTATATGGTGATAAACATAACATATTCATTAAATCGTATCGCAAAATATGCGTAGCGCTATCATTCATACGCCATTACAATTACTACGAACTACCTCGTTGTCCGCTCGCGAATCGTGACAAGGCCCGCGGCCATTTTACGTCGCGTTCCCAATTTGAATTTGTGTTTCAATTTCGCGCGCAATTTCGTTTACGAGCGCGCAGCAAAAACGCGGGAAATTCGCCCGCCTGTTTAATGTGGCGCTTTTATCGGCTGTCATTTTTTTTATTGTCTATACTCTATAAATTACCATTATAATGAAAATTTGCTTGCTAATTTCTGCGACTATTTTGTCATTTTTAACATCACGTGAAATGTATAACATATAATATTGACTAAGTACTGGGTATATATCTATTCATATCGACTGTGGAAAGGAAAAAGGACTTAACCTACAAATAGCGAATTTTACAGGTGTGCACAAAAAACGAGTTTTAAAGATTTTCGGCCATATGTAAATTATAAAATAAACACAACCTTGGAGTGCACGGAGACTTCTAAACTGGTGTTTAATTGACATAATCTAACATTAATTTAAAAAATTGTCTAGAAAAAAACCTTTTTTACAGTCTTTTTTCTTGGTTTCAATTTTCGAAATCCCATCTTTTTTTAAACTTAAAAGCTAAATTTAGATACTAATTCGGCATTTGCAGCTTACATCCTTTTGTATGGATCGTGTATCATGTTGGTTACATTGTGATGATCGAAAAAAAGCTGTTTTGACAAACCTGCGGGTTAAGTCCTTTTTCCTTTCCACAGTCGATATGTACAGTAATCGATGTAAGTTTTGTATTTTATAACTATTTTGTATTTGTATTAAATAACCGTCTTTCTTCCCTGTAAGCAGGGGTGGGTTGGACGGGGCTCGGGGTGGCTCGTGCGAGCCCCTTGTTAAATTTTGGCGCGGCCGGCGAGCCCCTTGTTAATATAAAAAAATCAATCGTCTTAGATCAAATCAACACATAACTACAATTTCTGTAGATAACATAGGTGTTTGTGATGTCCGAAAATTCCCTCCCACTCTTCAAATCCTCCAATTCAACTGGGCGTTACGTAAGCGATAATTTTATCACTAGTCCTGTCTTAGCCTTATCATTCTATCCTCACTACTACTCTCTTTGGAAACAGAGAGGTTGGGCAACTAAGCAACAAACAACTCTCGTAGAAAAAAAAACTTTTGTTGAGATACCTTCATTTTTGATGTTGGAAACGGACATGGATAAGATTTACCGAGCCCCTTGTTAAGATATTGGCAGCCCACCGCTGCCTGTAAGTGTATTAAAGTCTATAATTGCACATTATTTCGTGCATATATTTTCAATACAAACAACTCGTACTGCGCGTGACGTATGCATCGTTCGTTCGTTTGCGGTTAAGCCTTCCTTAAACATATCTCCCACAGAACCATATCCGTGATGATAGTAATTAAAATGATATTTGATCAAATGCTTAGCAGACATAATGGAAGTGAAACGGTTGTCTGGCTGCGAGGACCATGAAAGCCTCAAAACTTATCGTTTAGGGTTCGAGTTGGACTTCAGACATATAATCATAACGTGCGGCATCGAGGAAGGTTTTTTTCGGGTCGGGTTTCGGATCTAACGACGGCAGGTCATGTCAATTTTGACTTAACACTTTGTGTTACACAAACAATCTTCATATCATTTAATTAATATAGTTTATTCACTCGATACATAAAAAATACTTTAATGGTTCAAAAAATTAAATTTACATTTTTAATAATTCCCACCTTTATTTATTAAGATCCAAACCAATTTAGCTCATGAAAGTAATAAATAAAAGTGGGAATTAGTACAAGTGTATATATTTTTTGAATATGAATATGAAAGTGAACACCCTAAAAGTGATACTATAACAAACTGCTTTGTAACTTAATGAGCTATCATTCATCCTATCCTTTTTAGAGAGCAGAAGTATAGAAGGAAAAAAGTAGCCTTTGAAATTCCGTATGTCCTTAAATTTAATTAAACATGATAATATCATTAATAATAAATATCAATATAATTTTTCCTAATTTACCTTGAAAAAAACCCCATATTGCTTATTGTTTTTCAAAACAATAAAGCCATAAATAATAAATTTAATGTAGAATAATTAATAATAAATATCATTTTAAATTATCCTAATTAATGTTTTAAAAACCACAGACTACTTATCGTTCTTTGAAACACTAAAATCACATTTAAAAGGTGCAATATTGTAATTATAAGTTTAATTAGTATGTTAGAGTTAATAATATGATGCATTGTGTATCTTCTCTTAGCCAGTATATATAGCTGAGCAAACTTTACGTTTAAGCATAGTTCTGACGATGGCGAAAGCCGAAATAGCTATCAACGCATAAAATATAAAAAAAAACTGTAGAACTGAAATACTTTGATAATTTTACACTATTATTATTATGATAATATCATTATTTAGAAGGTTTTATGGCAATCCAATTGATTCATTAAGTCTCAATTGTCATCAAGGAAAAAATAACAAAGTATTTTATAATAATTACTTCGCTATTTTTTCACCTTAGTAGAAATCTTCTTACATAATTTACTGTTCATCAAAATTAATTTGAATAGTTTTGGTGCATAAAGGGTTAAATATTGGCCTAATAAAATGACGTTTGATAACATACATCAGAGTTGAATCCAGAATCAAAATCATATACTTTTGAGTGTAGCAAATGTTTATTGTAACTCAGGATAATGTACAAATTATAGGCATGGTCACTTTTTAAACGAATCAAATTGCGTATTTGTAAATCTTTTTCTACGAATTCGTCAATGTTTATAAGCATAGCCACATATCGTTCTAATTTAATCGTTTATATTCTTGATATTATATTAATTTTAGGGTATCTTGTTTGATGATCAACATGGTTATATTCGATAAGACAATATCAATAACATATTATGATTGTAAGGATTAATAAAAGATTGGAATACCGGATTATAATATAAACATCAAGGCCGGTTATTACATCACCAATTTCTTTAAAAAGAAACGAAAAAAAACGCTGACCGTACCGGGACTTGAAACCGTAAGATTCATCACGGAAGCTAATGATATAAACCACTACGCCACAGATCCGGCAATTTTACCGGTTTTAAAAATCGTTGTCAAACCATTTTGAAGTTTCGCAGTAAAATTGTTGGTGTTTTTTCATGACTCCAAAGTTCTGGATAAAGCCAGGAGTGGGTTCAGAGAGACTCGCGCGATAAAAATATACAGCAATATATTTTTAAATAATATAAGATTATTCGATTGCTTTCATAATATAAAAGTGATACAAAAACCTACCACTTCTATGGACATTCCGAGCTAACCGAGTTAACAGAGCCTTTGATAACATTTTGGTAGCCCACCGCTAGATAACGCACAACATTTATGGCTTTACATGAAGTGCTGCTATAATAAGTGAATTATAGCCGTCCATACATGACGTCACGTTTGAAAGGTGAGTTGTGATATATTTTGAAATGATTCTAAGCAAAGGGGATGGAAACAGAAAATGGTGGGGGATTATAAATGTGACGTCATGAAACCTACAAAAAACTGACTTTTTTTCTAAAAATATAATTATTATTACACAATGATTTTGTCCTCTATATAAAGACGGAAATTTGTAGAGAAAATTATGTATATTTCAAATATCCATAACCGTGTAACATTCATTTTTTAAATAGCGCGTAACATGTAAAAACCTGCTTTGTTTTATACCAAAGCAAAAAAAGCTATGGGATAGTCAATCAGTATGATGATATGATATCGTTTTTTTTTTTAATCTAATATGATCTATAGAGAATAAAAACGATAAATTGTCGCTGAGTTTCGGTGATTATTGACCGCAAGTGTGCAATGGCTATGATTTGTTTGCAGTTTGGGTAAAATATCATTTTATTTAGTCACTTGCTCTGTCGCCAGAGGCGGGTCGTAGCCGCGTCGGATAGGGTCTAATTCCGCCATACAGACTGGTCAGAAACTCACAAAACTCACTAAGCTGTGTCGATCGTTTCTATGTAAATGAATGTCATTTTTTTTTAATTCAAAGTGAGAAACTCTTTTTCAAATACTCTTCACTTTGAATCTTAGGAATATTACGTATTCTGTAGAAAGCCATGTCCTCTCCTAATGTCTTCTCAGTTGCTCAATCTATTGCTTTGTCGATAGGAGTAGGGTTAGAAGGATATTACTACTACAGAATTAGCGTTTTGGTTAAGTTATTATTTATTTTTTAAAATCATTTCTGCTCGAAATGTAGACTACTTATAGAGTTTATATCTACATGTGTTTTTCTACTACGTTTTACTAATTTTCTCTTTTTTTGAAGGGAGTAAGAATAGAAAAATAAGCAGTGGCGGATTACCCTATAAGCGGATGAGACGCGCGACTTCAATTTTTAGGGGCCTGAAAAATAGCTTATATTATATAACCCATATACTTTTTGTTCAGATTTCACTATATTTTTACTATTCTAAATGTAATTGTCTGTCATTTTTATATTATCCGAAAAACAGAGCTTCCAAATTTTATTACGCCTGGAGCCTCTCGTGTGTTTAATCCGACACTGAGGTTAAAGGTTATACTAAACAAATGATTATCCATGTACAGTTCTTGTTTTAAGTATAGGAAGGGTGAGAAAATAATTGAGGGCGACACAGACACCTTCGAACATAAATCGATTAAAAAATAAATTTATCAAACTGTACGTATTTAATATTGATATTCACACTATATACACTAACTCAAACCTAAGTCTTTGGTAAATAATATTAGAAAATTATTAACACTGAACAATATTACTATTATTGAGTGGGGTGTAAGACGTTCTGTAGTCACCTAGTGGTTTATATTTTTTTAGCACTGGGCATTGCCGCCAGGGACACGTGGGTGTGGCGCTTTTTATTAACACTCTATACTTTAAGTCATTTAAAAATTATGATTTTTTAATACCTATTTATATATAGTTACGGGGCTGGCGGGAATCCCTTGTGAACCAAACGAGGGGCGAAAGAGTTAGTTACAAAACATTTTAAATAAAAAGGAAAACGTTTTTTTACCATATCAGATCTTGATGCTTACTGATGTGAATTTTTAATCTAAGTCTTAAAATCAATGTATAAAAGTTTCCGTACTGAAATTTGAGGCTGTAGACTAGTTAGTTTCCCACTACTCTCCATTATGTATGTATATCGACTGTGGAAAGGAAAAAGGACGTATCCCACACATATCACATTTTACAGAAGACACAAAAAACGTCTTTTGATGATTTTAAACTGAAACCAAATTATGAAATATACACAACCCTGAAGTGAATATTTTAAACGTTATACCGCTAGCATCTTTTTTGAAGTACAATATTAAGTCAACCTGTGTTTTTGTTAGTCAGCATGACTCGCAACCGTAAAGCAACAATGTCAGTTTATAATAGTTGAATGATTGGCACGATTTTTCAATTGATTTTCATAAAATATTTTGGTGTCAACAGAGTCATAACGAATTGGGATATTTAAAAAGTTTATATAATACATAATAATAATCATAACAATAGAAAAAATTAAACTTTAAACCTTTTATATTCCTAAATAAATGGTTTATTTCATCTAGTCAAAATATTTACAAATCAGTGGCGTGGAAAAAAAGCTCGATCGCAAAGGCAACAAGGACTTTTGCAATAAATTAAAATTTTCTCCGAAGAGACAAAACAACGCAGCCAACATCTTACAAAAATATCTTCATGTATTTTTAAGGATTTCCAAGATTTGACTTTTGAAGAGGAGGAAAATTCTTTGTGAAGCAATAAGGAATCGAGGATCAAACAATATATACTTACCTAAAGCAAAGTTCTGCGGGTAAAATGTGTCACAAGAACTTATAGACTCTTTCCAGTAACGTGCCGTTGAACTTACACTTGAGAAAGTGAATAAAATATATACTTTACTGCTTCAACTCCGCTTACGTATTCTACCGACTGAAGTGTAATTACATGATAGTTATGACGTAGAATAATAACAAATATAATATGTTACAGATGCCAAGTTTTTCAATTAAAAATTAGCGGTATGCGAGTGTTTTGCACGCTCGATGGCTTCGAAATCTCTAAAAATATTTTAGTACTAATTTACAATTAAATTACTTTTTTTAAATGCTTTGCTGTAATTAATAGCCAAATAAAATCTATTTCGTAGCTTTTCGTACTAACTCAAGTTGTCAGAAGCTTAAAGAATTTGTATGACGAACACGAGAAACTTAACCCGAGTAAGCTTAATAGAGAGGGGTTGGGAAAAATAAGGGATCTGGGAGAAAACAGCACGATCGTCAGGTAGAATTGTCAGCAAAACAAAAGAAAGTGATCCAGTTATTTGCGACTAAAATAACTATTCGAGCATATGTATGTAATTAATCAAAAAACACTTTATAATGAATTTACATTTCTTTTTTTTGTCATTCATAGCTATTTTTTTCCGGACCAATATTATATTTGTATAACATGAGAATGGTCGAATGGTCAACGCAAGAAGCACATGGGAGACCTCAGACGCAACAAAATTTGGAGGCCTTGATTTTCAGATAAAATAAAAACTTCAGAAAATATCCTGTAAAGTAATAAAATAATATGTAAATCTGAACTAAAATTATATGGGCTTTATAATACAAGCTATTTTTGAGGCCCTTAAGAGTCAAAAGCCCCAAGCGCGCGCTTCATTCGCTCATAAGATTATCCGCCACTGGCTGTTTTCTAAGAAAATGGAAGTAGGTTCACGGGTTTGAATCCCAGTACGAACAGTTTTTTTAGATTCATTTATCAATCAATTTATAAATTTCTGTTTGAATGTATGGATGTATGTATGTAATGTCTTAAATTACTTCTTCCATCTACCCTATTCCATATTATAAATGTATCGTAGCAAGAGCGATAAACTTACCACTAATCATGATGTCCTATCCCTATCTTTCAATCACTACTCTGTAAAAAAATGTTGAGAATTCGAGTAAAAAGCAGATCTAGTAGAAATTCGTCTGTTGAGATAAACTTCAATAGGAGTCAGTATCCTCCACATTGGGAGCGGGTATGGTTATAAAAAATATTAAGAATAATCTTATAGTTCATTTTTAATTGAAGAAGAGAGAAGAATACCCTCGATCACATCTTTTTTATGACGAAAATATACAATATTATCCAAACTAGGAGTTGATATGGTGAAGGAAGCTTTCCCTCTGCCACTGCAAATGCTATCTCTTGACAATATTCTTTTCCAGTGCAAGAATTATTTTTTTCTAGAGTCGTGCAAGAAGAAATGAATATAAATACACTGGGAGACGAATAACAGGGGTAGCCAGCGACAAAGGGAACGAACATTCAGAAAAACTGGGAAAAAACAAAAATAAATGATTCATTCCTTCGAAGACGACTCTAATTAAATTCTAGCTTTCCTTTCCTCGCAATCTCAAGACTTTTGAGAGCTTTTATCCATCTTTTATATAATGTCACTGGATTAATGAAAATGTATTTGTTTTATTATTTTTATAACTCATTATATTGTTTGCCTTATTTAATTTTAGTAAAGATTAATTTTTGATTACAGATATATGTGCGACGTTTAATATACTAAACCGATTTACTCAATTTCGATTTTTAGCACATACTCGACATATTCGATATAATGCTTTTTCATTAAGTATTGACAGTACCTTAAATGTGATCATACTAAACATTGTGCATTTTCCATTTTTATTTACAATTAAAGTAACGTGTGACCGAACCAAAAAAAAAATGTTTCTGAAAACTTGTTCCTCGCATAAGATGTATGAGCCGCCAGTCTGACTAATCAATTCATTGCCTAAAATAGTGGAAATTTTCAGTAACAATATTTGTGAACTGTTAGGTTATATTTTTTGTATTTTTTGATTATATACGTCCTAAATATGTATATGTATATATATTGATGTATTGTGTACTGTTTTTCTTTATTTTAATTTTATTATATATGTAAGTGTATGTTGAAGTGACGTCAGTTGTAATGTAATGTACTTTCAATTTGAAACAATAAATAGATAAATAGAACCAGTTAGTAAAGAGTGTGTTTAAGTTTCTAATATAATACCTTTCTATATAGAACTTGATATGGAAGAGTGATAAGAGTGTAACGAACAATTTTCATATTTCTTTCGCCAATTTTAATATTTTTTACACCCTTATTGGTCTTATTTGTGGGATGATATAAATAACCCTGTATAAAAATATTCTTGTATGAGTTGAAAATGCTCTTGAGTAACGAAACTGGTACCGATCCTAATGAATAACTGTGAAATTAATCAGTACAAAATAGTGTTTTATTTTTTTAAATAAAAGTTTTTTCGTAAAATTCTGTAAAATTTGTGACTTATTGTTTTATCGTGAGCGATATGCCTTCAAATAAAACTTATTATCTATCAGCTCTGTTGCTATCATTTAATCATGTATGTTCTCATCCCGAAACGATGTTTAATACAAGGAACTTAAAAATTCACCGTACTGGAAAACAATGCATAGATAAACAAGGCACACTCCGGGATTTGAGCCGAGTAATTTGCCTGCTACGAGATGATGGCTGAAATGTCCGGCGGGCATAAGCCCGTCGCAAGTCGTCGATCTGCACGGCAAACTGCCATTTCATTTTATTATACCTATCTGTCTATTTTGCAACCAGAATGAATGCGCGAAAGCAATAGAATGCTATTTTTTTAATACGCATCTACATTGTTTAAAAAAATTCAATTATGAAAAATAAAAAAAAATATCATTTCAAATAGTTACTCACTACCACCCGTTGTGTATATGCAGCCAGCGTTGTATGGCATCTTTCCACAACGTTATCGACAGAAAACAAGGAGTCTACTCTTCACTTTTATTGCCCAAGCAGAGCTGTTACGGAACTGATTTTGAACAATACTGCTGTGTGTGCTTAAAAAAAGAAAATATTAATAATCATAAAGTGTGATTAGCTCGGCCACTTAAATCAAGTTGATACTGAGTATCCTGTGTAATCCGTATACTGAGATCTCGTCGTTATATGTATCGCCGAGTTGCAAAACCCGCTCTGGCCGGTTTTTGACGAAAATGAGTTATGAAGTTAGTATTTAATATTCGAATAAAATGTTTTTGGCCAATATAACAGCGGCTTGGTTAATTTATAAATAATATTCTGCTTTTTATTTTCCTGCAGTAAAATATTGATTTAGGGTTGAATCTGGAAGATTTTTTTATAGCAGGCATCCATTCTTTTGAACAGAAATCTATAAATCGATTCATGAATCTTTAAGGACTGTAATTAAAACTCGTAATTGCCGAAACTGAAGCCAACAACGTTGACATACTGGTATTGGTGTATTTATTCAGAACCGCAATCCCTAGGTGAGACATGCACAACTATTTTCTTCTACTCAGCCGCACAAAAACAATTTCATGCGTTGGGGTCGCAAGAAAATATTAAAAATAAAGTACTTTTAACCCTCTTTTATACAACGGGATACTTTCCATCTAACAGCCGTGCAAAAAATCCGTCTAAAAAATATGAAGTGTGAAATATGAATGATAGATGTTATTACATTTGACCATGTTTTTTAAAAATCGTGCTAAAAATGTTTTCATTTTGAAACATTTGGTATACATGTTTTATTTATATGTAATTCAAAAGTTAATGCAATTTTTATCCTTGTTAATTTTAAACTATTTTTTAAAAAACTGATTCAATGTCTATATTATTTAGCCGCACACTTGAATCCAAATTTTCATCAGTGGCCTTTTACTATAAATCGATTTATTAATTTAATATTTTAACGAATTAAATTTAATAACGAAAAAGTTTGCTCACATTTCATAAATGCAATGAGTCACTTAAAAATAATATGTATTTTATTTTAATTTTGAGAAAAACAATCGAGGGTCGCAAAAAAACCAAAACGGGCTGCATGCGGCCCGTGAGCCGCAAGTTATTCATCACTGGTGGTACCTAATTCCGTGATGCTATTGAGAAAGGCAGGGAAGGGAAACGATCTGTTTTGTGAAATGGTTTAACGAGGTAAGTGGCCGTACGGCGAGCGCTCGCGCACGCGCACCGATCACGATCCGACCTTTTCCAAAGTGCGCGCACTTCGTCCAAACAAATTACTTATGTAAAACACTCCCCGGTTAGTGGATACCGCATACCATAAGAGGGTATCTTCACTCTTCTATTGCGTCGATGGTCTCATGGTTTCTCGTTTATCCGCTCCCCAACTGTACCATCTCTAGAATTTTAACAACACAATACCCCCCTTCTCTTTACCCACCACTGTGTGTATATTTCTATTAGTTTATATCGTACTCATCCTATATAATGCATTTTAAAAAAGGAATAGGTCTAAATTTAAAAAAAACTTAGCTATAATCTTTTTAATCGAAAGTTTATGCTGGGTATACTATGGCACAGTGGTCAACCTCGTAATCTTCGATGCCATAGTTCTGACGATGGCGAAAGCCGAAATAGCTATCAACTCATAAATATAAAAAACTATGGAACTAAAATACGTTGATATTTTTACACTATTATTCGATGCCAGACTTCTGGTGTTCAAATAGCAGAACAAATAACATCTTTTCAATCTTTTTAATCGTTTGTCGATTTCTGTTCGAAGGCATGGATGTTTGCTGTGTTTAAAATCTTCCCACACTATTTTAATCTCATAATAACATGGTGTAGCGAGAGTGATAAGCTTACCACTAGTCCTGCCCTAACTCTATCGTTTATTTTCATAATCTCTTCGAAAAAAGAGAGGTTTAGCAACACAGTAACAAATAATTTTCGTAATGTTGAGATACCTCCATAAAAAGGCTATATGCTACGCTACACATTGAGAGCAAACATAAATTTTAAAAATTGTTATGTTCACTCGGTTGAAAATGAAAAACAGATCCTGATCTTTACAATTTTTAAATTAGTAAAAAAGGTGTTTTGTTTTTTTCTATAACGGTTTTCCATCAACAAGTAACCTAAACGATTAGACAAATAGAAATCCTGGCAAGGTCAACAATACGAAGATATTTCCATAGGTACAAATTTCAATTTAAAAAAAAATTGGCGCATTGGCAATAACTGTTTTGTCATTTCAAGAAGTTTGAGAGGAAGTTTCAAGCATTATCAAAATTCAGAAAGCAAACTGTATTAATAATATAAGTTCACATATCATCTACACCAGTGATTCCCAAACGTATGCTCACGGACCCCTTCATGGAGAAAAATTTGACCACGGACCCCCAAGTGAAATAACTCTCAAGGGAAATAACACCCCCAAATTAATTTTGACTGGCCACGGACCCCCTGAGCGGTCTTAGGGACCCCTGGGGGGGAGCCGGTAAATTGCTCGAATGGAAATTGCTCGAATTGCTTGGTTATTTAAACAATTTTGCACGACTTTTTCTACGAACTTCATTTTTATCTTGTGCGACACTTGTTTAGAGAGTGAAATATAAAAATAATTTTGGTAAGTATTTATTTTAACCGTGTTCGCTCCAAATGCGGAACATATGATCTTTTAATGGAGTTTATCTCAACAGAAGTGTTTCTACGAGAACTGCTTATTAATTAGTTACTCAAACTGTTTCTATATATTTCCAGAACACATAGAAGACTACGGCTAAGACAGAACAAACGGAAACAAATTGATTATCTTGTTATTCGAGCAATTTACCGGGAACCCCCCTGGGGGTCTGTAGAAACTATTTTGGGAACCACTGGTCTACACTCTACAAGTCAACACTCAACAGCAATGTTCAAAATAAATTGTCTTTCCTGCATTGAAAACTTCAATGTGTTTTTTAAGTCGTATTTTTTTTATTAAATGATTTGTCTGCTTATAGAACTTGATCTAAATGACTGTATTGTATATTAAATAAACCAACTATGACTTTGTCCACTACGGGCTTTGGGCTACGACAGCTATTCTTTTGCCATTTAAATAAGAAGGTGTCTCGAATAATTACAACCATCTTTAAAATTTCACGAATTTAAATGTTTTCAAATTGTAGTAATTTTAATACTTAATATTATTATCACTTCGGGCACTTGCAAAGTGGTATACTTATTTGAACACTTAAAAACATTCACCGTTACATTTTTTACTCGGATCGTGCACCTGAAGATGTGTTTTGAAACGTTTCCGAAATGTCACCTTAGGGGCTTAGTTATGCGGTGTACTTATTTTTGCATTTATGATCAATATTAAATTTTATTATATCAATTTTATTTTAAAAACATATTATTCCAAATTGTGTACCAAAATTGTATATTGTGATCTGGAATAATTCATAGAAATAAATAACAATTTCAACAATACCACAACTTTGCTATTTATGTGAAATAAGTAGAGGAAACTTTTTTAAAAATTAATTTGGTTATAAATAATTTTCCAATTAGAGGTGAAGTGAGCCAAGTGGTATTTTTTAAAAAATAAATTAGATGCATTACAATATTATACACGTCATAAAGTATGGTAAAAGTGTAGTAACATCAGTTAATACATATTGTAAAAAAAACGCAATCCACCAAAATACCAAGTAAAGATGTGATTGTACTTAAAAGTTTAAGAAGAAGTTTTTCTATTACTAGTTGGCTTACTCCACCTCTTGAAGGCTCAATTGTAATATTGTCTAACGTTTCGGTTACATGTACATATTTTTAGTTGCAAGCTTTAATATATTTATTTAATTTTTGCAAAATATGTACCACAAAATTGATATTTAAAAAAATTTGCCTATCAAAACTGTCATCTTTGTTTTTCGATCCCTCATATAACGTTAAAAATAGCCGTTAACCAATGATATTTTTTCGGTTAAGTGAAAGCATACATTTACCTGTAAAGCACGTATGAATTAGATTATTATATTTAACTATGTGAAAATTGCAAATATATTTCTCTCACCGCCAGTACAGAGCTGTTTATTATAATTATAAAAATATGTTATAGCATATTGGTATGTGT
The DNA here is from genome assembly GCA_031772345.1 of Himalopsyche anomala. Lineage (NCBI taxonomy): Eukaryota > Metazoa > Arthropoda > Insecta > Trichoptera > Rhyacophilidae > Himalopsyche > Himalopsyche anomala. The sequence goes on from CM062829.1 coordinate 7,092,044, forward strand.
TCTAAGAGAAGCTTTAAATGAATTTCTTCATAGCCAAAGGGTAGTAAAAAAGTCACGAGTCATGAAAGTGTTCCCAATATTTGACGGCAAACATATCATCGTCCACTTTTGACAAAAATAAAACAAAATTATTTTTTTAATATTAAACAAAGAAACTCCTTCAATAATTCTACAAATATTTATGATATAAATATGACATAACTACGCATAAAAAATCTGATCGAGTCCCAGTTCGTAAAACATTTTTTTAACCGTTTTTTGTTCTAAGGCATGGGTGATTGGGATGTCTTTAATTCCTTTAAAATTAACGGGATGTTGCGAGAGTGATTACTTAACCACTAGTCCTTTCCTAGCTCTATCCTTCTATACCTTCTCTCTTTCAAAAAAGTGAGGTTGAGCGATTGAGTACTAAGAAGTACTCGAAAAGAAACTTTTGTCAAGAAACCTCCATTAATCCATATGCTCCTCATTGGCAGCGTCATAGCAGTCAAAACCATTTTAGCCTCGTCACACGATTCTTAATTACATATTTAAACCGAAAATTTAATTACACTGTTTTAACATTATTAATATTTTTTTTTATTAAATCTTATTACGGTTTGTATCTAGCACGCCAGTTATAATTTGCAATTATTAATTTAATTAGTTATTGTAGAGTAAACTCATAACTGGCGTGTTAAGCACGAACAATTTTACGAGATATCTCGTCTGTGGCAGCCATCGATTTAATTGCTTCTCAAATATTTAACGTATTAAAATTCTTTTAAATCTAGATTTTTCAGGAGCGTAGAGAGGTGTGTACAGTAGGCGTGTACACAGCGCGTGACTCCAACTCCGCTTATTATTTCAATTAAAATACAAAAAGTTGTACAGTTTTTAAGATATCAAAAATTACGCAAAGACTTAATAAATTGGTACTGACGTCGGGTGGTTTGAAAGTGTCTGATTAGCGGTTTTTATTACTATATTGATAGCCCTGGTTTATTTTTTTAAGAACTTGTATAGAATAAAAGTAGAGGTTTTATTGTTTGATACCAGAATCATTAATTTTTCTTGTTGCAACTGGAATTCATGCCGTTATTATTGTCATACCCTGGAGCAAAACGTTTTTCAATATCTATAACTAAGTAACACACGTCATTATTGTTATAACATTATGTCAGTACACGACTTTTGAAACGTATGTATATATTTTTTTTGAAAAGGTTCCAGGTTATATTAATTGATATTGTCATACCGTCATTATCATCAAGTGTACAACAACTCAGGGTTGGTCCTGGTTACTTCCAACAACTCTCTCCACCTCTCTCTGTTCAAAGTGTTTGCCCGCCAGGTCTGCTCCTCAAACAAATGACTGGCGTTAGCAGTAAGTTATTCTTTGGTCTACCCTTTTTCTGTTTCACAACATATTGCATACAAAATTTAGACTCAGATCCTATTATCTTCATATATTTATTAAAAAATAATATATCGGTTTTGTAAATTGATGATGACACGTATCTTCAAATCATCGGTTATTTTTTTCACTCACTTTTTCTAATACAGATTTTAAAGAATTTTAAAAAGCTATCATAGAAACAAATTCAGATTATCCCTGAACTACGGAATCGTCGAATTGATATGGAGCATGTGGGTGTTTCCGTTCTTTCTTAAGCAACGCCAGATTATATGTAACTCTTAATTTTTCTGATTATCGTATCATGGTTGCTTTTCTGCATGGGATACTCAGTGTTGGGTATTTCCGTTTCATTTCCGGCACCGCAAACTCACTACCTTTTCGAATGTTATTAACAGTGTGATGCTCTTGATATTTTTTGTTTGTTTTGCTAGTTAGAAATGCCGAGGGTGAGAATAAAAGAAACATGTCATATAGTAATTGATAGGTATACTAGTTCTGAAAATGGTGTGATTTCGAAAGAGTTATCAACTACATTACACAATTGCATATACTTTTAATACTTTTGCACTTTTTTGTTACCGAATTCTACGAAGTAAATGCCATTTCAATTTATAAATTCTAATAATTAACAAAGTACAATTTTCACAAACTGCGCAGTCTTGATGTTGAGCATTAAATTGTTTTCTAATTTCACAAAATTTTATAGCCATATTAACATTAACATCAACATCAACTTGTACACCATCTCTCTTTTTATATAACAATTAAACATTCTTTGCATTTTTTCATTTTATTGTTATTAAGGTTGATAAAGTATATGCTAATTAATAAGTCTCTTTAGTAGTTCTAATAATCAAACAAGTTTCACAAACTTCGTAAAATTAAATTAAATTAAAGCTTTAATATTAGTCGTTAGATTTTTATTAATATATCCCTTTTACTCAGTGGCGGATTAACCCATAAGCGCAAGAGGCGCGCGCTTGGGGCCTCCAATCTGAGGGGTCCTAAAATAAAATATATTTTATAAAACCCATATAATATTTTTAATTAAGTTTTAGTAATTCGAAGAAGAGGGCCTCAAAATTTAATTGCGCCTTGAGCCTCCCGACTGTTTAATCCGCCACTGCAGTTTTACTTTTCAATATCAACTTCAACACCAACAATAACATCAATCCCAACATTATCTTTTTTATATAAAACAATACTAACTCAACAGCTATAGTACAATTTTATTAAATGTTAATCAATTATGCATACGAAATTGCATGTTATTTTACAAACAATATATACTAACTATTTGAAAAGGTTATTTGTCAAATAAAATCAATGGTTGAGATTTTAAGCACATTACTTTAATTTAACTAAGTACTTGTAAGATTACCAAAGAAGCTGTAATTAATAGCCGGAATAGTGAAATTGTAATTTATTATCTTTCTCGTAAGGTCACGACTAAATATATTTGAAATTGTTTTTAATTTATCATTCGTCGTGACATTATGCCGCAATTATGTAATTAATCTTCGCTAATTTTATGTCGGGGGATTTTTTCATTCCTGAATACATTAGGAACCATTTTTTTTGCTGATGCATGAAATGCAAATGGCTGCAAGATTTCGCTCTGGTGTATTATTTCGGGGGTCGGTGCCGGACCGCTACATAGTTTCGGGGCATATTTCGTCATGATGCAGGGGTTTGCATCGCATGAAAACTATGAATAATCTTTTTTATAATTAATAAAAAATGACTAACTTTAAATATTGCAGTGAAATTGTGTAACTATGAAAAAAAAATGTCAATGGTCAAGATAATATTTTGATGAGATCTGTTTTCTAATTTATGTAATTGTTCTATCTTGTAGGAACAATGTCTATACCTGACGTTATTTTTATTCAAAGCGGCTGTTTTTTTCGGGAGCCGGTAAATTGCTCGAATTACAAATTATTCGAATTGCTTGGGATTTTAAACGATTTTTCACGACTTTTTCTACGAATTTCATTTTTATCTTGTGCGACACTTGTTTAGAGAGTGAAATATAAAAATAATTTTCGTAAGTATTTATTTTAACCGTGTTTGCTCCAAATGCGGAACATATGATCTTTTAATGGAGTTTATCTCAACAGAAGTGTTTCTACGAGAACTGCTTATTAATTAGTTACTCAAACTGTTTCTATATATTTCCAGAACACATAGAATACTAGGGCTAAGACAGAACAAACGGACAGAACAAACGGAAACAAATTGATTATCTTGTTATTCGAGCAATTTCCATTCGAGCAATTTACCGGGAACCGTTTATTTCTTCCGTGATGGTCATGAAAAATGCTGAATATCGATTTAACAAAAATATAAAAAAATTAACAACACACATTCTGGTCAGAATCCATTCTGCCTCACTGGAAGTCATAACTGTACTCCAATTAAGACGCCTTATTTAATCCATGCCCGCTCCTAATATGGAGCATATAATTGAAGCATACCAACAAAAGTATTCTATGAAAACTGCTTATTACTCAGTTGCTCAACTACTTATTTTTCAAAGAGAGTAGGGATATAAGCAGTGGTGAAGTGATAAATAAATAGATACCAGGTCGGTCATTGATTTCTTCTCTATTTTTTTTTATATCCGTCTGAAGTTAAAAAACCTCAAGTTTTAACAATTAAATCAATAAAAAAAACGATTTTGGGCCATATGAAAATTATGAATTATACACAATCTTTAAGTGCACGGAGACTTCTAAACTGGAGTTCAGTTGACATAACCTCATATTAATTAAAGAAATTGTCCAGGAAAAAACTTTGTTTCAGTCTTTTTTCTTGGTTTTAATTTTTTAGAAAATCATCTTTTTCAAACATAAAAGATAAATTTAGATACTAATTCGGCATTTTTAGCTTGCTTCCTTTTGATAGAACGTGTATCAAGTTTGATACACTGTGTTTATCGAAAAAAAACTGTGGGTTACGTCCTTTTTTCTTTCCACAGTCGATATACATATATATAACTATTGCATTTCATTTGGAATTAGCTGTCAACGACATAATTGCCGATTTTCTTTCGGAAGAAAATAAATTAAAATGAAAAAAATATTCATTTGATTAAATTCATATGGTAACATTATTTATGAGGCCTGAATTTGGAGTTTGCAATAATTAGCGGTCCTCAAAAAGGACTCGCAGAGCATCACGTCGCTTGGCGTAGGCCTAGGGCAAGTCGTGCCCCCTGCCGAGGCAGCCACTACTGAAACAGAATAATATATCGCATTTATTTTTCGATATACTTGAAGCCGCGTTGTTTTTTCGTATAAATTATGCACTCCTAAGATTGTTTCAATATTTAAATTTCAAATATTATCAAATATTTATTATGCATTATTTTTAAATCGGCGAAAGAATGAAAACCAGAGTTGGTTGTTGGAATGAATCAAATATTTATTACAAAATTCTGTGCACACATTTTTTAGTAAATAATATGTGTAATCAATTTTTTTGGCTTTCGACCTCATTTGATAACAGATTTATGAATGCGGTCTTTCATCATGAAAAGATTCTCCACGATGTTTTAAAACAAAGTTTGCATAAATTGTTAAAATAAAAAGAAAGAACTGTTTCCTTGATGTGGAGAAGGGACTAAATTTTATATCACTAAGCTTTGTAACAGTCTATCTATATTCTATAGCAGCGGTCACCCAAACTACGGCCCGCCGAAGATTTTCATCCGGCCCGCGAAAAGTTCTGGATTTTTGAACAGAAATTATTCATATAAGAAATATAAATTTTCATGATTTAGTTGTGAATTCACAACAACTATTTATTTCAAATCATCAATTGTCATACAACTATCTGGTAGGGGACTCAAATTGAAGGAAATTGGATAGAAATTGGAAGCGAGACGACCAGATGTTCGTTTACTCAAAAAATTCTCGAATATTCTCATTTATTGAAATTCTAAGAAAGGCAAACATTTGTTTAAATTCTAATTATTATGTAACCACATAAAATGAAATATTATTCTGATTGAGTTCTAGAAAGAATTTATTTGTCGTCCGGCCCCTTAGTTCTTAAAAAGTTCAATCCGGCCCGCTTCTCAAAAAGTTTGGTGACCCCTGTTCTATAGCATTAACTTCTCATCCATATTAAAATTAATTTTATCAAACATTGCATACAGACAAAAAGATAATTCTAAGATAGGTAGCTCAGCTTATCTCATTTCTAAAACCAAGTTTAATGTTTATTTACATATATGAAAGAGCAAAATCTTTCGAGGCCTAATATATAATAAATAATGTCATGTAAATTTTTTATTCATGAAGAAGAATTGAAGACGCAAAATTGTCAATGCCAGTAAGAATTTTCTCCCACAACAAACAATACAGCGGTACAAAGCTTTTACGACCTCATATCTATCGTTTTACGTTTTAGAAGGATAATTAATTTTGAAACTTAAACATACAATGTAAATCAAGAAGTAAAACAAACATCCAAACCCAAAAACCAAGACTTCAATAACAGAGTTAATAGAAATATAAGGTGCGGAGGCGCGATGATTATTTTTATTGAAAGGGAGGTATAGTTGCATAAAGTTTGTAAACCAATGGTCTAAATTTTTATCCATATGAGATCTGCCCGCAGATCGTTAATAGCAAAACATAATATAGAATTGGACAAAATTGATAAATACTTTGCACCAAGGGTGTCCAACCTTTTTTGACCTGGAATCGACTTTTCAATCTTAAGTTTTCTCACGATCGACTTCTAACATGATTCTTATAAGAAATTTTATATAGAGTGGTTTTTCCCTTCTTCAAACATAGAAATGTTTATTTTAAATGCGAAATACATATCATTAGATAGGTATGTGCTTACAAAATATTTTTGTATATTTTATATTTAAATTATATATATTTTTCGAAATTCGCGGAAGCTTTTGGGATCGACCAAATTTTGCTATGGGATCGACCAGTCGATCGCGATCTATCGGTTGTACACTCATGGACTAAGCAATATACGTTATGTACATAACTATACGTCCATTACTATTTTTTAATTGTTATGTTAATTAATATTTTTATAATGGAAACATGTTATTTATTACACAAAAAATATTTAAATTATGATGAAATATAAACGATTGAAATAATCAACACATATTTGACCCAACATTATACATAAATTATGATTGTTTAAAAAATTGCCATTATCATTGTACGTTTCCTTAGAAAATAAAACACACACAAACTACATTCGGAAAATAGTGGCAAATAAATAATATTAAACTAGGCCATGAATGGTTTCATGAAGGCACGACGAAAAGGGTTTGTATCATTTTAAACTGATATACTGTATGTTCAAAATCACCTTTAAGATGGTATCTGTATTTTTTTGTGAAAGGCAAATATATTTAAAAAAAAACATAAAACACTTTTTTTGTACTCATTTAATATTTTTCTGCACAAAATCAGGACCGGTTTTACTCATCAGGTGCATTATGATATGATAAAAATAAGTTCACACAGAGCTATATATACAAAAGTTGGCATGTCTGATTTATACGTGTATCCAGTAGCGGATTATCCTATAAGCATAAGCGAATGAGGCACGCCCTTGGGGCCTCCAAATCTTAGGTGCTTCAAAATGGCTTACATAATATTTGTAGCCCATATAATTTCTGTTCAGATCTTTATACATTTTTATTATTTTGCAAGAATTTTTTGACGTTCTTATGTTATTCGAAAAACAGGGCCTCCAAATATTATTGCGCCTGGGGCTTCTCATGTGCTTAATCCACCACTGCGTATATCTCATGCTTTATAAAACACTGGTTTATCTAGATTTTCGCAGTCAAGGTATTCACAGTTTTCTGGAATTTACATCTTTGGGGCTTGTTAAAAATAAAGCTATTTTTTTTGACATTTTTGCTAAGTATTCAATCTACAACCCTAAAGATGTACACTTAAGTAAAAATACGATATGGAAACCAAGCTACGGCCACGTTTATGCATGTAATAGGTAATCAACGAATAATAATTGTCTACAATTTAAATGTTTGACCTATTTACAAATAAACAACTACTGTAATGTAAAATTTTAAAAATACTATTATTCAACTTTTAATTACTTTGAAAATCGTAATTAAGTACTAATTCTTGTTGAATGAATGATTTTGAGTTTAATTTTATACTTGAAAGATTCAATCATGAAAGTTGTGTATAATTTAAATTTATTTTAGAATATCAAAACGAAAACAATTGGTAAATTACCCTTATTTGACTGTATGATCTTTTTGATACTTATAAAGGCTTAGTATTTCGAAAAGAAAATTATCATGCCATATAAGTCTGCATGTATTATGATAATATTTCTTGCATAAATTTCTTTGCATATCCAGTCGTCGCGGGCGAAATTTTTCTGTGGGCGATCACGCTTCGACTCCCGCTCGGGCGTTTAATTTGCACGCATGCGCGGCTGACAGCTAGCAGCCAGAGACCTCAGACGGAGTGCCCTGTCTCTCGAGACGGGCAGCCCCCGGGCTGAGAAGACGACCCGAGAATCCAGCTACTTATGGATGTAATAACAAAAGGTCGATTAACGAGTACTATTTTGAGCAATTGTAATATTATAATGCAATAAACTTTCTTCGCCGCCAAGTTTATCTTGACCACCACTGTCTAAGCTCAAAATAAAACCAACTGAAAATAATTTCAAAGTACTAAACGTTTAACCCGCCACCTCACACAATAAATCTACAGTTCTTAATAATTGAAGCATTCTGTAAGATAGCATTTTTATCCACATGTTTTAAAAAAAATGTTTGGAACGTATTTTTATATTGGTATTAATTATATGTATACTACGCTGGCTCGATGGTCAAGTAATCAACGTCATTCACTTACAAAACCACGAACAGTTTCAATTGAATAGTGAATTTCTGTTTGAAGGCATGGATGTTTTTTTGTCTATAACTCCCTGTCACCCACCCAATTACAAAAAAACGGGTCGTAGCGAAAACGATTAGCTAAAAACTTGTCCTCGCCCTAGTTTTTGCTTCTATACTTTATTTCTTCGAAAGAGACAGGTTGAGCTACAGGTTGCAGTTTTCATTGAAAAAATATGTATCACATTGGGAGCAGACGTGGTTAAAAAAATATTTTTATATCGATTGAATTAACATTTACTCTGTAGAACTTCTTTATATTGTAATAAAGTAAAAATATAAAAAAATAGTCGTAAAATAATTATAGGGTTTTTTTAATACTTTTTTATTACTTTTAATATTTAATACCTACGGTGCTAAAAATACTTTTGATATATTGCTGGCCTTTAAAAACCCAGATGAAAAATCATGTTTTAACATTTACCGCCCTTGATGGACAAAAACATATTTTTCACTTTGTCCTTTAAGGGTCAGAAACATTTTGGAAGTATTTTTAAGCACCGCAGGGGAAGTGTTAATAGCTATAATCCTAGCATTAAAGCTTTTATATAAATATGATATATAATATAATATTATTTGATAAATATTTTTTAAAACTTCGGAAAAAAACCTTGGGGATTTGGCAACTAAATTACACGCAGTTCTCGTAACCCAACTACAACACTCTTTAACCCAAATATCAGAACTCATTCAAAATGACAATTCTTAATAAAAAATAATTTTGAAAGTTACTATATACAACAAAAAATATGTAAATAATACTCTGCACTGTAATAGTTCGGAGTGAACCTTGGTCGAATATAATAAAATTATTTATTAGCTTTTCCTCGAGCTGTGTTATTTCAAACCCGCCTTTGAGATTCAGAAGTTTAGGTATAAATAAAAAAGCATGTTTTACCAGCATACGTCTTACGCCGAACCGACGTCATGCGATCTACGCTAGTCCAATAATTAACCCATTTGCACAGAAATATTCGTGATGTCCCGATTTCGTTGAAATTCCCGAAATTTCAGCGTTCCCGATTCTGAGGCCGGCGTTCTCACAATTGAAAGGGACCCCAGAGCAGTCATGGTGCGCCTACGGCTAGAAGGTCCGTGAAAAATGACGCCCTTCAATATTAGGCCCTTTGCCTCGTGCTTATGTATTATTTTGGACTAATTAGGGGTTGAGACAGTGAGAATTTTTTGGGATTTTTCTGTTTATGTTTATGCCTACATTTTATATATTAAAAAATATTTTATGAACTATGTATGGTCCCAGTGGATCTTTGACGACCTCAGTGCTCTAGTGGTAAAAACTTTACATGCTCTAACGATCAGATTTATTTGGATTCAAATCCTGGCAAGATCATGTTTATATTTAAAATCTAGGACAAGGATGGTAAACAAGGAACCCGCTTGAACTTTTAGAAATGATTGTTTTTATTTAAAGCTTTAATTATTCAATCTATGTGACCCACGACATGTTTTTTTTTTTTTTAATCAATTTTGACCCACTTGTGAAAAAGGTTCGCCATCCCTGATCTAGGACATGAGTGTTATTTTACGAGTTGATTTTGCATGTCTTATTTATCTATCTATCTATTATGAATCAAAAAAAATATAGTATCGCATTGGGAATGTTAAGCTGTAATGCTCTGTATATATTATATATATATATATAAGTGTCCATTCCCAATGTAAATCATATGGACTTCTAATAGAGTATATATCAACAGAAGTGCGTCTACGAGAACTGCCTGTTACCCAGTTGTTCAACCTCTCTTTTATTTCATAAAGCGTTGGAATAAAAGGATAGGAATAGGAAAGGACTAGCTGTTAACTAATTACTCTAATTAAGTCCAGTTTCTTAGGAGAAGATAGGTGAGAATGGGAATTCAAGATACCACAAAAATCCATGTCTTTGGACAGAAATTTATAAATTGATTGAAAAATCAATTTTTAAAATGTTCCTTACTGGGATTCAAACCTTGTGACTTCTGTAAGCGGAAGCCAATTAATAGCTTTATACTTAGGGAGTTCATTGTTAACATTATGGCAGCTTTCTCGGTGACTTATGTATTGTTTTATAATATTATTTGAACGGCTCCTACTATTATCACTAACTTGAACGTCACTTCGCTGTGATACTGGTTACTTTAGCTATGTGCATGAGACTTGACCTATTAAAAGTGCATGGTTCATTTCCCAGAAGCAAATATGAAACTTTTGAGGCAGTTTCGTCTCTTTGATATAGAATTCTGTATGAAGCACGCTGTGGCATATATGGAGATGGATCGTTATTTACGTCTTTTATCATCTATAAACGGCCAATGTCCGAGCAAGTAAAGATAAGTCCTTTTTACCCACACAAAACGACCACTTTAGACAGTCAAACAATAATCAAACGCGTGATTCAAATAAACATAATATGTTAATATTTATTTAAGCAGTACTTTTTTATGAAAAAAACAAGGTGTCAAAAACTCACTTCTTGTCAAGCTTTTGACTAAATACTTTTTTCTAATCCATATCCGTGCTCAATTGTGGCCTGACGATTCTGATGAACAAAAGAGACGAATCTGATGCGGATGGAATCTACGTGAAACAAAAAACACTAAATGATGCATTAGCTCTCGGATTTTGGACACAGAGTAGGTCTGTCAATTTGCTATTGTGCTCGGGTTAAAATAAAATACAAAATTTTGCGAATATTGATTTGATACATTAAACATGTTAAGGAAAAGGTGCCAGAACTTCGATCCACCGCGTTGCATGGGGAAAAAACACTTTATTTAAGTATATATTATATATATATGGGAAACGACTATATGCGAAGTGATTGCCATTTCTAATTTTTTTGTTTAGAATCTTAATTGCAGATAATTGATGGAATTTATAATATCAAATTTGAATCGTTTGAATAACTAACTGTCAAGTTAAGTTCATCCATACACAAGTATGCCTGAAGATTTCTTAATGTAAATCCTGGGTTTTTAATGTAAAAATATAAATCTGATCTGTTAATTTGAGAGATTTAGTGATAACAGTTGATATAATTTAGAATTTCGACTGAAAGTGCGTGATGGAAATTTAATGTCAAAATTGAATTATTTTTATTCTGTACACTTCCATAAATTTTGTCGATAACGACTCGGGTTTCGCGAATGCACTTGAACTGTCAGATAAAACCGGAAGATGCTGAAAGGCGAAACTCGGGTCGTTATCGACAAAATTTATGGAAGTGTATAGAATAAAAATAATTCAAATTTGATAACAATTGACTTACTTAAATTACTCGAGAGCCGTCGTTTTAGAGTGGGATGACAAATGAGGTGTCGTTAAATTTTATAATTGTTTTCTCCGTGAGTCATTGGCTTTCTCATTTTGCCAGATATCGATAAATCAGTGTAAAAGAGTAAAAACATGTGATTCGTGACGCTTCTCACATTTCCATAAAGCCAAATAAGTGAATTCTATTCACTGATTTCCAAATATACCCTACTATCTTGTCTCCATCTATAAAACAAGCTATCTTCATTGTATTGCCTCGTTTACTTTATTTGGAATATCATTCATAAAGAATAATTACTTTATTCAATTGAAATGTATTCAAAATCAAATTTCAATGTGTGCAATTACTTAGAATTTGTCATTTACAAAACGGGTTTTGCTTTTCGGTATCTCCGAGCGTTCAAGCACCTTTAGTAGATATCCTTAGCTTTTCCGGTTCTAAGCTCAAGAAATGCGACCCCAATACCCACATTTTCTTAAATATCTATTTTAATATGGGTCATACAATGTTTATAATTAAGCATGTCTTATATCATAGTTTTTTGGACCTTTTGTAGTTTATATAAATATGCGATAACGCAATAACACGATAAGCGATCGTTCGTAAGATAGCTGGGCTAAACTCATCAGTTGCAATTTCACATGTGTGCTGGGATGACGTCTTTTTTACGCGCAACTTAAAATATGATTATTTATTTTTAAAAAAAACCACGGATTTTTATAAAAAAAAATATATGAGGAATGATGCAGAGAGATATTTTAAAGCCCTTAGACTATTGTTTTTTTTTAAATTCATAAGAATAAGGCCAATAATGAGGAAACCACTGGGGTCCCTAAACGACTCCCATCGGATGAGAAGTATTTTTCAAGTCTCCGAGCCGCAAGAGTTAATTATAAATATACTTCATTTTTTGAGTTTGTTGCAAAAATGTCTAAATGTATAACACCGTTGCGTTAGGGGATGTTGTATTGTTGAATCTGAAGATGGGCACGTGCTACTTCTCGAAACGTCATGTTGCACCTTTTAGCCGCCACGTGGCGTTAGTTATCAATACATTATCCAACTTTGTTAAGCTTGTTACGTCGAAGCTAAGAGGGACTCAGTATTCTGAATTGTTTTTAATCCATGGACGTTATTTTGGGAATATTCTTAATGTATGATGTGTGCCGTTTGCGAAGGAACAAATCCAAAATATAGAATATTAATGATAAACAAATCTCACTATTTTGCATATATGAAAATATTAGAATCACTTTTTTTTAACCAAGCATGAAATATTCCTTCCGTACAAAAATCATTGTGCTACAGATTAGGTCTACGACAAACATATTGTATATTACATTTATTTGTTAAATAATGTATATAAACAGGTCAATTTTTATGCTAGTACAGTATACACGAGAGTACAAATGTGTATGCTAAACCAGGGGTAGGCTGGAGGGGGCTCGGGAGGGCTCGCGCGAGCTTCTTGTTAAATTTCAGCGCAGCCGGCGAGCCCCTTGTTAAGATAAGAAAATCGTTCGTCTTAGATCAAATCAGCAATTTCTGTAGATGGTTAAATTTTATTATGAAACAAGACCCTTCATTTTTTCATTCAGCGTTGTGGGCTTCCGTGCCGGACCTCATGGGTTCAAGTTAATCACTAGTTCTGTCTTAGCCTTATCATTATATCCCTATTACTCTATTTGGAAAAGAGAGGTTCAGCGACTAAGTAACAAACAGTTCTAATAGAAAAAAAACTTTTGTTGAGATACTTTCATTAGGATGCCATATGCTCCACATTGGGAGCGAAAACGGATACAAATAAATGGATACGATTTACCGAGCCTCTTGTTAAGATATTGGCAGCCCACCGCTGTAGCAAAACACGTAGTATATATGAGTCGAACAATTCCAAAATTCACCTTGTCCATTTTCATTTACATTAGACATACTTACAAAATAACGCTTAGATAACGGTTATAATAAAATAATTACCATACTTTCTTGAATAAAAATAAAAAAAATATTAAATATTTCAAATGTAAAGGGATCTTTACAAGTATTTAAAAAATGATGAAAATGGACAAAGATAATTTTGGAAATGGGTGACTCATATAAATTGTTTAAATTTTCACAAAAATTATAAATAATTACGCGTGCACTCATGGTGTTGTCAGCCAATCTCTACTGCAGTATTTCCAAAAGTGTGGTACGCGTACCTCGTGGGGGACGAGAAGAATTTGCTAGGGGTACGCGTTGCACTGGGCTTTGGCTGCGCCTGGTACGGCAAGCAGTTTATATATGTTGATTGTAATTAAAGTATAAGCAATTATTTTGATGAGAGGTAAGGGAGATGACGTTGCTCTATTGACATTTTAAACAGCCTCAAAAAATTTAACGCCCTTGAGATGTTAATGAAAAAACACACAGCATCGTTTTTTTTTTTTTTGGTCACTAAAAAACAAAATAATTATGATAATTTTTACAACAACAAACGACGGAAATGACGGAATACAGAAATGTCACGGACAAAATATGCCCCCGCGAAATATTATTATTTTGGTATGTGATGATAATCCCATAATTGGACGCTACTCTCATCAAAGTATTTTTTACTCATGAGTGGTATACTGTCGTCAGTCATTGTTTTTGAACAGATTTTAGTTATTATCGGCCCGCATGCCCAACACGTGCCGGCTCTACATCGTAGAGTACTACGGGGAGCATGATGCATCTCAGGTGCCCTTCAATATCGAAAGACTCTCGAAACAGTGAGAGTAAACATTTTATGTAAAGATAATATTTACTGTTGGTTTTTGTCGCACGCAATTTTTTCTCTTCCATTTAGTGTTAAAAAAATCTTTAGATACAATTCGACACCTTAGTACTACGTCTAGCTAACTTTAATTTGATCATGGTTGGGAAAATGTTATTTTATTAGTAGTCATTGTTTATTGTAATTTTTTCAAAAATGTGTGTAATTGTAACATTTAAAAAATGTTCAATCGCATTTTGAAGAAGGAACTATGAGATATTATTTATATCAAAAACATTGAGTTTAAGTTACCTTCGAAATGTGTAATATTGAAATCGTACATTTAGAACTTTGTAATTCTAGAATATAGGGTCACGAGTAGGTAAATCTTAGCAGATTAAAATACTTCCATTGCACGTTTTGTTAAACAGAAAGATACAATATCGCTTGTTTTAATTGCATTTATTGTCCCTCTCAATAACAACAAAATTACAACTCTGTGTTTGTGTTTTATACAATTTGATAGTTGATGACAAACTAAACATCCTAAATTTTATTATCAGGCAAAAATATCGACCGTGGAAAGGAAAAAGGACGTAACCCACACATATCAGATTTTACAGGAGGCGCAAAAAACGTGTTCTGATGATTTTGGCCCATATGCAAATTATGAATTATACACTACCTTGAAGTGCACGGAGATTTCTGAACTAGTGTTTAATTGACATAATCTAATATTAATTAAAGAAATTATTTAGGAAAAACTTTTATTTCAGTCTTTTTTCTTGGTTTTAATTTTTTTACAAGGTCATCTTTTTTAAACTTAAGAGCTAAATTTAGATACTAATTTGTCATTTGCAGCTTACATCTATCGAATAAAGCTGTTTTGAAAAAATTGTGGGCTACATCCTTTTTCCTTTCCACAGTCGATATACTACTTTGTGTTGCTATTTTTAATTGTTTCAATTAACTATTGTAAATTAATGAACCTAACAAATGTATGATGCATAATATTTAGAGAAAAATTAGTGAATGAATAATTTTCAACGTGTAATGTATACACCCACTGTTGCTATCATTTTAACATTATCAAGACTTTGCAATACATATTGACAGAAAATCAAACATAAAGTATCTTGCAATGATCGCAAAGTATTTTAAAATTTATCCCATGTGATTTTTATAACTCAAGAGATTACTTTTAAGTCAATAATTAAGTATGCATATTTAAACAACATCTTTACGACTTAAAAAAAATATCTTTTCATTCTTCCTGCATTGAATATTATAAAAGTAAAAATATGCCGTTGAGAAACTGTAATTAGGTTTTTTATACTGCATTTTAAAACATTTTCGGGATATTGATTCAATTATTCATATGCGTCGTGTATAAATTCACTTGAGACAAACAAGAATTAATATAATATGTTATTGCAGCGGGAAATGAAAATGTAATCATTTTGTATACGTATCCAAATGGTTTAGCTCCTCTGTCCTAACGTGAAAGTGTGTATGAGTGGATAAGCAGGTAATTGGATATCCGGTGTTTCGACGTCACGGTTCTTACTCACACAACTAACGCCGACATTTCATTTGATGTGTACACCCCTAAAAACTTTTGGAATTGAGCTTTTTTAGTGGCAGGGATGGCGCTTATTTTTGCCATTGTTGTTTGAACATAATGCTTTGCACATTCGACGTCACATAATATAATTTATATTTCAATGCAACATGTTTCAAAAACAAAAAAAAAATCTGTTTTTCATCTAGATCAGTCATACTCAACCTGCGGCCCAACCAGCTCTCATGTGTGGCCCAAAATAATTATAGTCACCAAATATTAAATGACGAAGATTTAAAAGTTTCACACAATATCAAAATTTAGATTAATTTTTGAGTAAAAGATTTAAGATTTTGGATACATTGGTATTTTTGTTTACTTTTTACGTATTTTTTATTTGTTGTTCATTGTTATTTTTTACTTTGAAAAATAAATGAATACATAAATGTATATATATGTTTGTATTTACATAAAATAAAATAGTATTATTTTGACATCATAATACATACTTATGTGTGCAGTATAGTATGCGTTATATTTACAGTTTACTATAAATACATATGTTGCGGCCCGCCTAGAGAGAAGCAAAAATCGGAATGCGGCCCGGAGGAAAAAAAGGTTGAGTATGGCGGCTCAACTATAAACAATTTAAGTATTAATCTATTACAAAATTACTGATTGCGAAATCTTATATTTCCTAAAATAAAATTCATAAAAACATAAATTTTACGTCAAATATTGCTGTAATCGAAATATGTTAAACAATACGTTATCGTGGTTATTTTTATAACCCATGTCCTCTCCTAATGTGAACCGTATGGCCTCTTACTGGAGGTATCTCAACAGAAGTTTTTTTTTATACGAGAACAGTTTGTTATTCAGTCGCTCAATCTCTCTTTTTCAAATGGAGTAATAAGATTAGACTAGAAAAGGATTATTGGTTAACTAATCACTTTAGCTACGTCCAGTTATTGAAGGATCGGAAATGTGGGAGAGAATATTTAGGCATCACAAACACATCAAAAAATGGTATTTTTGCTCGAACCCGTGAGGTCCGGCACGAAAGTCAACAACGCTAACCGCTGCGCCATAGGACCCGACATGGTTATAGTGGATAAAATATCATTCTCATTTGTTTTCAATAATTAAATGTAAAAAAAATCTTTTTTAAATCACACAAAGAAGATCAGAGCGTCAACAGTAAGAAAAATAACTTGTTTGTAAGTTTTACAACATAAGTAATAATTTGTTTTACTTTATAAGGATTTTATAAACGCCACACGCTTGAAAAAAACAAGTGAAATACTTATTCAATTTCACTGATAAATGGTTCAAAACTTCAGGAAAAATGTCAAAAAAAAAAATGTGTCGACTGAAAAGAAAACATTTCTGAATGTCAAGAGTAGTAAAAATAATTGAAAAAATTACAAATTATTGCCCAAATGTCTACTCATAGTTGTTGCCATAATAGAAATGTGTATTGTGTCAACCCTAACATTGTGCTTATTACCGTGAAATGAGTAAAATACTGGGCACGTGTTTTTTTGTTATGATTATAAAGAATTGGTAACATTTTGTTTGCGTAACTAATTATATAAAAACATAAAAGGAAATCGATATGTGAAAAACACATTTTATGAACGTATGTAGGTGTATATTGAATATTTTGCTAACGGTAAAACGACCTAGTATTAAATATAGTTACATAAAATATTTGTATGTAATCTGTGTGGTCGAGTGGTTGACATCGTTGGCTACCGCTACGGAGGGTACGGGTTCGAATCCCAGTACGGGCAGTTTTATAAATTGATTTTTCAATCGATTTATGAATTTCTGTTCAAAGGCATGGATGTATGTGATGTCTTGAATTCCCCCCTCCCACCAATCCTATCCTATGAACGGGGCGTATCGAGAGCGATTAGCTAACCACTAGTCCTGTCTTAGCCCTTTCCTTCTATTCTATATTAGTAGAAACACTTCTGTTGAGATAAACTCCATTAGGAGTCCATATGCTCCATATTGGGAGCGGACATGGTAAAAATATATATATATACTTTTCAGATTAAGGTTAAAAGCAAATCATTAAGATAAGTTGTAAGCCAGTCATCAGTCATAGATTCCAAGAGAAGCATTTTTAATGTGTTAAATTTTTAACCATTGATGTTAAAATATTATAACACTATCTCGTACTAATTCTACATATGTGTATTTAATATGATTGGTTTTAATTATCACGTTCGTTTTAAACTGATGATTGAAACATTTGCACTTAGTATTGACAGTAAAAAAATTAAAGTAAAATATATATTTTTTTAATATAAAATTACTTTGATTATTCCACGTATTGAATACGTGGAATAATCAAAGTTATTTTAAATTTTATATTAAAATGAACTTCCACAAAGTTACCGCCGAAACCATCGAAAGTATAATTTTTTTGTTTTTGATGGTTCTGATCTAAAAGAACTGTTTTTTTGAAACATTATTTCAATGAGTATTGAATTCATTTTTTTTATTAATTATATTTTTAGTACTACTAAAATTTCGTGTGTGAGTAGCATCAGTTTTTTCAGTTTGTGACTTGTGAGCATTCTAAACTTAAATATCTATATTTATTATTATCGTGTACGATGTATCGTACATCGTACAATGCAAATGTTTTGTTGGTTTTTTTTACGAAATAAATTAAAATTAAAATGTTTACTGTTCAATACCAAAACACAATCGAAGCCCTTCGTAGATAACTGGTTATTTTACGAATCCCTGTAATACATTGCCTAATAGTGAACATGATAAAAAATAGAGACAAAAAACATATTATGTGTTTTATACATTTTTTAACCATGCCCACTCCCAATGTGGAGAATTTGGACTCAGTGTGAAGATTATTTCAATAATAGTTTGTCTACGAGAACTGGTACTCAGTTTCTAAGCTTTTCTTTCTTTCAAAGATAGTATGGAAGAAGGATAAGACCATGACAAGACTAGTAGTAAGTTTATCGCTTTTGCTACGCCCCATGTTTCGGGACCGGATGAGTGGGAGGGAAATTTTAAACATCATTGACATACAATCCTTCGAATACAACCCCACATATCAAGTGGGATTTGATCACAGAACCACCGCAATCGAAAACATTACGACTCAACCATGGAAAAAATAAAATAAAATGATATAATGAAGAACATTGCCTATTCACATTGCAAATCCACGTTGCCGATCTGTCGATATAAAATATATTTACTTATTTTTTTTCTTACTGGCGTAGTTGATTTACTGATATTTGACAATTTCACTAGCCTCGGAATATACCACACAAAATAAATATAGGGTGGTCCTTATAAATTGAATACCTAATTGGTCGTGAAAATGAACACTTATTTGATTACAGTTTGCGTAGGGGGACTTTATTTTACGTCAGGGGAATGAAAAAGGAATACAAATTATTCTGGACATAAATTACATTTGTTTTCACAATCGAGAATTCGACACGAATAATATTTTATCGCAGATAAACTTGTTTTATTTCAAATCTATCATATATGTTTATGAATTTAATTTAGCTTAATCATGCTGAGTTTTTGTTAATACATATAATAAAAAAAATATATAATTTAAGATTTCGACTGAAGGTGCTTGGTGGAATTTAAATGTTAAATTTGAATCGTTAAAATTATGTACATTCTCACAGATTTTGTCACTAACGACTCGGGTTTCGCCTTTCGGCATCTTCAGGCGTTCAAGTGCACGGATAAACTTGAATTGACGCTTCGTAAATGAATGTTTCGTTTATATATAATAAATAAATGTATCAGGCGAAACCCGGGTCGTTAGTGAGAAAATCTGTGAGAATTTACATCATTTGAACGATTCAAATTTAAAAAATTATATTATTTTCAATTAAGTTTAGATTTTTTTAAAGGTAGATTTTTAAAACATTTAGCACATTAATACTAATATATGTATGTGGATTTTGTGTTGCGCTTTCAAATTTTAAACATTTTCGATTGAAAGACGTTATATATTTATTATAATTTTCAAATATTGTGGCTAACTTGATGCCTCGTAAAATTTTACATGATCTAACAATACAAGAACAAACTAAAGTCATCTTCTTTAAAACTATTATCCTGTTGTACCAACATCCTAAACATTTATTTTGAATCGATTAAGTTGAACTTAGCAATAATATATTTTAAAATATGGGAAGTTAAAATCAACCCCTTGATAAAAGCAAACAAAATTTATACATGTGTAAAAAAATAAATTGCTTTTTAAATCAACCTCAAATTGA
Organism: Himalopsyche anomala; assembly: GCA_031772345.1. Taxonomy (NCBI): domain Eukaryota; kingdom Metazoa; phylum Arthropoda; class Insecta; order Trichoptera; family Rhyacophilidae; genus Himalopsyche; species Himalopsyche anomala. Next base: position 7,112,235 of record CM062829.1, read on the forward strand.
GCGCGAAATAACTTTTTTACCCGCACAATTTTACCAGTGACGTAATTAATAGAGGGGGTGTGTTCGTTGCGCGAAAGATGAAAGGAAGCAGTGACTTACTACACGTGAGGGTAAGGTTAACACTCGTGTATTTGTTTTATTTTAAAATGAGGGAAACTTAAAACTATATTAAAGAAAGCCAAGCCAGATGTTTCATTGGCTAAAGCTTTGCGCTACCATGTCCTGGGCTATAAATGCAGGGATGGGCTGGAGGTGGCTCGGAGAAGCTCGCGCGAGCCCCTTGTTAAATTTCGGCGCGGCCGGCGAGCCCCTTGTTAAGATAAGAAAATCATTCGTCTTAGATAAAATCATCACATAACAGCAATTTATGTAGATGGTTAAATTTGAAAATTATTTGTCCCTTCATTTTTTCATTCAGCGTTGTAGGCTTCCGTGTCAGACCACACGGGTTCGAGTTCCAGTACGAAACAGCATTTTTTCAATCGATTTATCTATTTCCTGTTCGAAGGCATGGATGTTTGCGAGGTGTCTTAAGATTGCCTCCCACTCTTCCAATCCTTCAATTCAACTGGGCGCTACTATTAGTTAATCACAAGTCCTGTCTTATCCTTATCATTCTGTCTTTACTACTCTCTTTGGAAAAGAGGTTGAGCGACTAAGTAGTAAACAGTTCTCGTAGAAAAATAACTTTTATTAAGATACCTTCATTAGGAGGTCATATGCTCGACATTGAAAGCGGACATTGGACATGGATACCATTTACCGAGCCCCTTGTATATTGGCAGTCCACCGCTGTATAAATGTGGATAAATATTAATGTATAGTAAAACGTTAAAACATCGATTGAATGTAAACAATACGGGAGATACAACGCAGTATTCAAAATAACATGAGTTTGGTGAATTGGCTTCTTACCAAATTGCAATCGACATTCAATGTAGATTTTACCGTTTCGTCTGCGCCAAACCAAAAGAAGTATTGAATGTCTTCAATGATCTATTATTGTAATTAGATAGTCGCCTGCTGTGGCCCAGTTGGTAAGAGATTGCTCTACCAATCACTTAGGTCTGGGTTCGATTCCCGGTCAGATCACAGTGAATTTGAGAATTATTCAATTCAAAGTTGTGATGGAAGACTGGATGTTCGTGATGTCAATTCACATCATTTCCTCTCCTCCCATCCTTCTGATCCTTTAATAACTGGGTGTAGCATCAGCGGTTAGCCAACCACTAGTCCTGTTCTAGCCTTATCATTCTGTCCCTACTTACTCACTTTGAAAAAAAAAGTGAGGTTGAGTGACTGAGTAATAAACAGTTCTCGTAGAAAAACTTCTGTTGAGATACCTCCATATGCTCCACATTGGGAGCGGACATAGATTTTTAAAAATTGAAACTATTTTTATATCATATTTTACTGAAGAATTTCTGGCGAAAGTTCGTCTGCTACTGGAATAATTGTTTAGGGGGTGAGTCAACTGAAATTGTCATAATACCAAAATTTGGGGTTGTCAAAACCCGTTGGATGCAGATATGATAATCATCATACGAAAATAACCCCCTTTTAGCGCGCCTACCCTGTATTTAGAATAGTATGATAGCCTGATTGAGTTATGTTTTTTTTATTGCCTTTTAGCAATTATGATAAAAAAAAATGAAGAATAAATGACATGACATTGATAGGAATAAATCATGCACCTTTTTTGTCTCAACGTTAATATCGGATTGTAAAATTGTTAACATTCGTAAATCAAACTTGGATCTAACAATTGTAATGCATGTTGTTTTGATCTACGAACAGAAAAAAAATATTACACCAATATCATTCTAAACATACTTCACCAGAAGGCAATACGTTTCACATAGAGTAACATAGTAATTGGAAAAACATTTTTTTTTTTTTTTTAAACTCTCAGTAGTGGCGAATTGTCCTATAAGCAAATGAAGAGCGCGTTTGGGGACTCTGAATTTTAGGGGGCTCAAAAATAGCTTATTGTAAGTATATAACATACATGCTCGTTTTCAGATTTTGATATTTTTTTATTATTTTACATGGAAGGTTTTATGTTATCCGAAAAACAGGCCTTCAAACTGTATTGCGCCTGAAGCCTCTTATGTGCTTAGTCCGCCGCTGGCTCCCAGTACGAACAGATTTGTCAAACGATATTCTGAAATGAATGAAAATCCGTTTGAAGGCATGAATGTTGCGTTGTTTAAAAAATCGTTTCCTAAAAATGAGACGTAGCAAGAGCGATTAAATAATAACTAGTCTTATCTTAGCTCTACTCTTTCATCCTTACTATCTTCGGAAAAAAAGAGGTTAAGCATCTGAATAAAATAACAAGCAGTCGTAAAAAACATTTGTTAAGATAAGATCTATTTAAAATTCAACTTCTCCACATTGTTAGCTGCCGTTGCTAAAATTATTGCGTTTATAAGACATTTGATCATCAATATTATCATCAATCAGCCCTGTTGCCAAAATAATCACTTTAAAATGTTCGACAGCTAATTGAAAAGGACCTTTCATCCCTTGCCCAAATTACTTCCATCCCTTTACCTCCAGATAGCTCGGGCGTTGTCACTTCTATCCGTATTATATACGCGTGTTTTCCGTTGCCCTTTGGATGCGCACAGCACCCCCTTCATCAGTCAAGAGACAGACGATGATCTGCGGTGGTGCGGTTTGACAAATAAAAGCTTAGCGCAAGAGGACGACCGGCCAGAACAAACAACGGCCTGACTGATGAGACGGCGGGGCGCCGCGACGTCGATTGAGAGGGTGGGAATTATACAAAGCGACGGATGTTGGAGCAACGTGAACCATTGTCGATGTGAACTAAATTATTCAAGGCTCAGACACTCCGCATAGTTATTGCCAAGACAAATTAATACATATTTTTTCAATGGAGTTTATTGCCTCGTAGAACTAAAATCTTTGAAATAGACTATTCGACTAGTATAACAAAGAATAGTTTAAAAATATCTAATTAAACAAAATCTATTTTGAATCTCACAACTTTCTGATTAATAAGAATTATACATTAATACAATTAGTGATGCTTATTCATGTTGTATCTTTATCTGTTAACTAATTTCATATTTCTTATACCATTTTTTTACGATGTCCGCTCCTAATGTGGAGCATGTGGACTCCTAATGGAGTTTATCTCAACATAAGTGTTTTTACGAGAACTGCTTATTACTCAGTTGCTCAACCTCTCTCTTTTCAAATAGAGACGAAATAGAAGAATTGGGCTAGGACAGGACTCGTGGTTAGCTAATCGCTCTCGATACGCCTCGTTCATAGCATAGGATGGGTGGGAGGGGGAGTTCAAGACATCACATATATCCATGCCTTCGAACAGAAATTCATAAATCGATTGAAAAATCAATTTATAAAATTGTCTGTACTAGGGTTTGAACCCGTGACCTCCGTAACCGAAGCCAACGACGTTGACCACTCGACTACACAGGTGGCATTTATTATTTGCTACACACTTACTATGTTTTTACTTATCTTAGTACAAATAGTACTGTATACTCTTTTCAGCTGATAATACTTGTGAAAAACGGTCCTGATTATATAAAATAAATGTTGAATTAGTACAAAAGCGTGTATTTTTTTTAAATATATAATGCCTTCTCATCTACATACTTGGTACTTGATAATTGACAACGAACACCTTAAAAGTGACAGAAGTATTTTTGATTTAAATATGTGTTATTATATAATTGTTTTGTGTTCAATTAAATACATTTGAATTGTGTGCTACGCTTCTGTATTTGTGTGCAATGTTCATGTTCGCGTATATCTGTTCACTACATTCAACATCTTATCTTATTTTTATTGATTTTATTTCGAAACTAATTCTTTCGGCAAAATGTTTTTAGTTTTATTTTCACTTAAGTAATATAATTTAAAACACTTGAATATTATTTTTTTTGTATTATTTTGTATAACATAGCTACAAAGGATTAACGTAATAGTCAACAATTTTCAGATTTAAATTATATTCAAACGTCCTCAAAGCGTTGGCCCTCTCATCTATGTGTATTTCCAATATTTACTTATGCACACGTGCTTCTGCCAACATTATTAAAAATCGGCACCGCCGCTGGCTGAACTGTACTATTGATAATATCTTATTTGTAGTTCAGCTCACCAACTATGAACGATGACTTGTAATAACGAGTGGTGTAGTGGTAAATAAATAGGTACCAGGTCGGTCATTGATTTCTACCCTATTTTTTTATATACATCCGAAGTTAAAAAACCACTAGTTTTAACAATTAAATTAATAAAAAACAATTTTGAATGTATATATAATATATACTTGAAAATTAAGTTACAGTTCAAAAAGGTGGCAGGGCACCTTCTTCATTTTCAGGTGCCAGGTCGCCGACCTGGTCCCACTACACCACTGGTAATAACATAATGTTTGCGATGTATGACAGCTTTCCACTAAGCCTTAATGATTAATAGCTTAAAAGTCTATGTATGTAATTACTATTCGAACATATTATAAAAACTATTTAGCATTCCAAACATAAAGAAATAATGTACTGTAGTTACTAACACCAGTGGTGTAGTGGGGCCAGGTCGGCGACCTATCACCTGAAAATGAGGAAGGCGCCCTGCTATCTTTTTGAATTGTAACTTAATTTTCAAGTGCATATATATATATATATATATATATATGAAAAATCTTTTTTTTATTGATTTAATTGTTAAAGCATGTGGTTTTTTTTAACTTCAGATAGATATTTAAAAAAATAGGAAAGATATCAATGACCAACCTGGTACCTATTTATGTACCACTTAACCACTGCTAAAACAATAGATACTAATAGCATTATAAATATCAGTGAGACAGACAATAATTATCAGTATCAACCAAAACCGAGTCACGCATTTATGAATTCTAATTCAACATATATAATATTTAAAATTTAAAATCTTACCAAAAGTGTCTGAAAATCAACATTAAATAATGGTTTTTATATCAAAAGTTGCCAAGTCATAATCATAATGACCAATTTATTAATAGCCAATCAGATTGCAAGATTTATACCAGCTGATTGAATTTCATTCGGTATTTTGTATATAATGTAAAGGCTTCGCGTTAAATAAGTTAAAGTATAGTGTCTCTACTCTGTAGTTATTAAAGTTTATTCGCATTGAAATTTCATCCTGGTCACGCCCGAGTATACTCGGGTATTTAAAGTCGTCAAAACGGACACCAACGAGATAACTCGGGCAAGTTCCATTTAAAAGAACAATGAATTCTTTCATTAAATATGCATGTTTTATAAATACAACACATGTGTTTGGTTCGAGCTTTGAGCATAATGAAAAATATGTGATCCTTTTGAAACAATTGTTTAAGACAATTGTACTGACAAGTGATTAAAATAAGTAAAAAAATCTTTCGTATCTTCTAAAAAATAAAGTAAAACTGACTTTAGTTAGTCAGAGACTTTGAGCATTTAACTAAAGGCCGGGCATGAAATTTTTAAGATTGTTAAAACGTAAAAAAATGATACTTGCATAATTGTAACATATTAAAATACTTATATTTTTGTTATCGTTCTCCTTACATTAACTATACTATACAGTATTTTCAATATCAAACTTACAGTGACGTACATATGTTTATGTTTACTGCACACATTGGCTTTATATTATAGTACTCGACTTGTGGAACTTTATATGTATGTTTATTAATATAATATATTGCTAAGTATATGTTATAATGAAAAATTTTAATGGCAAATAGATTACATTACAATCGATCTTATTTTTTAATTCTTAACTTATTCAAAGAGGCAGTTTGAACAGTTGTGAGGTGGCTGAAGCACCTCAACTCGACATATTTACAGGCAACGTGTGCCTCTTCTTCCAACTAGTGGGTTTCCAAGATCCTGAATGACCGTCAGTACTATCCATATGATGTACTCAGTGGAAATAAAGAATGCTGGTATGTCATGGGAGGAAACATAGCAATTGATAGAACATAGAGAAATATAAAGGTGCCGCTTAGTGGCTATATGCTTTACATAGGGAGTGAATATATAGTCAAAGGAGAAGTAAGGGTATCAATTGCAAACACGGCTTATTCAAAAATGGTTAAAAAAAATGAAACTTGAATTTCATTTTTAAAACATTTTAAAAGTATTTTAGTCTTACATTACTTTGAAATGATATTTAGAATGCTGTCAAGCCATGTGTGAGACTGACTTCTAAAAATACTTTCAAAATCAATTTTTATCTACTAAATTACATTCACGGTTCATGTTTAACAACTTTGGAATGAGCCGGGTTTGCAAGTAATACCCTCAAGTATAATATAAACAAAAACCTTTTTCTCCTGGTTCTTAAATTAAATATAAAAATAATATAAAATCTTGGAGCCGGAGTCATGGAGTCGGACTGTCTTAACTGTCAAAACGTTTAGTCATTTAAAAAGGGTCAAAAGTACCGTCACTAGATGCTACTTAGCCTTCAAAAAATAAACTTGTGTTTTCAGTTATAGAGTCGAAGTCGTTCTATTTTCTAACGACTACACAGGTAGTTTTTTTGGATATAATGTAATAATTAAACAAGAATGAAGCCTGAGAACTTCTGTTTTTATCGCTATTTTCTATGCATGAAAGGCCAACAAAACTTTCTGTTACTGACCAAATTTATCCTATATCTAGTATAGCTTACTACATATTTTAATAATTGTGCAAATAGGCCAGAAAAACAATTTTCTGTTAACCACCCTCTTTTGAGACCGTGATATCAAAATTGTTTTTGTCCAGTGTGCTGACTGAGCAGGGCAGAATTCTGAATCAATATTAGACACTATAAGGTTAAGTGAAAGTTTTTCTTTGGCCCGGTCGACTGAATACTAGACCAAGCTAGATAAAATTACGGCTTTTAAATCTTATTTTTGATAAAAAAAAAATATATACAGATAAGTATTCAAAACATTCATGTATTTTCAGATTATTTTCAGTTTGAAGTAGAAAGGTTTTAAACTAAAAAAAATAACAAACTAATCATATTAGATAATATATAAAAAAAATAAACATATTTTATTATTTAATGATTTTTTTCTTACTTGAAATCTGATCAAAACACGTCTGTTGCTAAGCTATCACTGTCATTCTCTTTGGTTGCAGTATGCAGGGGGTTTGCGCTCCTTGACATATTGTTCAATTAATTTATGGATCTCTCATCGAAGACATGGATAACAATGGTTGCATTCTTTTCTAATCACCCCGTCCTGAAAACGACCGATAGCGAGAGTGATTTACTAACTAATAGATCTTTCTTAGTGCTATTCTTACTCTCTCAAAAAATAATAGATTTAGAGATCAGACGACACTTTTAGTAAACCAAATTCTATTTAGATGTTTCATTGGTGTGGACATGTCAAAAAAGCAAACAAAAAAAAACGAAAAATTTAAAATTTAAAATTCGGACCTGTACAACAAAACCCTTTCACAACAACCAACGTATCATTTCGGATTGTCGCTTTCATAAACATGGAAAGGTATTCAAGCATGTGATATGAACTCAATGTTTGATGGCCTATTGTCATTTTGTATTGGCCTTTTTATTTACACCACTGTGCCATGGGGATTATTCGTTGACGGGTTGTAATGTAAGGGAGTTCAGCCTAATTTCAGAGAGATTTGTTTATATTAATTCTGTATTGGAAAAAATACATTTTATTTTATCGAAAATGATTGTTGCTAAAATAAAAGCTGTTTTTTTCTCAAACCAATTCCACAATTTTATTGTCTATCACAAAATTGTTAAATAATATGTTTTAAATTTATAAATGTCATTCTTTTTGGTGGTTTCAAGTCAAAATATAATATTAAACAACCTATATTTTATAATATTCTTCCCAACGAGAATTGACAGCCAAAAAATCAAAGTAAATAATTATATATACTTTTATCATATCTCTTTTTTACGTAAATGTAATTTTACTATAAAAAATAATGTGGTCAATCAACTGCAACCTCTTGTTGACAAGATACAACTCTACAACTCAACTAGGATTAGAAGGGTTGAAATAAACAAAACCTAAAAGCACCCATAACAAACAGTTTTATAAAATCTCCATCTCCACTGAACACGTGACCTTTTTTTTCCGTTTTAATTTAACAAACTACTGAGAAATATGTTGGATTAAGTTCATCCGTGCACTTGAATCTCAGAAGATCCCAAAAGGCAAACCTAGGGGAGTTGGTGATAAAACGTGTGGATATGTAAAAAAAATTGCGAAATTCAGATTTAATATTGAAATTCAACCAAGAAACTTCAGTTGAAATTTTAAATATTGTATCTAAAAATAGATTGGAAGATTACAAAAAAAGCTCTCAATTTGTCTAGGAATGGCTGGAGCCACATGTAACTCAATTCGCACTTTCTGGGACACACAGCTGCACACGATTAAAATCAAATGCCATTTTTTCAACGCTTGCATTCTGCCAGTACTGTTTTACGGTATCGAATCATGGCACCTGACGAAGTTTCAAAAAAACCATATACTGAGCTTGGAGAATAGATGCTTGCGTCGGATAATGAGGATGAGGTGGTTTGATTTGATTCCAAGCTCCCCAATTATACATACAGTAAAAAATATTCACACATTTTCAGTGTATTTTCTTGTTATTAAATGTGGCTTTATATAAATACCAAATAAAAGTAGGTTTTGTTAAATATTCAGATAAAAATCATTTGAAATACAATTAATAAGGCTTAAAAAATTCTTTACGACAAAAATAAAACGAAACTCAAGTTACTAAAACCCGTTTCTTTACTGTAGAAAACATGATTTTATCTGTAAAATAAATATAAAATAAATTCAATATTAATAAAAGATTTACGATATGTATTCGTTGCGTAAGGGGTAGGTTGATTAATGCTATTCACAGGGGGGCATTTTCACGGTCTGGCAATCGCGACAGGGTGCCGCGCGGACCCTTTGAAGCGCCCCCTTGTTAAGAGATCACCATGATGAGCGATACCAAATTGATATTCAAATTATAATAGAAGTGTTAACAAATTGTTTTTAAATGAGCTTCATGTTCAGACTGTGGCACATTTTACACTAGTCACAATTATAAGATAGATTAATATTGTTCATAATTCTTCTCACATTTCTTTTACCAAATGTTTTTTTTTACATTTATGATTCACAAGTCTTTCTTGTTTTATATCAGTATCACTGTATCAATCAATATTCTTTTACCAATTGAAAATGCTCGTGATTATTGAAAACCAGTCCTTATCCTTTTAAATAATTTTGGAAAAAGTACATAAGAATGTTTCATTTTTTTATATACATATAATGGATTCTAAAAAAAAAAAAAACATTCTTATGTACTCATTCCACATTAATCATTAATTTCAAGATTATCAGCACTGGTTTTGCTTCTTACGAGCATTTCTGAAGAAATGGTGTTTTATTTATTAAATGTAATGTATTCACAGTGAACACATTAAAAGTGATCAATAAAACCAGTAAAATTCAAAATAACATGCCACTGTATTCAAGAAAAATAAATTTACATATATGTATGTTATATATTATATCTAGTCTAGTCTAGTCTAGGTGAAAGAGAGTCACATCTTTTTTTTAAATCTATGTCCACTCCCAATGTGGAGCATATCACTTCCTTATGGAGGTATCTGAACAGATTTTATCTACTAAAACTTTTTGTAACTCATTTACGTAACCTCTTAAAGAGTAGGGATAAAATTATAGGATTAGAACTGGAGTTAGTGGTTAGCTTTTCGCCTTCACTACGCCGGTTTTAGGATTCAATATATCACATACATCCGTGCATTCGGACAGAAATCCATAAATTTATTGAAAAAACAATCCATAAAAATTCTCTGTACTGAGATTCGATCCCGTGACCCTCGTAACATAACATTAACACTCGACCATGCAGCCGGCGAATGTCTACTATTCATTGTTGTATTTAATTAACACCCACTCGAACAGTCACAATAAAGTTCGAAGATAAATATCACTTTACTCTGCAAAATATTATATTTCTAAATCTTGTAAGCTCGCCAATTACTCACCAAAGCCGAGAAAGATACGGAGCTAAACTTTAATCTAGTTAGTTGATGACGGAACGTATCGCTACGATACGCTACGACGCGCTAAGAGAAGCTACGACATAACGTAGACGCTCAATAAAATTACTGTATGAAACAGTAATAAAAGTTAAACCCTCGAATACTATAGTTTATGGATTTTTTAATCATATTTTAGTTTAACATTTTATATTCCGGGCCTTTGTAATATCATTCAACGCCGTTGACTTTGGTTCCGGCACGATTTTTAGTCTCAATGCAGATTATTTCATATATTTAATCGATCTCCGGATTTTTCATAGAAGATGACGTATATTTATCTCACACATAAGATCCTAAAAAACAATATCTAATCACGAAACAAAAAGGTGTTGAAACGAAAGATTGAGCTGCTAAGTAACAAGTAGTTCTTGTTGTAAAACGTCTGCTAAAGTAGGTTGAATATTTAGAGCAGACATGGATTGAAAAATCCACTCCCAATGTGAGGCATACTTTCTACGAAAAGTGTTTGTTGCTCAGCCATTTGACTTATTTTTTTCGGAAAAAGATAGAATTGAAAGTTATTCTTAGGAATATGCAAAAAGTGAAAAAATCTGTAAAGAAAATATTGGTTTCAAACAATCACCGGTTTCACTTAAATAATGTACATTTTTAATTGATAAAGGTTTATCGGTCGGATCACGTGAAAATTTGAACTAACAAAGTGAACGCTGTTCACTTTTCAATGTAATTAAAACGTTAAATATACACGAAATATAAGATTAACAGAAAAATATCCAATAAATTATGAATAACGACTGTGGAAAGGCATAAGTATACAAAACATTTTTTACAGGAAGCACAAAGAAGTTTTGTTATGTTTTTTAGGAAAATTCAAAATATGATTTATACACATTTTACACACATGAAATCTCATTAACTGATTACTGATAATTAAATATATTGTATAAAAAGAAATCTAGTCGTAATTTTCACATGTTTCAGTTTACTTTTTTTTTTTTTTTTGATAGAACAAGTTTAAAGTTTTATTGCCTTTCTACTGTCAGTATATATTAGTATAATAAAAGTGTGTTATATATTTCTCTTAATCTTTAAACGTTTTCACTTAAAATGAGTTAAAAAAAATATTCCTTTATCAAAAAACGACCTTTTGAAACATATTAGAAATCTTTCTTTTTTCACTGGGAACTAATACACTTTTATAATCCATGTCTTGTGTTAACCACCAGGTTTTGACTGCTGCAGAAAATTTCAGCAACCAAACCAATAATCCCCAGCGCAGCGTAGCTATTGCAAATTAAGTTTGGTGATCACAGGTGTTCCGTTTAATTAGTTATTGCTTACCTGTGGGGTAAATTTGTTTTTAATCAAATGCGCATGCTCAGTAACCTCTCACTGGAAGTACACTGACGTCAGGGCATTTGATTACGTACCTAACTCGATGGAAAAGCGTCTGAGGGCCATTATCACACACACTGATATATTATATTACAGACTACTGTATCCTAAACTCGTAAAGACTATAGTTTATGCTGTGTCAATAATTTTCTATTGAAGGTAAAGAGTCGGCAGTGGGAAAAAATCATTTTCAAAAATTTACCAACGTCGGTTAAGTGGGATATATTTTTTTGAGCAATAATCCAATATTGGAGAACTAGGTTATCTGGCATTAAGCGTGTGGATACTGAAAGATATTTCAGAAAATATTATTTCATGGTAACTGATTGCTGTACAGTAACGAATCATATGTGGAAACATGCTTATTTCTAATGAATTTTAATTTTATATTGTATTTTTATATTCATATTTTCTACTTTGTATTGTTCATATTTTTATTATTGTTAAAAAAATTGTTATCTTAAAATTGTATTTATGTAAATAATCAATTAAACATTTTAAATGCTCTCAAACGCTAAAATAATAAAGATAAAATTGATTTTTAAAAAATGCTAAAAATACGTTTCTCTAATAATGACATATGCGTGTAATGAACAAGCAGCTACATATTTATAAAATATGTAAGATTTTTTTTAATTACATATTTTAAAACTACCATGAACATATGTTTATCATTTTAGTGCAGTACCACTAGCTGATATTTAATATGCAATATATAGTGATATGCATAGACGACATATTATTTATCATACTATGGCATTACGAATAACCATTTTACTTTACCCGGCTTGACAAAGGTCTACTATGAATTGCACAATGTCTGCTTAGAGATGCTTAAGCGTTTAATTTGAAAATATCAAAATATTTGTTCCAATAACCACATCGGAAAAGCCAATTCAGTGCGTAAACCTTATTTTCTTTGAGTGGTTTCCGGTCGAATATTCAGTCAATATCCGGTCAGTTTATTTTGAGCACGAGCAACCACCCACATTTTCTTTCAAGTCAATTAAGAAGGATGCTTAGACTGGTTAAGGTTTCTTGGTAGACGGTCTTACCTTTATGGTCAAGGGATAATTTAGCTGATAAGTATATATAAACTTTGTAATGAAAACCACTTTTGATTAACAAAATACTAATAATTAAATCAAACTTTTTATCACTCTCATGTTTATTATTACTGAGTTGCCAATATTGTAAAGGTATGAGTCATAAATTATTAAGAAGTTTTAACTATTTCTTCTTTAATGTCGCTACATTTAAAGTCGAGCTTTGGTCTTCTCTATCACTGTTCTCTCAACAAATATAGAGCTTAAATTTAATTGATGAGATATATTATAAAGTAATCTTCTTCTTAGATTTACTAAGAATAATAAACACAATCGAATCTTAATATTACCATATCGGTTGTGTTTCAATATTTAATATCAACACTTATGTTAATGTAGGCAATTTTTAATGTGTGTTTATAAATGGGTTATGAAACTAAATAACCGTCAAGAAATTAAATCCAAAAATGTACATATAGTTATTTGATGATAAAATTAACGTCATTTGTTATTTGCCTTTTGTACCACCTTAAAATTCTTACTTATTGACATTAACTGTTCCAAAAGTATATTTTAATATTGAAAAATCATATTTATGATAAATTACACTGTTTATTGGCTTGTTGTTATAAGCACATCAGATTAACGATACAAAGATCTTTTTTTTTATATTTGAAAGACAATGTTAAAAGTTTATAAGTTTCCGTAAATAAATTTATTAAAATCAACAACACTCAATATGTTCTAAACTATTGAAATATACTGTGAATGTATTCCTTTTCTGGTTTGGATATCTCAGATTGGATATTTCCCACTTTAAACACGTAGGCAATTTATTCTAACCAAATCTCGCCCATTTCCCAACGTAACACAAGATAAGATTCATCCCCTATCGCATTTCCGCCCTTATATAAGGGGAAAACCTTCTTGCGGACGTGACGCCACACTGGCGCTTATTGACCGCGCTAAAATGGCGCCGGAACACTCCGCCATTTTGTGGAAATCCAATTTTGAAAGGGCCATAATGGAGTTCCACTCTGTCGTCCAAAGAAAAGTTTGTGTGCAGTCAATTTCAGCTATTTTGGACACTTTCTTTGGACTTATTGGTCGAAATAAAATTTTACTGCCCACCACACAAACTAAAAAAATAATATCGTAGTATTGAAAAAAATCTATTTGTTCATAAAAATAATGCATCGAATCGTACTTTCAAAAAATATTAATCTATATTTCTTTTCATTTGAGAATTTTTTATGGCAAACAGGTATATCTGGATAAACACACATTAAAATGTATTCAATCTAATATGTCGGGTGCCATAGCGCAACGGTTAGCGTCGTTTACTTCCGTGCCGGATCTAATGGGCTCGAGACCTAGTACGAACATTTTTTTTTTGATCGTCGATTTCGATCTTGTAGCGAGAGCGATTAGTGAACTACTAGTCTTGCCCTAGTCTTATGCTCCTATCCCTCTTACTCTCATCAGAAAAAGATAGGTTAAGTGATTGAGTTACGAACAGTTCTCGTAGCAAAAATTCTGTTGAAATACTTACATTAGGAGGCCATATGCTCGACATTGGGAGCGGACATTAAGAAAAGTGAGATTTTGGTGGCGGGTGTTTGTTTTGTTCTTTCTTATCAAAATATCAGACACTTCAAAAAATATTATTTATGCAATTCTGTTCTGCTGAGATCCGTTCATTAATTATGAAGCTATTTGCTCTACATTAAAAACGGTTATCTAATAGTATTAATTAGAAAAGTAATAATTTAAAAGCTCTCACCTGCCAAGAGTTACAATCCATCGTCAGGAAAGACATACTGGTGATGATTTGTATAGTCTCCACGGGAGACGCAAGGTTCCTATCAACTCTTCAATCATGCACCAGCCACAATATATCACTTCTGTTTATTATATTATAATATATTACGCACGGCTATTTTTTAAATGTTCAATAAACTAATATTATATGTTTTTATTATGATGTATTTAAAATTATTATCTTAAAACAGCACTACTATGAAACAAATAATAATTAATTGGTTATCTAAGCCAGTGCTTCCCAACCTTGGGTCCACGAAAATTTTCATTCTTTCAACATTCTTTATGATACAATATGAAGATGTGAAATAAAAAAAGGGGTCCGTAGATTATTTTTTTCAGATTTAGGAGTCCGTGGCATGAAAAAGGTAAGCACTGATCTAAGCGATCGGAGTGGTAAATACTCCTAGGCTTTCGTCGACAAGCTTGGGTGATCTAGTATTTGAATCCCAGAATGAAATCATTCATAAATTAGTAAGTAAATGAATTGAAAATTTTAAAAAATCATGGAAATTTGTAATGTCAACATGTCATTTATTACTAATATTTCTTATTTCCATATTTTTTTCTGTAGACTTTAACACTTACTTATCTCTTAAAAGAGTTTAGATAACTCATTGAACTTCTCGAAAATTATACAGTCAAACTTCATAATAAGTTAAATATCTAAAATTGTAATAATAACCAAAGCTATTGCCGCCTGCTGTGACCCAGTTGGTTAGAGCTTGCTCTACCGATCACACAGGTCTGGGTTCGATTCCCGGTAAGATAACAGTGAATGTGAGAATTATTCAATTCAAAGTTGTGATCGAAGACTGGGTGTTTGTGATTTCAATTCACATCATTTCCTCTCCTCCCATCCTTCTGATCCTTTAATAACTGGGCTTAGCAATAGCAACCACTAGTCCTGTTCTAGCCTTATCCTTCGTTTCCTATAATTCACTTTGAAAAAAATGAGATTGAGCGACTGAGTAACAAACAGTTCTCGTAGAAGAAACTTCTGTTGAGAAACCTCCATTAGGAGGCCATATGCTCCACATTGGGAGCGGACATGGATTAAACAAAATTGTTACAGTTGTAATGAACGACCGCGCTTGCTTAACTAACTCTTAAACATATTTTTTATGTTCGTATATACAGCGGAGGGCTGCCAAGCCGTTAACAATGGACTTGCCTAATTTCAAAACTAATCGCGGTGTTATGAGGAAGAAGTGATTTTTATATCACTATTATACAATTGTATGTAATAACCATTTAACCAATAGGACGTTACTTGAAATACTTATATTATGTTACAATACGCAATATACTGTAAAATAATGAATAACTGAAAACTACTGTAAACTTACACCGTCGAAGATAATACACATGTCAGAAATTGTAGGTAAGTACTGATTTGATCTGTGAATATTGTTGTTTTATTAATTTAACAAGGAACTCGCCAGCTTACGTCTGTTTTAACAAATGGCTCGTGTGAACCTCTCCGAGTCCACGCTTGCGTATACATTTTTTTTTAAATAATGTCCTACAAATGTCGAAACTTTACAAATTAACTCATCTCATCTTAATGATTTATTTATAATATATGTACGTCTTTTTATATTTGCAAAAACACGTTCGACAGATTTTTCTAGTATAATATTAATATATTTTCATATTTCTAATCAGAGGTGGGCTGCCAATACGTTAACAAGGGGCTCGCGTAATCTCGAAGCAATTTTAAGTATTCTGACGAAGGAGTGAATTTTCTTATCGCTCCTAAGCAATTACATACAATACTTTAAAAAAATAATCGATTTTTACTTAATACAAGTATAATATGTAACAATATGACTTATCAATTTAAATATCTAAAAATGTACTATTCTGTATACTGAATAATATATAAATTAGAAATTGCAGTTATAAACTAATTTGATATGAAAAAAATGTTTCCTCATATGTTTACAAGGGGCTCGTCGGCCTCAGTAAAATTCAACAAGGGGCTCGCGCGAGCCCCTGCGAGCCCCCTCCAGCCCACCCCTGTTTCTAATGTCATACTTCCAATCATAATTATTTGTGGCATTTTAAACAAAGATTAGCGATAGTTAAATATTAAGTTTCAAAAAAATGTTGTTATATACTTCATAGCTATTCCGGCATCACACCATTGTCGGAAGCGTACATTGATATCTATGTATTTTGACATGTTAGAATTAAGTATGCGATTTAGTTGAAATAGCTGACAAGGTGTTCTCTACATTATTATATTTCAACTTTATAACATGATAATTTTATATTATTATCTTAGTATAATGGAGTTCTACCAATAAAATGGCAGCCTAATAAATAAACAATAAAAACGTTGACGGTTTTGATTGTTAATTCTTGGAGAAAAGTCATTACATTAAATACACAATTTCTTTTGTACTTTTTCTATATTTTTATTAAATTTAACTTATACTTTTAATCGTTGTGAGAATTTTCGTTATAAAAATTTAATAATTGGCAAATAATGACAGATAATCATTTAAATTATTATTAAACAAAGTTTAATGTTTGAGACGGCATATAAATAAATAACTTCTAATCTGTCTTTAAGAGTCAAGTTTTATTGATTTTTTAAAAACGAAAAACACTTATTAAGTACCTACCAGAAGAATTAAATGATAGATTTTGAATGCTCCTTCGTTCAATTCTCAATACGCTTATCAAACAAATGATGAAAAAACTTTCCTTCTGGTTTCCCGGCAATTGAAATATTATTTTTCTCGCTCGCGCGGAGTTGTCGAAAAAACAAATTAATAAAAAAGCGCGAAAGAGAAAAGTGAAATCTCCCGCCCAAATCTGAATTCGTTGGGCGCCGTATTTTTTTGAATTACGAAAATATTATGTTTTTCAGACAAAGGAAAAGAAAGAAAAAACAACGGACTGCACAGGAATGGATAAAGGCTCTGCTTGACTTTGGCAAGGGCGGCACGCAACAAAATACATTATTTGTGAAAAATATTTTTC
This sequence comes from Himalopsyche anomala, assembly GCA_031772345.1. Lineage (NCBI taxonomy): Eukaryota > Metazoa > Arthropoda > Insecta > Trichoptera > Rhyacophilidae > Himalopsyche > Himalopsyche anomala. The sequence continues at coordinate 7,129,604 of CM062829.1, forward strand.
AAATCCGTAGTCAAGTGAACAAATTTACCGTCTTCGGTCGCGGTGCTTATGGGTTCCAATCTCAGTTCAAACAGTTTTATTTTTCAATCAATCAATCAAGTTCTGCTCGAAGGCAAGTATGTCTATGACGTAGTTCACTACGAGTGCGATTAGTTAACCACTAGTTCTTACTTAACACTTTCCTTCTATCTCTACTCTTTTTGAAAACTAGCGGCTTAATAACTGAATAACAAATAGTTCTCGTTGAAAAAAAACTTATAAGATAAATTGCATTAATAGTCAATATTAGAAGCGGAGATGATTAAAAAAAGCCATTATCATCGATCGCTCTACCCGAGTAGTACTCTAACCCTTAATTTTATTGTATTGATTACCTTGAGGTTAAATCAAAATGTATTGTATTATGTATGTATTCAAACATGAATTATTTAACCAATAATAAAGTGACAAATAACATTGTAGGCTATTAGTTAATTTGGTGTTATTATCAATCACCTTAAATGACCTTCATTGTCATTTGAATAAATAAAAATTAACAACCATTGAATATGGATTTACTTGGTAGATCTCGATATATATCAACGTATTTAATTGCACAAGAATTATATTAATTAGCTGATAGCTTTTTCGGTTTCTCATCATCATCAGAAATATATTTTAAATTAATTTAGTAATGTGTATATAGAGAAAAGAGATATAACGTATCACTTACTCTAACATGCGACATCATAAGTCAAAATACTTATTATTGGTAACGAACATGGCTAAAATTGACATTTAAATTGCGTGTTTTTTAAATAAAAAACAAACTCGCCTTAAATGTAGACATGCCTAATGTTCTTAAAAGGTACAAAATATCAAAAGCGATATTCAAAAAATTACGTCTAATTTATATTTTAAAACTGTATAGTTTTATTAAAACGTTTTATCGTGAAGGAAGAAACAGACGCCACTGCGCCAAAGTACTAATAAGAAATACAAAGAAGCATGGGGGCAAATAATTTTCCTGAAAATTCCCTTTGTCCTCCATCATTGGAAAGTTCGCTGAAATACTTTCCCTATTCAACTCCCAGTCCCAGGCGGCTTCATCTCTGCGAGGGGGGTTGTGGAGGAGACATGATTATATAAATAAAAAATAATTACAAAGAAAATAATGCCAGTAAACCGACGTTGGGGGTGGAGGGGTTAAACCGCCTTCAAATTGGATAAAATAAGATAAAGATAAACGGGAAATTTCGTTGTTTTTTTTAGATTTTTTTTTCGTCTATCTCTTTGATACAGATTAAGGGTTTGTAGTTTTTTTAGGATATTTTTATTGTAAAGCTGTATTTTTTTTTAATAAAATAAAATATTAAATAAGTCTTATTCGATATATGAGCCTCTGAAACCAAGCAGTAAAAGCTTCGCTACTGGTTTCATATTCCGGAAAAGTTAATATGAAAAGCCTCTTTTTAATTGAACGCTCAAGATCTAAATAACACAAGTGATTTGTTGGAGTTGATTTCGAGTGGCTCATAGTTTCATTTCCAATCATTAACTATGGTTTTTAAACGTCGTATCCCATCATTAACAAGCCGTCTGTGTGGTCGAGTGGTCAACATCGTTGGCTACCGCTACGGAGTGCACGGGTTCAAATCCCAGTACGGGCAGTTTTATAAATTGATTTTTCAATCGATTTATGAATTTCTGTTCAAAGGCACGGATGTATGTGATGTCTTTAATTCCCCCCTCCCACCCATCCTATCCTATGAACGGGGCGTATCGAGAGCGATTAGCTAACCACTAGTCTTGTCGTAGCCCTTTCCTTCTATTCCTACTCTCTTTGGAAAAAGAGAGGTTGAGCAACTGAGTAACAAGCAGTTCTCGTAGAAACATTTTCTGTTGAGATAAACTCCATTAGGAGTCCATATGCTCCATATTGGGAGCGGACATGGTAAAAAAAAAACTATCGTAGTAGATTTTTAATACTCTAAGTCGCCCGCTGTGGACTATTCGGTGAGAGTTTTAGCGGGTCTGGGTTAAATTTCCAGGAAGGTCAATGTCGAATTTAGTTTTTTTTATATATTTAAAATTGATATCTAAGTCATTGGTGTTTGTGATGTCAATTCTCTTCGAGTTGGTATTGAGTGACTTACAAAAAAAAATAGATTGGAACATCAGTTTATAAAACTTTCCATATCGAGATGTGAACCCATGATCTCGACAACCGAAACCAACGTCGCATACTCTACTCAACCATGGCATCCGACCAAATATCATATTAAGTAGTATCAATAAATATTATAAATATAAATTTTAACCCTTTAAAATTGTATTTTTGTTTCAAATATAATGAGTTTAATTTTGAATTTGAATGTTTAAAATTTTGTCACTAGCGACCAGGACTTCACTTCTCGGCATCTTCAGGCGTTCAAGAGAAGCAAAAATTCAAAAATGCCGTTCTGAAATCTATGAATGGAAATCACAATAAGTGTTCAAAAAAGGTTTTTTCCTGTACAAACTAAATCATAAAGTTAACACATTCAAGCAAACTGTGATTTCTCCAACACTCAAATCATCATTTAACAAGCTCTGTATTTGTGTGACAAATCAATCTTTGAATGTTTGTTTCTCAAGTGAATAAATTTATCACTAAGTTGAAAGCTTTCAATTGCGATAAGAATTAACTTTACTTATGATTTGATTTTAAAGGCATTTAATTAGTTTAAGCAGTCTTTGTAGGTTTTTGAAATTAAATGTGATCATCATGAAAATGCTAAGATATCATGGGAATGCTGATAGATTTAAATAATGGGTAATTTAAAGAATTTTCCTTCTTCTTGATATTAACAATTGAGTATTATAAATATAAATCAACAAAATATATGAAGGGTCCACTGTAAGACCGATGAATGTCACAAGTTCATTGAGTAACTTTGTACAATCATTTATTAATTTGCCAACATCATTCGTAGTCTCAAAAAAATATCTCCCTAAAAGCAAACCACGGATATTACACTGGATATCACGTAAAACTAAACCTTTTAAAACAATACAAACAAATATTGAACAATATGATAACTTTAAAATAAATAATAATCAATTTACTTTTCAACTATTTTTCAACCCTTTTAAACTTGTAAACGCAGATACAATTGAGCCAATAAGAAAAAAAGTGAACATAATGTTATTTTAAATAACATTAAGTTCGATGCGTTATAATATTCAACAAGTCTTAAAGTATCTTAAAAGAGAAATAAGCTTTGTTAGTAGTCATTGCAAAAGTGGTTTATTTTTTAAATAAAAATATGCCATCCATAAAAACATCAAATAAAAACGTAGCTATACTTAAAAGACCAATATTTTTTTTGTTCCATTTTGCTACTTGGCTAATTTCACCTCTCAGTGCCGTCATTTATTTTTAAATCACTAAACTTGAACATTCACCGGTCTTGTGGTAGATGGATTCTTCAAATTTAACAAGATTTTTATATGAAATATATTATAAAAAGCTAGCTACATTTTTATATTATTGTTCATTAATTACAAAATCAATAATTATAGTAAGTGTTGAGAAATTATCGTTTCTAAGTATGTATACCGCCCATCACTTTTATAGAATGCCGCCGGACGATGGTTTTGATTATTTTTACACACAATCTTAATTTAATTCACAAAGTTACAGTCCAAATAATTTTAATTAAATGCTAATTGATTTTAACAAAAAAAAATATGTCCAAATTATAAAACAATATTCGATGTAGTTTCAATTTAACACTTTACACTGACACTAATAGATCTTTAGTGCTCAGCACTTATTAAGCAAGCTTGGTTGTTTTATTTTCTAGTTACGTGTTTTTTTTCGGTTAATACAACATAAATGTAATAACTACGGCTAATTTCATTATTGTTTTATTCGGTTGTCAAACACAAGCACATTGTTGACGGCATTAGATAAGAAAAACAGAATTTTGTTTTATTAGTGGTTAATTAATTTCCATAACGTCCATACATTCGAACAGAAATTGGTAAACTGGTTGCCATAGTATTATGCATTTTCTCTTATGTCTCTTAAGTGCATGTTTTGGGATACAAGAAGTCCTCTTTAAAACATTTACCTACATTGTTTACGAGTGAGTAAAAATTCATTTATTTTTGCAACGCAATAAATTAAAAAATAATTTATAAATGAATATTTAAATCACTTCCATGTAATATTAACATATTTTATTTATCAAATGCTTGTCTCATGCATGATTTTATTATAACTTAATATTTTTCATTTTTTATATAAAAAAAACTAATAGATTTAAATAATACTTTTTTATTGTGAAAATATTTAAATTTGTTACAAAAAAAATATTCGGTAGTTTAGCTTTAAAAATGTTTTATAATTATTTTTTTTCTGAATTTTTGATTAATATGCATAAATAAAATTGTAAAGTTAACAATTTTATTTTACAAAATTCACATTTTATTAGATTTTTAAAAAGATCATCTCTTTTACGAAATAAAACATTATCATTCATACGCGTCAAAGCAAAGCTCAGTTTTATCCATAAATTAAAAACTTGGAAAGTGGGAACAACTTTACTGTTGTATTCAAAACTAACGAAACAATCATAACTAGACTATGAATGATACGTAAATATAATTATTTTTTGGAAAAATGTTTGCATGAGTATGATGACACTTGGCAATACATTTTTGTTGTATTTTACAATACACAAAAACCCATTATATTATATTTCACTGATGTATATTTTGTGGTAATAATAACCCTGATTTAAGATGTTTTCTTATTTCACTTGAAATGTTAAATAGTCAACGACTCAGGTTACGGTGTCCATTAGCTCGAATATTAATACATTCACTTATATATATGTATTATGTGATGAATTTGCGTTTAAAAAGAATTAGATACCTGTAATATCTAAAATTCTCTCCACCTATTTGATCACTAAATGGGGCGTAGTAAGGACGATTAACTAACTACTAGTTATATCATTGTATCATAACACACGCTAAAAAAACTAAGTTACTAACTTACAAGTGGTTCACGTAAAACAACTTTTGTTACGATGCCTCTATTAATTAATTAAGAGTTGACAATGAGAGAGGACTTGACTTTTAAAAGAGTTATAAGAATAAAAAAGCTGATAAATCAACATGCTGTCAATTTTAGTTTTATTTTTATAATGAAGCTTCACAAATTAGCCGCTGAATCTATTATAATATGAAACTATTTTGTATTAAAATTTCTTTAAGCTTAAAACACTTGATAGGCGGGAAACGACAAAAGTCGTTTTTAACGTATTGTCGATAGAATGCGGATCACGGCATAATACTTTTTTTTTTAAATCGTCGCTTGTTTGCGGGACACATAATATCACGGGTTTGTTTGTCGGCGTTAATTAAAATGCCGCAACTAATTAACATTAGTCCTAATTCTTTGCTAGAAATGGTGACACATGTGTCTCGAATATTTACGCTGTAATTTTTACGGCATTAGATTTTACACTTCTATTGGTAGTAAAGTTGTAGGAATGGCGATTATACATTATAATTATTTATATAATTATAAAATATTGATAAATATGCTATTTTGATGTATAGAATGTTTTGAATATTTGATATTTATAACATGCGGAGTGCTATCTACTAAATTGATAACAAGTTTTATATTTAGCTTAGAAACACAGTGAAAGTATGATGTTATCGAAATGTCCTAATTTTATTTTTAATTATTAAATGTCACGTATGATTTTTTTTTTTTAATTTCAATCGAAAATATCGTTTGGTTTAGAAGTTGTGTTGATTTTAAGAATGTAACATATTTGTGCGCTAATCACTAAAAAACGCCCGCTACAGGCTTGAGTCTATTTTTGAAGCGCCCGACTAAGAAGTGTTAAAACACAAAGTGGAATAACAACCAAGTAACTGCTGAATTATTTGATAATATTGTTTCAGTATTATATACATATATTACAGTATGCACTTCTCTGTATAAATCGGTTAAATAAACAATTAAATTAGAATTGAGCACAATTATCTTCCATATATGCTTGCTTTCCATCATTATAATAAATGTATACACTTTTAACGGTATACTGGAAGACTGTTCACTTATTGAAGATTTTTTTATTTAAATGTTGTAATTTTTAACTTGATATATCAAAGCATATAATTACAAACAACTTTGTTTTTAGAACGCTAAATAATAAATATTTAAGCATTATTACTCAAGCTAAACACTATATTCAACACAATATTTTTCAAAAATAAAATTTCTTTACAATTTATCGACTGTTATTCAATAATAAAAAGTATAGCTTAAAAAAAATTAAAAAAAAGGTTGTTGAAAATAAAATGACTGATAGATACAATTATATCAAAAAATGAATTTTATTAAAGTTCCTCGAAAACTTATTAAATACTTATTGATATTATTGTGAGACGCGTCTCATTATATACGTCGTTATTTAGAGAGCAAAATATTTAAAAAAATATATTTAGTTTTCTGGCGAAGGTGCTTAAAAAAATTAAGTCGTCACAATCTTTAAAGAATTAATATAATTTCAAGACTAGGATAGGTTGTCTTTGAATAAAATTAAATTAAATACACATTATGTTAAATTAGATTTAAGTGAACGCACTATCAACTTCCCCAATCACAACGTAGTGTTTTTGGGCACACGTTTTAATGTTGAATAATATTTTTACTACGAGATAAAAGAGTCGGAAAGTATAAATGTAGCTACAAGCGCTTTTAATGTGTTCACTGTCAAAACATAGTAAAACGGCATTTCATTTAAAAAAAACTATTTTATACTTATGCGGTAACTGTCTGGAATAAGTAATAAATAGCCATGACCCTTTACTTATCGACTGCAATGATCATCGATTAACGTGCTATTAATTTATGGAATAATAATCAACTGTAGTGTACATATATATGCACAACTTTTTACGAATAATGTATGTAAATTATACTTTAATTAACGTAATAATGCAAGTCATATTCAATGAGTCATAGTATACAGATGAAATGTCTCATTTAAAAAAAAATCCGGCAGAAAAATTAACGTCTCCGTGTCTTTTGGTATGCATAATTAATAGATTTATGCATTGAAATAAATGACATTTATAATTTATTAATAAATATGTATTTAATTTCCCGACTCAAATTAATAAGAAAACTAATTTGTTGGAAATAAATTATATTTTATAATATAATGACTAAAACATGTTTGACTACACATTTTAAATATATATGAACTTTGAAAGCGTACAAAAAAAATACTGTTGTATGCTATGAATTTCATTATAGGAAATATATAATGATGAATCAAAGGCAGTGGTAAGATACATTTTAATTTAAAAATACGACTAACACTATCTTATTATAAATATTATGAATAATATGTTAATTATAAAAATACAATATACAATGAATGCGAGTAAAGCAAAACACTATAATCTATTATATCGTTTTTAATTTGATTGATACGAAATGTGTCTTTTTGTCCTGGCGTAGTACAACATATGGACGAAAATACCAGAAATCAACAGCACAAACACTGTAGGTTATAAAAAAATTATTCGATTTCACAAAATACTAAGCTGTCATTATATCAAAACTGCGATTTTTAAATGTGGCAATATCTGTTAACTTGATTTAAAATGCTTTAATTGTTATTTATTAAAATGATAGCTACAAAAGCAATTGAAATATATTAAGTCTATTTATAATCATTTTTACTAAAACTTTTGTTTATATAATATAATATTAGTAAACAGAAAGTTTGTGCAGTTTAAATTATCTGGCAAAGCTTTGACTATTATTACTTATCACTCAAACAATGACAAAAATTAAAAAATATGCACTTTTAGCTTGAAATTCCTAAAACGGTTATTAGAAATAATATTTTCTAGGTTTATTATAAAAAAATATCTAAGATTAATATCAAGTAAACAAAGCACAAACAAGAACGTTGTAAAATATATCAAATCAATTTTCAATTAAAAATATATCGTAAATAAAGTAAATATTCATAATTTTAATATCTGTTCTATAATATAGTTCTGATGATAGCGCACACCGAAATAGCTATAAACTAATTTTATAAAAACAATGTGGAACTATATACTTTGGTATTTTTACCATATTGCAATGTAATTCTACCAAGTAAATAACGATTCAATCAATCAATCAATATACGATAATATTTTTTAAATTTCTACCACTGATTTGTTTTATAACTTTATTAAACTTTAGATTTTTCACCAATAATAAGCTTGGTTAAATAATTTTAAAATATTGATGAATAACTGATGATTCTAAGCTAAATGCTTGTTTTTCACTAAGCAAACCGGGTCTTAATCTTTCATATACTGTATTTTTTAAAACTTCATTCTCGTTATCAACAGCAGAAACACTTTTAGTCTTTTAAACGAAAAAAATCACCAAAGGAAAATGTGGATCCTGATATTTAAAATAAAAACGATAGTTCAGATAAATTCAGTTAAAATTATTTGCTTAACTCAGATCTGATTTTTACAAAATCATTTTAAATCATTTTAATATGAATGAAGCAGTATCAAATCATCATTTACCTGATCTTAAAATGAAATATCAAACTAAACTATTTTCATTATCATTAAGTCACGGATTAACAATGAAATTTAATATTTATTTTGATTATAATAAAACTCATATTATGATTGCTGAAAGAATAATTTGTAATACTTATCGAGAGAACATTTTAATCACTATGGCAATACTAGATAACCATAAACAAATTAATTTAATAACGGCTGTTTCAAATATAGAACGTTGTAAAAATGTCATATAATTTATAAGCACGGTGAAATAAATGCAACATTATAATTATTATTACCAACACAACAAAAACTAAACAAAAACAAAACGAATTTGAATGTCGAACGCCGTCACAATATCATATTCGTAATTAGTTTTTCCAACATGGCGTCGGCGGCGACGCGTTCCGAAATGTGCAATACGCGCCGAAATAAATGTACACAAACTTCACAAAATAATAATCCCGTATCCGCTAGAGAATCCAAGTATAGAGAAAGCCCGCGAGCCTTGCGAAATCCAGGCAGTGACTAGTAAATATAGGAGCTATCGCCCGGAGGGACGCTTCGGGGGAGGAACGAAGAAATCGAGAAGAAGGGGGGAGTTATTCGCCAGGGGCGGGACTAGGGGCTACGATCCGTAGATGCGAATCTATAAGTACGTAGGGGTAGTGAATGTATGGCCGTAGTTACTGTCTACATGTGCCTGTGTGGTTGTGAGGGGGGTTTTTATTTACTTGTGTGTGTCAGGGTGGTCTACACGTGTGTCTGTGTGTGATATGGATGACAACGCACATTTTCCGGTGATAATGGTGGTCAGATTCAAAAGAGGTGATTCGTTTTTGTCAATCAGGAATAATATGCTATTGCTAACATTTAATTCACATTTCCTTCTTAGCAGTTTATAGTACTCAGGTGAAAAGTGGTAACTTTTTTAGTTCCACAAAGATTTTGAAACATTAACGTAAAATATATGCAAGATTATGTTTCAATGAATTTGTTTATTAAGTTACCCATTACTAGATTATTAGATAAGCAATTTCACTAATGAGATTATCAATTAATTTGTATATACTACTTACTAAATACTTTGTTATTTTAAAATAAAAAGGTCTAAAGTTCCACAAAAACTATAGGAATTGGTTTTAGCTTCACGCCATTGTTAGTTGACCAAAAGCCGTAATAGAGAAAAAATAAAATTTAGGTCTAAAAAACATATTTTTACATTGCTTTAACTATTTATTTATTTTTCGACGTGAGAGTCAAATGCCAATATTTACGATGTTTTCGATTTCAACAAAAATCTTATTTCCACACTTTTATCAAAGTTGGAACTGGTTTTGCACATCACGAATATAAGCATTCAAAAACGGTCCTGATATTGTGTCTTTAAAAAATATTGTGAAATTAGTATAATAAAATGTTTCTTTTTTAAATGTGTAGTCTTTCCATCTAGAATAATTGTTCATGAACATTTCAAAAAAATACTTATTTAATAAGATACAAAAAAAATACAGATAATGCAGCGACATTGCCAAATTGCTTCTTATTTGACTTAATTACTAGACTACACATCAACGTCTTTGACTTCCATGATAGCTCAAACGGAATCATATTCCACGGCATTTTTTCAATCAATTTACCGATTTTTATTCAAATTCATGGATCTATTCGGACTCTTCCAATCGTAAAATAACAAGGAATACCGATAGCGATTAGCAAACCACTTTAAATATCCTTTCTATCCCTACTCTCTCCGAAAAAAGGAAAGGTTGAGCAACTGAGTAACAAACAGTTCTCTCGTTAATCTTTTGTTGAGATATCTTTATTAGGAAGTCTTAAGCTCCACAATGGAAGTGGACATGGCTGTTTAAAAAATAAGTACAAGTATGTCAGGTACAGGCACGATAAAAAAAATTGTTCAGTGGAGTGATATTTATTGTTGGTTTTATTTTCATTTATTTCTTGTAAACTGGTTTTCAATAGTAACGCCTTCTTAATTTGCAGCGTACATCTTTCCGGTAAACGCACCCTTCTAAACGTAACATTTCGTTGTTACTGAGTATCTTGTTTATATATTCCGTTACAAAAATAATATCAATTCATATACCTATGTACATTCAACTAATAAGTGTATCTTTTTTTTCGATATAAGTTATCATTACTACAATTTGCCAGTTTGTACACACATACATAAAATAAAATTTCTGCCCCATCCAATGGACTTGATGAAACATACATGTATTCCTTGCTACATTGACTTACACATATAGACGGAATAAAAAAAAAATAACATGCTGGCAACTTTCCACCCCCTCACTCCCATTCTCGAAAAACCTGAAATTACGACCCAGGTAACAAACGGTGAATGATACTGACTTTTAAATAAAATAAACAATATTTATTTTTATTAGTTGTTTATTTTTTATAATTTAGAACATTTTATAATCGACTTCTAAAAAACTTAAGTATATTTTTTTTTTACCATGTCCGCTCCCAATGTGGAGCATATGGACGCACCCAAATCAGGTGAAACTATCACATGTGCCCGGTTTATTTTTGAAGAATTACATTTTTTTAAAAGACTTTCAAAAAGTGCTATAACTGTGAAACCACAAATTCAAATCAAATGAAACCATAAGTGGTTGTTTGAAAAACTAAAATTATTTAATTTTGTATCATAATATTGCTAGAAATTTTTGCTATGGAAAGCCATATTTCAATATTTGCACATGTACCGAGTCTTACTCCTGGTAAATAAATGTATCATTGACTTGCCATTTTAAATAAAATATTAAACCTACCGGGATCTCCACTTCTATACCCTATATAAATATAATCATAAAACCTTTGCCGACAAACAAGTAAATATAATTCTTGAAACTACTTACTACTCAAATCTGTGGGCATTCTCATAAGCTTATCTTTTTCGCCAGCAATGGCTCTAAACTCAATGATACATTTATTTCTTATATAAACACGAAACATTCATTTACTAAGCATCAGTTCAAGTTCATCCGTGCACTTGAACGCCTGAAGATGCCGAAAGGCGAAACCCGGGTCGTTAGTGACAAAATCTGTGAGTATGTACATAGTTTGAACGATTCAAATTGAATATTAAAATTCCACCAAGCACCTTCAATCGAAATCTTAAATTTTAAATATAAAAGTTTTATGACATATTCTTCATATTATATATATATTTATGTATTAGAATGTTCCAGTAAATAATACAGAAATTGGTCGTTCGATTGATAGATATGTGTTTATCGACCGGTAATAGGTATTGGCAGGGTAATGCGCTATGCCTGTAAGCCCGGGACGCTGTTCCCGCGACCCGACCCTGCACTGAAAGCGAATGTTGTTTGGGAAATTACAGGTATGTATTATTATTCAATTTCCATTGAGGGAAATGTAAACATTGTATTTATTTATAAATCCAACGCAGAAAAAATAAAATATTATCGAGCAGTTCGCTGTGGCCGAGTGCTTACTGCCGGGTGGATGGTTCGAGTCCCAAAATGGACATTGTAAATATTTTGAATTTTAATCATTTTGTATAATTTTATAGATAGCATAAATGCTTACGCCTAATCTCCATGTATAGGTTAATACAAAACACATCACAAATATAATAATAAAAAATACTTAAAAAAAAACAAAAAATAAAAAAAGTTTGTTTACTGTCAATATTTAGTAGAAAGGTATTATTTTCAAAAAAATAAAAAAACTTTTTCATACTAATGTCACATTTATTTTCTAAAAAATTCTAAATTTTAAATCAAATTGGAAGCATAAACATGGAATTTGTACCAAAAAATATTATATTTGTTTAATAAAAGTTATTAAGAATTAAATAAAAAATACAGTCATGTAAGAGAAAAATACAAATTAACACTGCAATAAGTAACCTAAACATTAAAAATTCAAAAAAAAAAAAAAAAACTGTATTACGGGTGGGGAACCTTTAAAGGTTTGTCATGTTACATACAAGGTTGTCTTTTTAAATCTTTATATCAGCGCTTTTCAGCACAGACTTTTCTGCTGAGGAAATTTACAGTATACCGTCGTTAAAATATATTCTTGCGGTTCCGTAGTCCAGTGGTATGTGCTAACCAGGGCTGTGGAGACGTCGACTTCGACTTCAAGTAGCATGCTGTGGTGTCACTTTTGACCCTAGCAATTTTAAAGCATATTATTAGTTTTTTTTGGAACTCGACTCCAGTTAAAACAGTCCGACTCTACGACCCCGACTCCGATTTCACAGCCCTGTTTCTAACTATGATATTGGTCTGGTTTCAAGTCCTGGTAGGTTCAATATCAAATAGAGATTTTTTCTTTCATTAGATGTCATGGACAAGTCGTGTTTGTAATGTTTTTCCTCATAATAACTTTAAAAAATAAATTATTAATAATTGAAATTGCATAAACTTTTCCAAATATTTTGTAAACGTTTTTCAAAAAGGGACAATTCAGCATAGTGATGCTATATATGGTAATGAGTAAGGAGTGATTGTTACTCATTAACATTGAATTGAGTAGAAGGATAAAAATATTGTAAAAGTACCTACTAAATGTTGTCATTGGTTGTGATAAAAACTATATAGAAGCATAAAATTTCAAATCATTAGTCGATTAAAAAATTAGAATAAAAATCCATTTTGGGATTCATACAATATATGAATCAAAAAATAAATCACTAATTTGTATTAATTTCATTTTTATTTTCAATGATCACGGCTGGTTTCGCTCTTGACGAGCATTATCAACTGATAAATAAAAACACTGTCCTGAGCATTTAAAATAAAATTGAAATGAGCACAATTTAGTGTTTTTTTTTTTTTAATAAAATATCTTTCCACCATGTATTTTGTTAGTAAACACTTAAAAAGTGTTCAATTTATTATTCTGCCGAATTCATTGTAATAGTTAATACGTGTGGTAGTTTTGCTTAAAATCTTTTTACTAAAGTATATATATAGACAGCTATTTTTTACCAATTATTAATATAACGGCAGTTTGTAGAAAAGTTTTACGGATTCGTTCATTTTAATTGGACGAATTCGTGAAATCATTTATTCTCTAACAGTTTTTAATAAAAAGTTATACCTAATTTAAAAAATACTATGCATTATATTATATTTTCTACGAATTTAATTTTCATCTAAGAAAAATGACAAACACAGTCAAACACGCATGCATGCACACTGGCGCACTAGTCAAACAGTATTGGTAAAAATTTTCCGAAAATCGAACGCAAACTGCAAACAAAAGTTAGGGAAGCAATACCTCGCAACTAGCATGAAAACTTTCGAACACTTACGTGATATCGCGTGAATTTATCCGGAGGGCAGGGCTACCGGGCACCGAGACCTCGCGGCGCGTATCGACCAATCAAAACGCTTTAGGCGCGTTGGTCTCTTTCGCACCTATTGTCACATATCCCGGAGCGGAACTCGCGCTCGGTTTTCAAACAAATACAAAAGAAATGCTCTGTCATGCGTTTTATATCTTTAACCTTCCAATAAATAAAGACTACATTAGCCTCATAGGAAATATTTTTTAAGCTGTTCTGGATCTGAAGCTTTGGTGACAGTGTACACTTATCTCCCTCTTTCCAAGTTCAAGAGACGGAGGCATTGCTCAAAGCTATTTTGTTTAGCAAAGCTTTGTGGGCATAGTACCTACCAACTCTTTCGCACTCACAGTAATCTCCGTATAAGTGAGAATGGGAGAGCAATATAGCTCGGAGCTCAATAAATAAATTTAATAATGAACTTATAAAGTACACCGGCATAAATTTGAATTGTGATTTACTTCTCTCGGGTTACGTAAGTACAGCGGCGGAAAATGTGTTTTTCACGGTAATTAAATTTCGACGAAATGAGTTTCGAGAACATTATATTTGAATTTCGATTATGCATTCAGCAGACGAATTATAGTAATATATAATCCAATAAACATCGGCTCCCAAAATGGAATAATTAAAAAAAATACTAAAACCTTAGAAGATATTAAAAAGTAATAAAAAATATTCTAAAAGTTGTAAATAAATATATATTATTTAATTCATGTCAGATCTGAATGTGGAGCATAACAGTATTTCAACAGAATTTTTCTTAGATAATTTCTAGTTACAAAATTGCTCAAACTTATCTTCTTCAAAGAGAGTAGGGAGGGATATAATGATTAGGGCAGAACTAGTGGTAATCTAGTCGTTATTTTAGAATATGAATTAGGGTGGGAATTAACAACAATCACAAACACCCATGCCTTCGAACAGGGATCGATACATCGATTGAAACAAATGCTGATCGTACTGGGACTTGCACCCGTAAAATCTGTCTTGGAAGGCAACAACGTTGACTACTGCACCACGGACCTTATATAAAATTAATCGCTTATAAGTTAATTATAAAATAATTCAAAATCTTCTTTCTAGCTTTAAAGGCTCCGTATAGCGATCGGTATAATGGGGATCAAAAACCTGAAAATTGAAGCTTGTATTTTTATTCCTCAAATTGATTGAAAGTATAGTTATAATTTTATTCCAAATATGTACGTTTGGTATAAAACAATACATTTTTTTTTCAATTCAATTGGTGTAAATATTGGATGCAATTATAAGTAAAAGAAACTATTCTTTAATGATAAGTGGTTAGTGTTTTTAGGATTGAACAGCTAGAAAATAATTTAAGATATCACAAACCAAGGCTTTCGAATAGAAATCCATAAATCTATTGCATCATCGATCAATTAAAATTTCCGTAATGGGATTCGAACTTGTGGACACCGCAACCGAAGAGCATGACGTTGAGCGGTCGGCTAAAAGTCTGGATAATATATATTGACAAAAAAATCGGCACCCAATGTTTGATAATTAAATCGATCGAAAAATTCCGTGATTTTTCCGTACACGAATGTTTCGTACAGTAATACTTCATATATACAAGTTCGACTGTATGTATATTAATAATGAAAGTTTTTACTATATTTTTGAGACGGTAAAAAATACAATAAAACAAGATATTTAATATTAAGAAGTACGGAATATTCCGCGGAAGTGTCCATAGTTTTTCACATAAGAGTCTCTGTACGGGAAAATCGGTGTATGTAGTGGTCTTGTTCGGAAGAGTTCGTTCACCGATAAGCACAACTTTACAATCCCAACAAGATTGTGATCTTGATAATTTTTAAAAAAACGTACTACTGAAAAACAATGTTTTATTCCGTCTCATTGCACCCTATTCCTGTGTAGGTTTCAGCCAAACAGTTGGATATTGTTTAAATATTTAACGTTTTGTCGTCACCTCGTTAGTTCGCCGTCCTTCCGCCCCTCGGGGAGGCTAGACGTCCATTAAACACTAGGTTCTCTGCAGATCCCGTGTTTATTTGTTTTCCTTTATTCTGTTCCACTTTACCTAATATCTAAGTCAAATGACGTCACAGTTTCTTCATTCATACTAAAATACGTGTTTTATTCTACCATCTTGCTTTTAACGTGAAAATAATAAATTTGAATCGTTCAAATTATGTAGATTCACACAAGTTTAATCACTAACGACCCGGGTCTCGCCTTTCAGCATCTTAAGGCGTTCAAGTGTACAGATGAACTTGAACTGATGTTAACCGGAAACCCGTTTACTAGAAACCCGGCTCGTAAGTGACAAAACTTGTGTGAATGTACAATATTTGGAAGATTCAAATTTAATATTAAAATTCCACCAAGTACTTTCAGTCGAAATCTTAAATTAAATGTGAAAATACTAATATACATGCCCGATAATAGCAGTATCATAATATTCATATAAAACGAGTTACGTAGAGTAGGGGGCCACGGAAAAATATGAGAATCAAAAGAGGATCACAGGTTTTAAAATATAGACAAACTACGACCAATAACAGATTAGTTTTTTTTCTATTGTTAACTGTCAACTCTAAGTGAAGACACAAGCCATCAAAAGATAAAAACACCTTTTTTGTTCAAACTGATATTATTATATCATTTTAACTCATTAGTTAATAATGCCCTTGATAGAATGGTCCTGCCGTATCTTTGATAAAAATGTGGAATTTGTATAAAATATAGTTTTATTTTTAGAACATATTAATTACTCCTTCCAATGGAGCCAATCAACATGAGCTATTTTATTTTTTAGACAGCTTAACATATTTCTTTGAATACATTTTTATATATATTTTAGACGTAAATATTACATGTAGGTGTTAAATTTATATAAATGAAACGCGACTGCTGAAATTGCACGATAACAATGGGATACCACAAATTCCATTAACGTAAAACCATTTTTTTCTATATTTATTTTATGTTATAATGTTATTTAATTGAAATCTAGCTTAATCTAAGAAAAACATAATAATCACTGGATACTGTCGCATATCTACGGTCATTTTTTTTCCGTCGCTGAAAAAAATAAGAAAGCTTGTGATTTTTTTTTATGTGGCTTTTGTGTTTCAAAAATTGCATGATAGTTTATACCTACTGTGGAGAAAATATTTATCACAAACTGCTAAGTCAAAGAACATTAACCTTAATTTGATATTAATCCTTCTGCGACGGGATCTAAGATTATAATGATATTTTCACATTTATAATGTTGACTAATGTTGGAACTCTATTTAATCAATACTAGATTCGATTTATGATTCTAGATTTGATTAATAGTGTTATGTATACTCAATACCATACCATACTATGTTTTATTCTGTATGACGTTCTATTTTCAAATGTCCTTCGTGCTTTAGAATAAAACAATTGAAGTATGAAACAGTAGTAGAATAGAAAAACAATATTGAAACCTGTCACATCTCACGATTTTCGTCTTAATATTAAGATTGATTTATTGATTTATTTAAGTGTAAAATTATGTTATCAAAATAAAATTGAACCAACACATAAAAGTGTTTTAGTAAAAACTATAAACATAACAATAGTATGAGTAAATGCTATATTATGTAGCAATGTTTGCTAAGCCGTTGCAAAATAACAGCGGAAACAGTATGTTGAAAAAAAATACCTTTATTGTGATCATATTTGTCTTTTATAACGGAGGGAAATTACAATGTTATCAATATTTTTTTATCTTAATATTTAAAATGATCTCCGTCTAAATTGACCGATGTATTTATCTAAAATATTCATTTATTAAGAAAAATACAATATTCCTTTGTACTTATTTCCACTTTTGTTTACCAAGATCAGGACAGGTTTCGCTCGTGGCGAATGGCATGCTATGAACTAACGAGCACTCATTAGTGACGACTCCTCTATCTGTGGTATCATTCAACTCCTACATTACATAAATGAATTCATTGTTTCGCAAATGTTATAATAGTATGGATTAATACATCGATTACAGTCAAATTACTTTTTAATATATAAATGAAATGTTGATAACTTGGTTCCACTCAGGGGTGGGATGAAGGGGGCTCGGAGGGGCTCGCGCGAGTCCCTTTTTAATCAAAGAGAAAACATTATTCTCAGATCAAATTAGTATATAACTACAATTTCTGACTCGTATATAATCTACGACAGCTTCGGTGTACACAGTTGTACATTTTTAGCCATTTGGATTGATAAGTTTACAGTGAACTGCATATTGTCACATATTATAAGTGTATTAAGTAACAATCGATTGTTTATTTAAGTATTGAATATAATTGCATAGGATTGATAAAAAATCACTCCTTTCCCAGAACACCGAGAGTTGCTTTTAGATTAAGCGAGCCCTTTGTTACTGTATTGGGAGCCCACCGCTGGTTCCACTTGTTGTGCAACTAAGGCTAACACAGTGGGAAACGACAACATACAAGATTCAAGATTCAAGATTCTGATCACATCTTTCAGATATATCTAAATCAGTGTTTCCCAACGTTTTTTGTGCCATGCCCGTCTTTGACGCTTCAAAAATCTTTATGTCCTCATTTTTCAATCAAAATATTATAATAAGAAAAACACAAATAAAATAGGAAATAAGTACAAAATAATATTGTGTTTTTTTAGATATAATGCCTTTCTACCAAGTATTGACAGTGAACAACCTAAAATATTCATTTATTAAAAATATATTTACTAGCCCAAGTATTTCGACAGTAACGACGGTAAATGTATAAAAAAACCGCATTGAATATATATTCTTGAATGGTGTAGTTACTGCATATATATATAATAATATTATATATTCCAATATTCTTTGCCTGTTCAAAGAAAGACATTTCGCAATTTTCTCTTCTGCATTTATTTTCTTGCAATATGTTGGTTGGTTTCCAAGATACCCTCTTCCACCTCTCCCCACTTGCCTCTCGAATATTCACTTCAGTTCAGATTCACCAGTAGTTGCTTACTGCCACCCAGTGGCGTGCACAACTATATCTGACTTATATAAATAAGTTCACCAATCTCATAAAACTGACAGTAATTATTAATTGTATTTAAATCATATATATGGCTTTAATGTCTCCATCATTTCGTCACCCGCCAATTGTTTTGTTTTTCAGTGGGACATGACAGCAACTTTTAGTTCTTTTTTTTTTTTTTATTCGATAAACTTTTTTCCTTTCTGCATCACACCGAAGACGATATCTCCTCAATGATACAGTTAAGATACATGTTTTTAGGCAATTTGATAGGTAACAATAATAATAATTAAAAATATAAAGGTATTAATAAAGGTAATAAATTAATAAAAATAAATAGGTAATTCTACCTATTTATTATTTCTAACTTTTAGTTCTATAGATATTAACCGATGATCGTCCAGAATACCAGAACTCTAGCAGTTGGAAGAAGAGGTATGCAGGATCGAGGCAGCGGTGGGCTGCCAATATCTTAACAAGGGGCTCGGTAAATGTTATCCATTTTTTTATCCATGTCCGCTCCCTATGTTGAGTAAATGGCCTCCTAATGAAGGTATCTCAACGAAAGTTATTTTTCTACGAAAACTGCTTGTAACTTAGTCGCTCTACCTCTCTTTTCCAAAGAGAGTAGTAGGGATAAAATGATAAGCATAAGACAGGACTAGTGATTAACTAATAGTAGCGCCCAGTTGAATTGAAGAATCAGAAGAGTGGGAGGCAATCTTAAGACATCACTAACACCCATTCCTTCGAACAGAAAATAGATAAATCGATCGAAAAAATGTTTTTTCGCACTGGGACTCACGGACGCCCACAACGCTGAATGATAAAATGAAACCACAACTAATATTCAAATTTATTAATCTACAGAAATTTCAGTTATGTGATGATTTGATATAAGACGAATGATTTTCTTATCTTTTCTTACAAGGGGCTCGCCGGCCGCGCCAAAATTTAACAAAGGGCTCGATCGAGTCCCCCCCGAGCCCCTTCTAGCCCATCCCTGGATTGAGGATATCCGTAGGCATCCGCTACAAGTGAACCAGTCAGCACCATCATTAGAAGGTTGGATACTATTGGGTGAAGTAGTATTAACCACGCTTTTTAATCTACGGAATTGACGTTATATAATATTTGTTTAAATTTGTATTCTGACTTCTCAAAACATGTCGTTTAATAGAGAGAAATTTAAGACAATTTTGAGAAACATTTTCTTAAATATTGTAATCGTATTCAATCATACTTTAGTGTTGAACTATTGGGTACATTTATTGGGTAATTTATCCTTATTCTCCTTGAAATAATTTGTAAGAATTTTTCTCTACTATGTGATAAAATCCATTTATAATCGAGGGTCGTAAATCCTTGAAATATTAAAACTAATGTGACATTTAAGAAAAGATGGTTTTGAAAGTTTAATACGTTTCTTAATAATATCGCTCAATTGGGAAGGCTAGCGCTTTCGTCTAGTTTATTTAACACCAATATTTGTAAAAAAAACTCATTTTTCCTTTTTTGAATAAACAAAAATTAAAAATGCATTTTAGTAGATATTAAAAATAACTAATATACAATTGTACATAAATACTTTATCCGATTATAATATGGATTTCTTTTGATGCATTTCAACACACAGAGATTGTAAATCTTTTTGTCAATCAAAAACGGTCGGACTCGGAAAATGAGTAGCTAGATGCACTTAAAATTGAGGTTAATATTAATAAAAACAAGTGGGAGCTAATAAAAGCATAACAGGGTATGAAAGCATTACAAATGATCGATTTAACCTTTTAACTGCCAGCAGGTGTATGTATGGCGGTACCTCGCACGCTACGAGTTTAATTGCAATTATATTTATTTTTTAATTTATCGTTTTTGAAAATGTTTTAAAGTTTATTTGTTAAAACTTACCAAATAAATGAAGAGTGCGCCGATGACGATGCGATTGTGCCGCCATTTATACATCATAACAATGTTAAAATGTTTATGACACATCAGGGTTGTCACAAATTTTGTCATAGAAAACACGCGAACTAAATATTATTTCAAAAGTAATTGTTTATTTGAGTTTAATTTTTAAAATGTACACACACTAAGTTTCAAAAAATTAATAGTCTTCTATAGATAATATGACTGCCACCCCTGAATTTTGCGCCATCTTCATACTCGGAGACAGACTTATTTCAAATTACATTTCAAGTAGTAAAAACGAAAACTATTTCAATTGTGAGTATAGGACGATATTCCCAATAGATGTCGTTGTGTTTTCGACACAGTTGCATGTTTAACATAATTGATTTACGTTAGTAAAATACCGTTCAAAGCGCGCGTCCGAAGACGTCATTTTATGTATGATTGGCGTACCGTTCACGGAAATGTTCGCGTCTTCAGACGCTTGTGGCAGCCATCCGGTTAAAAATCTTTATATTCATTATGGAACCGCACACCTGTAAAGGACGTAAAACCCAAGAAAAACTACTAGACGGCTCACGGGCTCACTAAATCTAAAACTAACGTATATGTCAATTGCTGAGTCCGTGGTTGAAAGGTCAACGTCGTTAGTCGATAGTCACGGGTTCGAATCCCAGTACGGAATTTTTTTATAAATTGATTTTAAATTTTCTTCAATTCCCTTCACCCTTCTTATCCTCAAAAACGGGCGAAGCGAGAAAGATTAGCTACTCATTAGTACTATTCTAGTCATGTCTTTATATTCTCACGCTCTTTGAAAAAAGTGAAGTTAGGCAACTGAGTAATTCGCAGTTCTTGCAGAAAAACTTATGTTGCGATGAACTCCATTATAAATTTTTATGCTCCGCATTAAGAGCAGAGATGGGAAAATACATCGATAATGGTTTAAAAGTAGGATCTTGAGTTGGCAGTTAGCAGCGTTAAATTTTTTGTTTCATATCTTTCACTTTTAGTAAACAACAACCCTTTTTTCGTTTATAAATGTTACGCAACTGATAGAGATTTCGCTTACTATAGCCCCTCTAAAAGACGAGCAACCCTTTGTGAGATAGAACTCGCATTACATACCTAACCTATCTTTTTGTCCGTGTGAGTGTAGAGTGAAGTTTTGTACTTTTTGGTAGAGATATATACCCATAAACTTGTATTATATGAAAAGAGCTTTTGTATATTTTAACCAACAATACTTGTTCACATATATACGTAATATTACGTAAATGCATATTCACTTTTAAGGTGTTCACTGTCAATACTTGGTGGAATGGCATTAAAATAAAAATAATAAAAGATTTTTAGTACTTTTTCCACTTAAAAATTTTATTTGATCAGGACCGGTTTCGCTCCTTACGAGCATTATCAACTTTTTTTATTGTAAATGCATGTTTTAAGTATTGTCACTGTTGCGTTACAAAAATGTATCAAACTCTATTAGCAAGTAATATTTAACGTATCTTCAAATATCGTTATAATATGAGGCATATAGAAGCAAAGGTGAATATCTTTACAACAATGGAAAAACAATCTATGAATTTAGAAATATAGAATAGCTCAATATGCACACGGTAAAACTATATTTGGAGCGCAAATCTTTCATTCTTCAGTATAAAATTTGTTTTTTTCATTATTTTTCAATAAATTTTATACCAAGAAACCAAAGTTTTTAGTTACGATGTTTTCGAATGAGTCAATTCTATATATACTTAATTAAAATAACGGTTAGTTCCAGGGGTGGGCTGGAGGGGCTCGGGGGGGCTCGCGCGAGCCCCTTGTTAAATTTACGCACGGCCGGCGAGCCCCTTGTTAAGATTCAAAAACATTCATCTAGATTAAATCAGCATATAACTGCAATTACTGTAGAATGTAGATGGTTAAATTTTATTATGAAGCAAGACTTAGTTGCATCATCATTTTTTTTATTTAGCGTAGTGGGCTTCCGTGCCGGACATAACGGGTTCGAGTCTCAGTACGAAACAGCATTTTTTCGATCGATTTTCTGTTCGAAGGCATGGGTGTTTGTGATGTCTGAAAATTCCTTCCCACTCTTCCGATACTTCAATTCAACTGGGCGTTACGTGAGCGATTAGTTAATCACTAGTCTTGTCTTAGCCTTTACATTCTATCCTTGCTACTCTCTTTGGAAAAGAGAGGTTGAGCGACTAAGTAACAAACAGTTCTCGTAGAAAAAAACTTTTGTTGAAATACCTTCATTAGGAGACCATATGCTCGATATTGGGAGCGGAGATGGATACAAAATTGATAAGGGTTACCGAGCCCCTTGTTAAGATATTGGCAGCCCACCGCTGGTTAGTTCTCTGACGTAACTTGAGAGAAAACAGAGAAACTTTCGATTATTTGGACTCAAAAACGGCAAACTTGAAAAATTGGGAGCAATTCATAATTTAAATATCTTCTTAATTAATGGAGCAAAATTACTGTTTTTTATAATGCAGATTATGTTGTTTGCTCTATTTATATATTTGAAAAAGGTAAACAGTTTGTATCGTTATATAAAAAAATAAATGTGCATCGCTAGTGAAAAGTTATCCACATAATTCATTGAAACTCATTAACACCAAAAATTTTCGCTAATTTATATATTTAGATTACGTTTATACCAATTAAACTTAGCGATTCACTTTTATTTCTGTATATGAGTAGTCTCGTATCAAAAGCAGAACTATCCCATATATATCTAAATTCAACTAATGCTGTCACATTATTCTGCTGGTCATAGTGTATGCTTTGAAATTTAAAAAAAAAAATAAAAATCAAATAAATGTGGTACAAAAACGCAAAAGAAAATGATGCTTGGTATCAAAATCAGAACTGTCCACGACGTTGGAAACAAAAGTAGAACAGTTTGGTAAATCAGGATTTCGTTTAATTACTTTAAGTGATGTCCCATACAAATTTTAAATTGCACTCGTTGATGAGCTATGTTTAAAACTGAGTTTAAACTGATAAAACTCAAATAGCCAACAATACGTTTTTCGTGTTTTTCTGGCAACTTCGAAAAATGGATAGTTCGACTTTTGATACTATACGACTCATAAACGATGCAAACTGTTTACTACGCGTCAGTTCAACATCGAATCCCGGTTCTTTAGTGACAAAACTCATGGAAAAGTTTAAAATTCAAACAATTCAAAATCAATATCTAATTTTGCTAAGATAAAGATAAGATCACTTTTAGGGTGTTCACTGTCAATACTTGGTGGAAAGGCATTATATTAGTAAAAACACAATATTCCTTTGTACTTCATTCCACTTTATTTAATATGTCAGGACCGGTTTCACTCATTACGAGCATCGTCAACTGAGTCAGTTGATGGAATGAAGTACAAAGGAATATTGTGTTTTTACTAATATAAAGATAATAATACTATTTTAATAACATTTCATCAAATTAGTTTTGTTTAACAAGATACGATGTAATTTCGTAAAGGATGTGCTTTCAAAAGAACAAGAAAGCTTTGATTGTCAATAAAAAGCTTCTACTTTTGTAGAAAAAATGTTTAGTTAATAATCCAACTAGGCTAAAGCTTTATGTTTACTTACGAGATTTAAAATCCTTTTGTGGTCTTTTTTAATTGATTGATTGTAATTCTCTTTTGGGTACAATGAAATAAAAAAAATATTGCGAAAAATGTTGAATTCATAGATAATACTCGAACAAAGCTCCGTAACAATCGATCAATTGAGCAATGATGCTTGACAATGCGAAGGTCCCGAGTTCGATGTTTGTCTACGACGTTTTGTTCCACTATTGTGGGTGATGTTTCTGAAAGGGTATTGAATACGTTTTTCTGTCTTTTTTTGTATTTCAGTCAAGTTACTGAATACTTCATAGACGTATTTTAAAATGGGATTAGATATGTTTTATGGATGGTAACCTCGCCAATTCAACGCACCATTGCGACATTTTAAGCATTGTGTTGTTGTTACATTGATCCCACGATAACACCAACAATATCTATAGTTAAGCTGACAGCAAGTTATCGCCATTGTTCAGCTCATTCAGGTTTCTGTAGTTCTCGAGATGTTAGCCGTAGAACATCATTAACTTATTTCGATATAAGGTGAACATACATATTTCTTTAGCCGAATGGTTTACGTCGTTGACTTCGGCAACGGTCAGGGGGTTGCAGAGATTTGGACGAGCCCCTTGATAAATAAAAAAATACATACAATATTCTCACATCTAAGCGTTATATACAGCGGTGGGCTGGCAATACGTCAACAAGGGGATCTCTTAGTCTCAAAGCAATTCTCGGTGTTCTGGGGAAAGAGTGAATCTGTTTTATAGTCCTATACAATTGTATGCAATACGTTAATAAGCAATCGATTGTTACTTAATACACTTATAGCATGTAACAATATGCAATTCACCGTAAACTTGTCAATTTAAATGGCTAAAAATGTACTACTGTGTATACAAAAAAAAAAAACAGAGAAAGAGTGATCTGGTTTCTATAGTCCTAATACAATTGTATGCAATACGTTAATACGCAATCGATTGTTACTAATACACTTTATAGCATGTAACAAATATGCAATTTACCGTAAACTTGACATTTAATGGCTACAAATGTACTACTGTGTAACTGAAGCTGTCGTAGATAATATATGTCTAAAATTGCAGTTATATACTATTTTGATCTAAGAATATTGTTTTAATAGGGTAAAAATATCAAATTTGAATCATTCAAATTATGTACACTCCCACAGATTTTGTCACTAACGACCCGGGTTTCGCCTTTCGGCATCTTCAGGCATTCAAGCGCACAGATGAACTTGAACTGACGCTTAGTAAATGGATGTTTCGTGTTTATATATTAAATAAATGTATCACTGAGTCTAAAGCCTAAAGTCTAAATTATAAAAATATCAAGGTATTTCAGTTATACAGTATTTTATATATGTTATACGTTGATAGCTATTTCGGCTTCATCGTCAGAACTAGTTCTGACGATGATTAGTTGGTTCTGACGATGGCGAAAGCCGAAATAGCTATCAACGTATAACATATATAAAAAACTGTAGAACTGAAATACCTTGATATTTTTACCCTATTGAAATGGTGTTCTACCAAGTAAATGCCAAATCAATAAATAATATTGTTTTATTTTTAATTAACAAGGGTCTCGTCTCCCAAACTCCCTCCAGCCCACCCCTGGTTATATAATGTATAAATATGAATTATAATTAAATTTGAGAATGCAGTTATGTACATATGATGTTTTTTTACAAATATGTATAATTATTGTCTATGACAGCTTAAGAATAACGTTTGGAACATGGAATTTGATAGTAAAGAATTGCGCTTATTTCCTTGTCAATACATTTTTCAACTATTGATTTAAACTATATACAATACATTTCATATTATTTAAATATATGGTCTAACACAAATTCGGAATTTTTTATATGATATGATAGACAAACACGTTGACTACATTTCATAAAATTTAAAAATATCATACTTGTTTTGCGCGTTCGTGAATAAAAAAATAAAAATCACTCTTCTTTACTGATTACATGTTTATTAAACGTGACCCCGACCGTTTTCGCTCATCGCTAACATTTTAAACTAATCAGCATTTTCATCAGTTAAAAATGCTCGTGGTGAGTGAAATCGGTCCTGATCATGTTAAATAAATGAGGAATTAGCAAAAAACGTGTTTTGTTTTTTACTAATAAAAAAGTGAAAATCGTATTTAATTATGTAATAAGTAGCTGTGATTATTATTTCTTTTAAATCGACTTGGCCACACAACGTTAATATAAATAACCGATATTAATGCTCCACAAATACATTGTTTTCAGGTCTGACCTTTTTGAATTACTGTTTCAATTACTCATATAAAATCACTAGCTTTTCGATACATTATTATGTCTTGGAAAACAAGTGGTTTTGAGTAAAAAAAGGTTATCCACCATTTCACAAAAAAAATCGCAAAACATAATGGCAACCTGTCACTCATTCTGTGGTAGTTATTTTGGGATCAAATCTATTTTGGTAACGGTTACCTAATTTTAGATTTTATCCACCGTGACGGACATGGGTAATATTTTGATTTAAAATGGTTTTACCTCATTCAAGAATTTTCTGGCACATTTTTTTTGCTTTCACTAAAATAAAAAATGGTATCTTATTTTTTAGGAACGTTTCTAGTAGCTGTGTTTTACTTATTAGCCTTTTGAACGAAATATTTGTTTTCAATTACATTTATGAAAACTTATTTATCTTATTTTTAAATGATTTAGTGACACGAATATGCATTATAAAATTCTACAGGCGATTCAATTAAAATATTATTCAAAATAATAGGAGGTTAAAAACACATTTTTTTAAAAAAATCATGTCTTCACCCTATTTGAAGCATATGTCCTAATGTAACGCTGGAGGGGACACCCGGGTGTCCCCTCCATGTAACGCTCGCCGTTCTAACTCAGGTTCAAGCTTTATTTGCTTATAAGAAATAAAACGTTCTTGTTGGGTTGACTTCTGACTCTGAAGTAGTTGTAACTTTCTTTATTGATTTTCCCAATTATTTATACTAATTTCTTAAATGCTACGTTAACAAAATTCTATATTTTAATTCTATTGTGTTTTCATAATTCGAGGTTTCGTCATTAACAATAGTTTTCATGTTGCATCCATCGATACTCAATATTGTCCACACAGCATAACTTGTACTTTACAGGTTACTCGTGCAGTCATGCTGACTGTGTGTTTTGCCAAATATTGCATATTGATAGCTGACATACATTCTTTAGTTATTTATATACATGATATATATATATATATGGCCATCGTCACACTAATAATGGATGTATCTTAAGAAAAAATCTATAATAACTGTTAAACAGTTCAAACCAATATTGAGAAATGATGCTATGACTTCGAGCGAGACTTAGTCGATGACTGTTAATATGAAATTTAATGCTTGTGAGAACTGCTTGTTACTCAGTTACTAAACCTTTCTCCTTTACGAAGAGAGTAGTGATATAAAATATACGGCTAGAACAGGACTTATGTTAAGCTAATCGCTCTCGGTAAGCGCCAATATTTTGAGATAGGAAAGGTGGGAGGAAATTTTAAGACATCACAAACTAATCGACTAAAAATACCATTGGCACTGCGATTTGAACTCGTGAAATTCGTCTCGGAAGCCAACGACGTTGACCACTGCACCACGGACCGATCGTAAACAACTCAACAATTTATCGTTCTTTACCAAATATTATACTTTACAAAGGTAGAAACGATGCGCAGCAGTTGAAGCAATAAAATTAATTACTGTGTTTTGCTGCCACGCGATCAAATAATTTTAACGCACTTGTAATTTGATACCGAGGCGCGAAGAAAACAGTTGGAGAAACGCAAGTATTTTGGCATTCCAAGATTTCCATTAAAAAGGCATGATTTTAAAAACAAAAAAGAAATAAAAAAGTATTGCCCGCAAATTGCACACAGGTTATCTATCCTTAAATATCAACTGGATAATGTTTTATTGAATTAAGCATATATTTTTATATGCCAGCTGCGTGGTCGAGTATCAACGTCGTTGACCTATAACACAAAGGTCAGAAATCCCAGTAAAATAAGTTTATATAGATTGATTTTTCAATCGATTTATAGATTTGTATTCGAAGGCGTAGCTGTAATCTATGTGATGTCTTGAATTCTTTTTCACTCATCCTATCCTAAAAAAAAACAGGCGTAAAGAGAGCAATTAGTTAGGATTTAGGGATTTGTACAAACATCTATGCCAGTGATGCACAACCTCTACCTTCTAGCGGGCCGCATAAAACAAATTTATCATGGGTTCGGGCCGCAAAGAAAATAATGATTTAAAGTACGCTCAATCCTTTTTTTATACAGAAAAGATGTATTTTCCATGTAAAACAGTCTTAAAAACGTGTAAAAAAGATTAAGTGAATTTAGATAAATGAATAATAGGTTCCATTTTATTATTTTGACCGTGTTATTTAGAAAATAAATAAGCCATGCAAAAAAAAGATCATGAGTACTTGCTTATTAAAAATCATTTCATTGTGAAATATTTATGTTTCATCTATATGCAATTCATGAGTTAATGCGTTCATGGTCTTTGCTAATTTTTAACTATTTTTTTAATTTGACATAATATTTGTAAGCCTGTTTCTATGAACCGATTTATTATCCTTCTTTGAAGAAAAACCTTGCTTAAATTTGTTTAATAAATGTTTTACGTGAAAAAAGTATGTTTGAGAAAGAGATTTAAGGGCCGCCACAAAATTCAAAAAGGGCCGCATGCGGCCCGCGGGCCGCGTTTGTGCATCACTGATCTATGCCTTCGAACAGAAATCAATTGAAAAAATGCTGTTCGTACTGAAACCTTAACCAGTGAGATTCGTTACGGATGTCTTCGATGTTGACCACAGCGCCGACAAAAGTTTACTATTTTTAATCTTTATTTTTTTGTAAATGTCGAGTCCATGGCACAGTGGTCAGCGTTGGTGGTTTCCATGCTGGAACTCACGGGTTCGAATCGCAGTACAAACAACATATTTTCAATCGATTTTCCAATTTCTGTTTGAAGACATGGATTTTTTTGTTGTCTAAAAATCCTATAAAAATAACAAACAGTTCTAGTAGAAAAACTCCAGTTGAGATACCTTCATTAGAAGGCAATAGGTTGGAACATAAAACACTACAAATGCATAATTTGACAATAATTAAGTTTGTATATTTTCAATTGGTTTCATTGATTTATCGACACTTATACATATTTATTGGATACTGAGAAGTTTCGTTTTGAGTGTTGCGTTTTTGTGTGCCATTTATACACAATTTTTTTTTTGCTTCTTTTCAATCGTGTTTGCAGAAAACACGCGTTGTGACGCAATAGGATGTTGCCAGTTGACTGCGAACAACTCACATTATTATAAATAACACCAAATTTATTTATATACACCTTACAGATTTGAACTTGGTATTTTAAAAGTAATCTACATTTATATTTATGTATTGATTAAAATATGTAGCTTTATTTTTGTCAACTCAAAAAGATACATACTCTACATCAGGGTTTCTCAACGGTGGGCCATGTGGCCCCAGCGTGTTCTAATGGGGTAACAGAGATTTACTTTCGTTTTGGGGAGCCACAACACAGTTTGGGGGGGCCACAGATATTGATAAAGCGATACAGGGAAGAGCATAATGGCGGACGTCGTGCAGCTATTTTTTGTAAATCTGTAAATAAAATAAATTACTGGCATTCTAGATTCAAATTTATCGGAAGAGCTATAAAAAAGGGTGGGTTTTTGAAATTATAATTTTCATGGGAAGACAAAACAATGGTATGATGGCACAGAAAAATAAAGACACACCAAAAAGGTTGAGAAACACTGCTCTTCATACTTTAGACATTCCTCGTGAGAGATACTGAACGTTGTACTTAGTGCTTGTCGGTTTTTTAGCTAAATTTGTGACATTCGAAAACCGGGTTTTCATCTTCGTAACCGATATTGCCGATTTTTCACATAAACGAGTCTATAAACAAAAGGACAGAAAATTTGGATCTTTTATTTGATGGCTTAAAGGCCATATGCCCCACATCATTACCCAGCGAAAGGGTATTTTCGATATCAGGAACTTTTGTTACAAAACGCTGGAATCAGTGGACGCTTTGTGTTTTCTTAAATAATATTTTCTGAGGAGTACCACCAAATAGTTTCTTGTTGCGTATTACTATGTATATAAATAAACAACATATAAAAAAATATCTTTTTTCTCTATTTTAATTGAATTATTATTTTTTTGTAAAACTTCGAAAACCGGATAAAACCGGTTTTCGAACAATATTGACATTCGAAAACCGGTTTTTTCAAATGTTGGTTTTTGTATAAGCCCTAGTTGTACCGATCACCACACTTCGTCAGTTGTCTTGATAATAAAAAATTCTTTTTAAATTGTTACAGAAGTAAGATTTTGCTGATTAATTATATTATATAATACTATAATGTTTTATGGAAACCTAATTGAAAAATAAATTAACCTTTTTTTTTTACTGAAAAAAGTAAAATACTTGTTTTTATTTAATTTCACTTATTTTAATAACGATTGGGACTAGTTTTTCATAGTCCATACGGTTCATGATGATGATACAAAAAAGTGTTTTTTTTTGTTTTTTATACACTACCAATTTTATTTTATTTTACCATGTCCCCTCCCAATGTGGAGCATATGGACTCCTAATGAAGTTTATCTCAACAGAAGTTTTTCTACGGGAACTGCTTGTTACTCAGTTGCTCAACCTCTCTTTTTCCGAAGAGAGTAGGAATAGAAGGATAGGGCTAGGACAGGACTAGTGGTTAGCTAATCGCCCTCGATGCGGCCCCGTTCATAGGATAAGATGGGTGGGAGGGGAGAATTCAAGACATCACATACATCCATGCCTGCCAATAATCGACTGTAAACTTTTATTTCGAAGTTTTATTTCGAATAATTGTACTTAACAGGAAAGTACTGGTATTGAGTTTTCTTGATTCCTATATTTAACTAAAATAATAAAATGTAGTCAGAAATAAGAGTTCGTCTCTGTTAAAATGAAATAGTAATAATTTCATCGATCGCGTGTCGTTCGCTTTATCAAACACATCCGAAACGACTGAGCAATACACGAAAACGAAACGTTCCTTACTTATTGATTTAGGGCTCGAGCCTCGGTGGCCAGTGTTAAAATTTCATTTTTTTTTTTGTTGGATTGCGGCATATTCTTCACAGTAAATGTTATCTTAGCGGTGGGCTGCCAGTACGTTAACAATGGGTTTGCTTAATCTCAGAGCGGTAGACAGTTTGGTCTACCTTGGATGTTTTGTATGCTGAGACTACAATCTATATAAATTACAGTTCTTAATTGTAATTTACTGATTTATAACCACCAACTTGAGAAAATGCTTCAATTTGTATTGATTTTAATTTTATTTTGTTTTTAATCAACAAATTTAATAAGCAGGTATCTCCTTCATTCACTTGATAGATTTCGACTATACAGTCAGCGGTGGGCTGCCAATACGTTAACAAGTGGCTCGCTTTATATTAAAGCAATTCTCTGTGTTCTGGGGAAACAAGTGAGTTTTTTTATCACTCCGATGGAATACTTAAATAAGCAATCAATTGTTGTTTAATACACTTATAATATAGTCGCCCGCTTTGGTCTAGTTGGTAAGAGCTTGCTCTACCGATCATGGGGGTCCGGGTTCGATTCCCGGTAAGGTCAATGTCAAATTGGATTTTTTCAATTTTAATTTGAGATCTAAGAAATGGGTGTTTGTGAAGTCAATTCTCCTTGAGTTAATCTCATGTGACTTTCAAAAATTCTCATCGAGTATATCTCGTATGATATGATTTTAAAATATTTGACGCATTGGCGTAAGCTGTAATGTCAAATATTTTTTTTTTATAAAAATTAAAAATTAAAAAAAAAAATGTAACAGTATGCAATTTAATGTAAACTTATGAATCTAAATGGCTAAAAAAGTACTACTGTGTGTACTGAAGCTGTTGTAGATATAAATAATTCAGAAATTGCAGTTGTATACTAATATGATCTATTTTTTCTCTTAAATCAACAAAGGGCTCGCCGGCCTTAGTAAAATCTAACAAGGGGATCGCACGAGCCCCTCCGAGCCCCCTCCAGCCCACCCCTAACTTCATTCACTTGATAGATTTCGACTATACAGTCAGCGGAGGGATACCAATACGTTAATTACGTTAATACGCTTTATATTAAAGCAATTCTCGGTGTTCTGGGGAAACAGTGAGTTTTTTATCACTCCGATGGAATACTTAAATAAGCAATCAATTGTTGTTTAATACACTTATAATATATAACAATATGCAATTTACCGTAAACTTATCAATGTAAATGGCCAAAAATGTAGTTCTTTGTGTACTGAAGTTTTCCTAGATAAATCAGAAATTGCAGTTATGTACTCATTTGATCTTAGAATATTGTTTTCTCTTAAATTAACAAGGGACTCGCTGGCGTTATTAAAATTTTACAAGGGGCTCGCGCGAGCCCCTCCAAGCTCCCTCCAGCCTACCCCTGTATATATTAGATCAAATATATCCACTGACCCTCTAATATGGTCCGAATCAATGTCTTATATTTATGGATATCTTTCCCATATTCACTAGCCGGTACTCTCATTGTGTTGGACATTGGATGGCGTATCGAGTTTTATTGCGCTTCTCCACTGCGGGCGGCAAGACGTATGGGCCCAACTTTTGATCCCGGCCCGCGACTCCTTTTTATTTACTATTTATGACTTCGCATCACGCATAGACGCCATATTCGCTCAGCCATATACCCGCTGAAAGAATGCCAGGGGTTTTGCAACCGATGTCTTCTACAATCATTATTTTAACAGTATTTTGCAAAATCATTTGGGTTCTTGAACGTATGAAAATGCTGAATGTTCCAAAAAGTGTCAAAAAATGAATGAATGTACAAAATTTGGGCGGTTAAAATTTAATTCATTATTTAACAAACATTATGTTTAGCATTAGACCATAGACTATTTAGAACTACTTTTAGGGTGTTCACTGGCAATACTTAGTGGAAAGGCATTATATTAAAAAATAAACACAATATTCATTTGTACTTATTTCCACTTTTATTTAGCAAGATCAGGACCGGTTTCGTTCATGACAAACATTATCAACTGATAATGGAAATAAGTACAAAGGAATATTGTGTTTTTTAAACATGTGGAACTAAATTGATTTTTTTATATTATTCTATAAACTCTTCTAATTGTAGATAATGCGTCTCTCTTCAATGATACATTCGAGGTTCATTATCTGATTAGCAACAGTATAGAGTAGTGGAATATTACGTAAATTATAATCATTTATAATTATTAGTCAATCCAATGCTTTAACCCTCCAAGGACGAGCGTGACCATATGGTCACAGTAAACACCGTTGTCTATTGATCCCACTATTCATTCTTTTTCTACCTGAATATCGCTGCTTTTGCTCATATTTGGTTAAGAAGGGTACAGACTTCAGTTAATCATCAGCCGTGGGGACAGAAACGACCAACAAAAAAAAGCAACATGCGATTTTTTGAATTTTTGAAACTTTTTAAACTGTTGGTTATTTTTTTATCTAAACATCAAATTATTTACAGTTTTTTTGCTAATATATTTGTATTGATCTAAAGAGGTCAAATTGTAAATATTTTTAAAAAATTCACGTTTAGCTATATTTCAACTCCGAATGTTTGCGTGGCCATACGGTCACGCTAGTCTTTACTACTGTCCGTACACAATATTACACGGTAATAAAAGGATATGCATGACCATATAGTCATGCGGGGTTTCTATACAACGACTTTGCGTTTTTTTTTTTTTTAATTTTTACTAGGAATAAAAGTTATCCGTGATTTCAATATGGCCAAAAAAATATTTTTTATTATCGGAAAAAAGCTCTCGTCTCTGGAGGGTTAACTCGAATCACTTCCAATAATAAACTTAGATCAGGAATTAAAGGGTGAGGGGCAAGGGTTTTTCTTCAAATTCTCTGGAAACGAAACCAGATATGGATATCCTATAGGATATCCTGCCACCTTTTGGCTTATAACTTAACTTTTAAGTACATACATATTACATGTTCAAAAAACTGTTGAATTGTTATTTATTTGGTAGAACTCTATTGTAATAAAGTTAAAAATAACAAAGTATTTAGTGCTACGCTGATAGTTTTGATGACGACATACGCCAAAATAGCTATAAACAAATTTTATAAAAAAATCGTAGAACTATACATTTTGCTATTTTTAACCATACTATATTGCTTGTTATTTCTACCGTAGTATAAAGGCGTATATTTACGCTTTATAAACATGTAATTCATCATTTATTTTTTAAAAAATAACAATCAAAACCGAGCGCCGAAGTAATGCAACGGAACAAAAAAAAACATTTATATTTCACTATCGCGGTAAAATTAAATTAATAACTTAACAGTTAGGTGTGCTTAAGTAACATGTGTTTTCTCGGCCAGGAAAATGTAAACGAGTCTTAACACGCCTGCCCCGGGTTCGAATACCAGCGGGGAGCATGCAGACATGAATTAACTGCCTTATTTACAATTTCATTAACTTGAAGCCTACTCCGATGCAATGCCAGAATCCATTCTGCACGGTACTCGGCTGAGGATTTATTTCCATTGATATTGGTGCCGTAGTCCAGTGGAAATGTATCCGTGGTGAAATAACCGATCACTTTGTGAAGTTAAAGTGTTCACGTTTTCTCTCGTGTATACTGTAACTAGCTAAATGTACTATTTTTAAGTTCATACTTTGACTGTTATATTGACATCGGGCTACGAACACTGCCATATGTATGACGAAATATACTATAGTAAAATTTTTAATATCTGAGAAATTAAATTTCCCTACCTTAGATCGCAAGAGTAAAATATTCTAAGATTAACGCTGAAATAGGCACTGACTATTCTTTTCACTCCAATTACACGTTTCAAGTGTTTTTTTTAACTTTTTTAATTAAAAAAATATTTGACATCACAGCTTACGTCAATGCGTCAAATATTTTGAAGTTGAAAGATCATACGAGATATACTCGATGAGAATTTTTGTAAGTCATATGAGATTAACTCAAGGAGAATCAATTTCACAAACGCTCATGTCTAAGATCTCAAATTAAAATTTAAAAAATCCAGTTTGACATTGACCTTACCGGGAATCCAACCCAGACCCACTTGATCGGCAGAGCAAGCCCTAACCAACTAGAACACAGCGGGCGACTAAGCTGCCGTAGATAATGACTTATTTGATCTGAGAATATTGTTTTTTTTTAATTTAACAAGGTACTGGCCGGCATAAGTCAAATTTAACAAGTGGCTCGCCCAAACGTCTTCAATCCCCGTTCAGCCCACCCCTGTTTATAGGCACCCTTTTCTTGTATTTATATTTACATGTAAAATAATAAAGAACCATCCACTTATATACAATATTCACGAAACTTAATAGGCGTCGTAATGTTTGGTTGAAATTTGAAACTTTGTTTTTCAACTTAGTTACTCACCAAGTAATGAGAATAAACAAGAAAAACTTTTCCTTTGATTGAAGTTCATTGGATACATCACAAAGTTAAATTTAATTGAACTAACCTTTACCTTCCGTTTTAAGCAACTTAACAGTTCGACTTCTGACCACTGATCGCTACATATTTGAAATAAATAAAAAAATATACACTATAAAAGCAGTCCTGGTCGATGCCTACAGTGCTTTTTCACTATTATGACTTATTATGATAGGACAATGCCTTAGATTCGCTTTAAACCGAAACCAGTTCTGCTCAACAACCCACCATAGATTTTATGTTTCGTATAAAATTAATAAAACATGTAAAAACGACCCTTATGAAAATACAGTGGTGGATTAAGCACTTTGGAGGCCTCAGACGCAATAAATTTTGAATACCCTGCTTTTTGAATAATATAAAAGTGCTGCAAACCTCATCGTAGAATAATAATGAATATTGAAAACTGAAATTAAAATGTAAGGTTTTATATAATATATGCTATCTTCGATGCCCCCAAGATTTGGAGGCCCCAAGCGCGCGCCTCTTGCGCTTATAGGATAATTCGCCACTGTGAAAATGACTGTCTTTGGTTGACTTTTTTGTTTATTAATGTGTATATGTATGTATGCGCATATTTGTGTACATGTATGGATAAAGTATGTGGGTAGGTATAATGTGATTTGCAAATGTTTGCATATTGAGACCCCGTGAACTGGCTTCACTAAAGGTTTCTCACCTCCGTAGCAATCACGCTCTTTCGTCGGTAAACAAATTACCAAAATATTAGCAATAAAGGAGACTCGAAGAACTTTGACGCTAACACGCCCTGGTACTTAAAGCTTCATAAATTTGATATTAAAAACCGAGTTTTTTAACATAATTGCAGCTTTTGTCTCTTAAGAACAACTTTATTTCCCACCACCATCCGTTGTGTATATGCAGCCAAAGTTTTGTGACCACTTTCCACGCTGTGGACAGAAAAAAAGAGTCTACTTCTTACATTTATGGCCCTAGCAGAACTGCAAGGGTCTGGTTTAAAGTCATTTGCTATTGGCTTGAAAAAATTCCGGATTCAGCTCTTGGGTAGCCCCAGCTGCAATATTATTTTAAGGCAGTATTTTGGGAAGCAAAAAAGCATCGCAAAGTTTATTTTAGATTTTCATTATTTTATCTTATTATTATCTATAGGTCAAAAACATTCAGATAGAAGCAAAAAAAATTGTTGCATGACAATGTAGTAAACTAAAAACACTTGTGGAATTTTTTAAAGATTTTTATGAAAAATAAATGTTATGTTAACTTTTCCTTATTCCTAAATCTACTACTGAGAGGCCCTTAAGATTTGCCATTGACCAGAATTATAAAGTATCTAATGGTAATTTTCATTCATTGTTTTTAGACATCTATCTGATGGCGATGGGTGAGAGAGAATTATATACGTCAGACCTTAAAAAACCCATACATTGATCAATTGAAAATCAATTTCTATAAGTTTCCGTATATGGCTTAAAATCTGTGAAAGCCGCAACCAAAGGGCATGACGTTAACCACTTGGATACAGATAGGCTAGGATAAATTTCCTTTCCTTTTCGCACATTAAAAAATCATATCAAAGCTCATCTTCAAAAAATCGCCTCATTGCAGAAGTATCTATTTGCCCAAAGCTTGGGTATAGGTTATTAATGTACCTATATTGTGGTACTTAGGTTGGTACTTAGCCAGTACTTTTAGAGAAGCGTAACGACCAAAGGAACGTAATCCTACAAAGGGTGTCCAAAACAGATTCCCACATCCAGTTAGCATTCTAAAGCCATCGGTCCGCGAGCTCGAAAACGTCGTTCAAAAATACTATCGTCATTTGGCATGCAATACCGCGTTAGCAAAGGTTTAATTAAAGCCATTTTTTTACTTTATTTTGAATACAATTTCATGATCTAATTACTAATATAATCAATATATTTATTATTCACTAAAAAAACTCACCGGTTCTTGTACATTAAAAATGTACCAATATATTTTTTAATCCATGTCCGCTCCCAATGTGGAGCATACGACCTCCTAATAGAGGTATCTTTACAGAAGTTTTTTTTACTAAAACTTTTTGTTACTCGGTTGCTCAATCTATCTTTTTAAAAGAGAGTAGTAAGAATATAATAATAATGCTAGAACAAAACTAGTTGGTTAACTAATCGCTCTCACTACGCAAACTTACTAAAGGATCAGATGGGTGGGAGCGAATTTAAACTTGAATTACAATTATTAATTTAAGAAAATTGTGCGGTTGTGTCCGGAATAATTTTGCGTGATGGAATTCGTTCACTTTCTTAACTTGCCAAATACGTATCTAAAATCAAGGAGTGTGATAAGAAAATAACTGAATGTAGATAAGATTTATTTTTCTCAAAGCATGGTATTCAAAATGTTTTATTTATTCAAAATATTATTAAAAACAGCATCAATTTTGCTGACCATCATTTTTCTCTTAAATATTTACCAAATTAAGATGATTATATGTATTCATTTTAATAACATACTCTCAAATGATCAGTGTCATTCCACCAAATATCCAAAGCAGCAGTATGTACATATTTTTAAAATATGTTCAATATATACACATGATTACTACAACTTTTGATGTATGTCCTATAATTTATTTGTTTGCCATCACTGCAATAAGACGCAGAGAGCCAAAGCCTTTGTACAGTGATTTTATTAATTCAAGTAATAATTAAACATCAATCCCAGCTCGATTATATATCTTAATCTGACCAAATAATAATACATACAGTCAACGCGGGTAACTTTGGCACAGCTCTGAGGGTTGCTTGTATTTTTATAAATTACAGTTACAGTTATGTGTGGTATAATTTATAAATTACAATTACAGTTATGTGTGGTATAATTTATTACCAGCGAGTTCTTAGATTCCGTTTCATCGACTTATGTAGCAACGTTTTGTCAGTTTATCTGTGAAAAAGATAATCATTTTTTGGCCCGTTACATTATAAATTATATCAAGTTTATCATTATTACACATTTTTCAAAGAATCACTGTATTTGATTATAGTAATATGCAGGGCTCTTTCCCATTTTTCCATCGTTTTCCCATATTCCCATTTTTAACGCGGTGGAACGGAGTTCCGGCACTTTTTCTCGACATTTTTAATGTTTCAAATCAACATTAGAAAATATTTTTTTTAATTAAAAACTTTTGTTTTCGCTGTTTGTTACCATCTACGATTCCTTTCGAGTGTTATGTGGTGGGGGTCGTAACATTCATTAGTTAATATCATAATACAAAACAATACCCGGTCCATATAACTACACTGTGACCAGAACCAATAGCCTAATACTTGAAGTATTGTTTTTTTTAAAAAGAGAGATCGAATAATAAGCAGTTCTCGTAAAAAAACTTCTCATGTGAAACCTCAACTAAAAAATCCATATGCTCCACATTGGGAACGGACATGTATAAGATAAAAAAAAGATTGGCAGGAAATGAGTTCCGGCACTTTTATTTTCCAAAAAAAATCATTGATAATATGTATGTGTGTATGTCACGTTAATTCATCGTATTTATATCGTTAATAGAGTCATGTTCTTATTTCATCGAGTTATCAATCAAAGATTTTTCTACTTCGTGGGATTTTAAAGAAAATCGCTGATTGAAAACTCTAACAACGTGTATGCACTACAAAATAATAGCTCTAATACCAAAATTCCATAATACGACATGTCCCTTAATTACAGTCCCGCCTCGCTCAGCTAGCTCGAAAAGCTAGCATACGTGCTCTAGTAGCGTTCAGATCCAAACAACACTGACATAACAATGTCAATTAAACATACCGCCGTGGAACACGCGACCATTGTTTGTTTAAAACAATGGACGCCTTTCCCTCGCAAATTATTTATTATTAATATCGGCGAGGGTAGAATACGTGTGCTCCTTTTTAAACAAGCAAGCTTAAACGTTTTAAAAATAAACAAAATAATTTTGTTATTTTCTGTAAATATGTTCATTTTCATGTTAACGTTTGGCTTATTCAGCGTTTTTATAATAAATTTCTAAAAGTGAAACTAAGGGATTCGATAAAAAGTGAAACAAATAAACAATATTGATTTAATATAAAATAAAAATAACTTAGATTATTCCACGTATTGTGTTACAAAATGTGACACGTGATTCGCTTCTTTCAGAGGCATCCTCAGACAACCACAGAGGATGCCTCTGAAAGAAGCGAAACACGTGTCACATTTTGTAACACACTACGTGGAATAATCTAAGTTATTTTTATTTGATAATAAAATGAACTTCCACAAAGTTACCGACGAATCCATCCAAAGTATTAATATTGATTTAAGCTATTAAGATACATTTATGTTATGGTGTGATAAAAATGAAGGGATGAAAGAAGATTTTTTTCTTAATTCTAGGGCCGAATTATCATTATTTTTCCAAGTCAAAGTAGGACTTTTCAAATTCATTAAATAAATTTCATCTATATCCGTAAATCCTACGGAAATAAAACGTTAATACATAAAAAAAAATATATGAAACTAAAACTTTCAATTTTTTTATTTATCATTTACCATTCCCAAAAAAACTGTGTAATAGCTTTAAAAAATACACGCTTTTTGAATTCCAATATTTTCTAGAATATAGTTATTTAAGAGGATATGTCATATGCAAGTATGCTGAAATCTATTTTCCTCATCGTAAAATGCCGTGATACTTTAAAAGCTTATTTTAGTTTCCATTATTTTGACACTAAACAATAGTATGCTTTATTTTATACTTACGCAACGAAAGCTTCAAATCGCAAGCTTTATCTATTTCCCCCTTGAGCCGGCCACATACCTACACTGCGAAGGTTAAACGAAGCCTCTCACGCACCGACGCTGAAAAATCCGACGCCGATATTTAAGATGGCGCCGACGCATGCCTGCGGGCGAGTGGAAAACAAAACAGCGTCTCTACGACCCCTACAGCTTTTTTGTTTGTTCGATCTGCAGCGCCATTGGGGGTGGCGGTATCGCAGAATATGTTCCAATTAAATCGGATAGTAAAACGAGGTAGCTAAATATCTATGATATTTAGACAGGACAGACTGGTTACCAAATATATTAAAGGGAAATGGTTTAGTATTATAGTAATGATTGAAGCGAAGTTTACCTTTATTATTTAGTATATTTATTGGTAAAAATAAACACGTTTTTCTTTAGTAATTCCACGATTTTATAAAATGAAAAGTTTCAGTTTTGTTTATTGCATACACAATAAACTACCCAGTTTAAACATTTTTATGTTATTTAATATCAATTTAAATAATCACAACCGTCTACAATTTTTTTTTACCATGTCCGCTCCCAATATGGAGCATATGGACTCCTAATGGAGTTTATCTCAACAGAAATATTTCTACGAGAACTGCTTGTTACTCGGTTGCTCAACCTCTCTTTTTCCAAAGAGAGTAGGAATAGAAGGAAAGGGCTAGGACAGGACTAGTGGTTAGCTAATCACTCTCGATACGGCCCCGTTTATAGGATAGGATGGGTGGGAGGAGGGAATTCAAGACATCACATATATCCATGCCTTTGAACAGAAATTCATAAATCGATTGAAAAATCAATTTATAAAACTGCCCGTACCAGTATTCGAACCCGTGCCCTCCGTAGTGGTAGCCAACGATGTTGACCACTCGACCACTCAGGCGGCAAATCTACTCAGTCTACAATTGATACAAATTAATCAAATTTAACTTTTACTTAAAAATATGCAATGCACATAAACATGATTGTATTTCAAAGTGAAAAAAAAAACATTTTGCTATTAAGCTCACTTTACTTCTCTTCTCTTGCTAATAGTCGTTGTATCTCATAAATTACAAAATATTCCATTATAATTCAACATAATTTACATATCGAATGAAAATTCTTTTCAGAAATGTATCAATGATTTGATTTTGAATCAAATCCTACCCGAGATACAAACCCAGATCCAGCTCTCCACATGTATTGTGCTAGGGGTTTACTGTGGCAATGTCGGCCGATATTATCCAATATAATCAGAGGGCTGTCGGTAGCCTGAGGCCCTAACGACTGTGCGTACTGTATGTACTCAGCATAGTTCTGGAGAGATTGTAGATGGCGATGCGTGTTGCTGATTACAGCAATTCTATTGATAACTGACCGGCATCCTCATGTGCGCATCCATACTCCTTACTTTGTAGTCCAAAGAACTTCGTTTGACATGCATCACCAATCGCAAAGACAATTTATTTCGCAAACAATTAGTTAGTCACTTGCAAGTCCGTCGCAGTGTCAATTGAACGCGAGGACAATATATCGCACGCATAATTAATAGCACACGGGCTAAGGCATCCAAATACCCGTCCAAATGATTTTTTCCCGGTTCTTGAGTATTTTTAATACGTTTAAGTATACGAGCAGGGCCGGCGCCACCATACAGGCGAAATAGGCAACCGCCTCGAGCGCAAACCATTAGGGAGCGCATAAATGAAATATTCAAATTATTATTATAAATACTCTAATAATAAGGTTTATTTTATTTTTTCGTTTGTATTTGTTTTTTGTAATTGTACATTGTTTTAAATATAATTCGAAAAAGTGAGGTTGAGCGACTAACAAACAGTTCACGTAGAAAAACTTCTGTTGTGATACTTCCATTAGGAGACCATATGCATCATATTGGGAGCGGATATGGATATATAAAAAAATATGTCTATGGTCCCAAGCTATTTTTTTTTCATTATTTCGATAAGAAAATGAAATGATTTGTTAAAAAGGGGGCGTGCCAATAATCGTTGCCTGGGGCGCCAAATAACCTCGCGCCAGCACTGTATACGAGTAAGTTTAATAACTTAAATTTGGTTGCGAGTATTTT
The DNA here is from genome assembly GCA_031772345.1 of Himalopsyche anomala. Taxonomy (NCBI): domain Eukaryota; kingdom Metazoa; phylum Arthropoda; class Insecta; order Trichoptera; family Rhyacophilidae; genus Himalopsyche; species Himalopsyche anomala. Next base: position 7,172,538 of record CM062829.1, read on the forward strand.
AGGCGAATATACAGGTAGACCTCTACTTTCGCAGATTCTACTTTCGCACAATTCGCTATTTCGCACAAATGAAAGTGAGAATGAAGAAAAAGAAAAAATTATCAAGGCTTTGACGATAAAAAATATGAACGAAACTTGTATTCATCTCGATACATTTTTGAATATCATGGAAGAATTTGATCCCAATGGAGAACGCATTTCTCAAGTGCGTAGGGCGATCCATAAAAGCACTGCATGTTACAGAAATCTCTATTAAGAAAATAAAAAAATAGTAAAATACAACTAAATCTTGACAAGTTTAATAAAAAAATATAATTTATATCAAAACATAAGTAAATTTTGATAAATAAAAATTTTAAGGAACAATTTTTGGTGCTTTTTTTACATCCCTCTACTTTCGAACATTCAACATTCGCACACATTTTCAGAAACCAATTATGTGCGAAAGTGGAGGTCCGCTTGTATTATCAAATGAGGGGCTTGTTATCGAAAACTCATTATTTAAATTTTTGATATTTTGATGATTTTTTTGGATATCAAATTAATGGAGCTTTAAGTACCAAAGCGTCAAAGTTTTTCGAATCTTCTTCATCGTTAATGTTTTGGAAAATTGTATTCCTTTACTATTGATGCTGATGGAAGGGCGTGATCGCTACAGAGGTCAAAATCTTCAGTGAAGCCAGCTCACAGGGACTCCATATGCATTCATTTTCAAATCACATTCTATATGCGTCCCCTCATAGTATATAAGAATTATATCCTTGAAAACAAAAGGATTTTTGAAAATAAAGTAAAAATGTTACCTTATCTTACACTACTTTCCATATTTTCTACATCTTTTGCGTGTTATCAACAAAAATGTTGAGTAAATCCTTAATGAAGATAAAAGCATATGTTTACAGTAGAGAGAATCTTTCATGTTGGAAAATTTTCGAAAAACCAACAGTAAATGCGGGAAAACGATGGATGCGACAACGATAGATCGGGGATCCACTGTATTGCTAGTAAGCCGCTTGATCAAAATACTTAATACAGAGTCTAGTAAAAGAATATTCTCCACGAATACCATGCAATAGAATCACAACGCCCCCGCGCGGCTCCGAACCCTCTGTTTGCCGGCTGCCTGCGGTGGTTAGTTATCCGCGAGACCGCTGAGCCACGTGTGCGGCACGTGACATCCCCACTCCTCCCTGAATAACGCGTATTTATTATATTATTTCGACTTTGGAACGTGATTTTATTAATAAACTAAAATTAATTTGACATTCAAAGCATGAAGTTCATTGGAAAAGACTGATTTCGCTAACCTTTTGAAGACAAGTAAAAACTTAATTTCGGTGTCGTTGACATCAATTATAAGAAGAAAATTTTCAATGTTTTATTTTTATAAATAAATCTTTTAATTTAACATTTTTGTACACGATTTATTTATATCACTCTGTACCTCTAGAATTCCCGATCACCCGCCAATTGCTTTGCTTCTTCCCTTGACATACCTGCATCCTTCGGTTTCTCTGAATGTAATATTTTTATTCTATGGATGGAAAACCACAGTCTTCCCGAATGCCGGAATCCCACTGGTCGGAAGAAGAGTCAAATCAATTTAAAGCTTTTTGAAGGCATCGGAGGACGTGCTCAAACCAGTTCTAATGTTCCAGTTTCCTTAACTCAGAGTTTCTCGAAAAAATTTACGCAATGTGCCACCATTCACAATCATAAAGGGAAGCTGTCAGTTAAGCGTTGAACAAATGGCCTTTTGTTTTGACCGCGACAGTTGGATGTACCAGATAGTCCCCACCAAATTATATATGGCTAAGAGAATAGTAAGCTTTTCTTGCTACCGTCTTCCGCAATGTGCTTGGTGAAGTATCTGAAGCATTCGACGTTCTTGATGGTCTGTCCCGCGCTGGGATGACTTGAGATGTCAGGTTTGGTAGCACATTACATTGGTCTTGCTTGTGTTTACATACATATCAATGCGACCGTAATACATTTCTAACAAGTGATAATCTCAATTTTATTAGAACCTAGACACTAATAAAGGATGGTCTCTAATACTATTAAGTATGCGGCTATGTTTATTGTTGTTATATTCGATATGTCAAACGTCAAAAATTAATATTTTTAAATCGTCTGATTAATCATGTTCATTTATTGTACGTATTAGAGCACGGGTTCCCAACCTATGGGTCGCCAACTTTTTTCGATTTTGAATTTGAAAAACGAAAACTTAAACTACAGTCAACTAAAATTACCTTATTGAAAAAAACTTCTTTTTTCAATTGCATCTGGGCCACGGGTCACATGACTTTTATAAAAAGGGGTCGCCACCCGAAAAAGGTTGGAAACCTATGTATTATAGTGATTGTAATGAAATATGCCTTATTACATACAAATTGACAAGCTTGCGTTATTTTTGACAGTTTGTTTAAAAATAGCCTCTTCCTCACTCACTCTTCTCGTTTTTATTGGTCAAATAAAACATAAACGATCGAAAATAATAACAGTAAACATAGCCGCAATTATTACATTTAAGTTGTATCAACCGTAAAAACCAAATACAAAAACCATCTTGAGTATTAACGACCTTCTTTAATTGGATTATCACATAATCGGGATTGGGATTAGTTCACCGAGGAGTTTGAAATCCTCGATTCCCTATGCTTTTTCCTCAGATTATCTGCAAACCTTGTTTTTTTTTTTAGCTCACCGAGGAATTTGAAGTCCCCGATTTGGTATACTTTTCCCAGAATTGTCACTAAACCTCGTTTTTTTTTGAAATCTACAATTTGTCAATTTCGTCTGACTTTTCGGGATTTACACAAAATTACTCAATCCCGAAATGTTAATCCCGGGATTTTGGGATCAGAAAATTGAACGGGATCCCGACTCCCGGGATTGGATGCCCTAATTGCAACTCCATCAAAAGATTTTTTTCATCCGAAATATGAAGTCGAATATAATATTAAACGGTAGCGGAACATTGCATATGCCAAGAATAATTTTAATTTTGCGACTACTATTGAATTTTTATGAACCCACGGTGGACGCTCAGTCGCTGAGCGAAAGTGCACATTAAAAAATAATCACAACATTTAAGTATTACTTTTTGTCAACATTTTTTTCTATAATTAATAATACTTCAAAAATAGAACATAAACAATAATATTATTATTATGTAATTTAAAAAGCGAGAAACCGGCTGTATCCAATACTATATTTATTTTTAATGGCCGAAACTAATTTGTGGTTTCGTTTTGCTATTATTCATTTATTTATTTTCCTCTCCGACTCTCGATTGTTTTTTTTTGCCGTTTCACAAAACTAAAAAACAAAAAAACTTCATTTGAATATTCATAATTCATGAGGTTGGCGATAGTGTGCGTAATGAGGCTCACTTCAGAGATGATTAGGTAGCCATCTGTCGGCGAAAAACTGAACTATATTCGTGAAGGGAGAGAACTTACGTGGTCATTTTTTCGTATTATACACTGGATGTTTAAAATAGACTTTTTATTCTTGTAATCCAAGGGTGGACAAAACTTACTGTCAACTGAAACAGTCATTCATTTTTAATGTAACAAATACCTGCAATGAGCTGTCAATAATTTTCAGACCCTTTGTTTATCTGCGTTGTGTTGAATGCAGGGCTGTAGAGTCGGAGTTGGAGTCGGAGTCGTGAAAAACAAGCGGCTCGAAAATTTAAAAAATATATATGTATGTGTATTCAAGCCACAACAGTCCATGGTGTTGACATTGCATGTTTGGCTGACTAAAGATGATTTGATGGACATTTGATGGATATACAAGTTAAAATAAAATTATTAAAAAAATCTTTGGAGTAGGAGTCGTCTTTTTTTACACAACTCCACAGCCCTGGTTGATTTTAATAGTCTTTATTTAACGTCGAAGCAGTTTTGAGTAATATGTATTACTAGCTGTAAGCCCGTTGACCTCAACGGCGGGATTTTTGTTGCATTTTTAAGTAGTAGCACAAATTTCGTGAATTATTTAATTTTTGGAATAATGTTTAAGTTTGCTAACAATCATTTTTCGTATTACCAGAAATTTCGTAAATTATTTAATTTTTGGAATAATGTTTAAATTTGCTAACAATTATTTTTCGTAGTAGCAGAAGTTTCGTAAATGATTTAATTTTTGATCAGCTCCAAAAAATCTTCGCCCAGCCCTACAATTATAGCTTCAAAAAATCGAATCAGTAATAATCTGTTCGAAATAAGCCCTTATCATTGGGTGATCGCGGACAATCATACGGACATTATCGACTATTAATATATAGATGTTAGCATTTTCTTAATATAAACAATGCAAAACCTTTGATTAACTTATTTTAGATATTAAACGAGGTAAATGCTCTGGTTCCGAATGAAACATTCATTGTATTTTATTCCTTAAAACACAGTTTTTATCACGTATACAAATGCTTTTTTTGAACTGTATCAAACAATTTGAAATAATCATAGAATAATGTAGCGAGAATGATTAGCTTATTACTAGTGTTATCTTAATTTTAAATGTATAATCTCACTCTCACCGAAAAAAAAAGTCAAGCATTCGAGTAACATGCAGTTCTCGGAAGAAAACTTCTGTTAAGATAAGTGCAATTAGGAGTCCATATTCTCAACATTGATAAGGGATTTAATTATATTACTACATAGCTTTACTTATCCCTTATATTTTAATAGATATGATATTTATATTTTGCAACTTGGAACTGTTCACTTTTCATGTAAAATAATATTTATTTGTTAAAAAATTAAAATTACAGTACATGACATAACAGCTGACGCCAATTCGCCATGCACTTGAAAAATATAATAAGACAATATATAAAATAAAAATACACAGTACATCAAATTCAACATAAAAAATCAAGAAATATAATAGAAAAATTTATCAAACAGTTCACAAATACCATCACTAAAAATGTCCACTTCTCTAGGCAATGCGTTGATTAATCGAACGGCCCTTGGAACTGGTGACTCATACCTCCTAAGCGAGGTATAAGTTTTTAGAAATAAAAGTTTTTGCTCATAGTTTCGCCCACGTAAGAATAAATTGGGAGCATGTAAATTAATAGTCGTGAGAATTTCAGGATTATTAACTCGGCCCCGAAGAAGAAGAGAAAAATGCTTTAAGCTTGAACATTGAAAACCCTTCACGATAATCATAAACTCACATATTATGTCTAACCATATGACATAACTGTTATTTTTTGATGTTGTAACATAATATAAAAATGGCATACAATAACATTTTTTTTAATCGCTTAGAACCAAAAATAAGGATTAAATATAAACTGTTAATGCCTGAGGATGTTTGTATTGCCAAACAATACCCTTTTATACAACCGTAGTGAAAATAACTCGACAAACATTCTTTTATATCACCAGTAGCGAACTCAGGAATATTCTAGTTTAGTCGCTTTTGTTAAAAAATATATAATTTAAGATTTCGACTGAAGGTGCTTGGTGGAATTTCAATATTAAATTTGAATCGTTCAAATTATGTAAACTCCCACAGATTTTGTCACTAACGGCCCGGGTTTCGCCTTTCGGCATCTTCAGGCGTTCAAGCGCACGGATGAACTTGAACAAAACGCCTGAAGATGCCGAAAGGCAAAACCCGGGTCGTTAGTGACAAAATCTGTGGGAGTGTACATAATTTGAACGATTCAAATTTTAAAAAATATATATTTCGAATAATACAGTAGAAATCTTTGGATATTATTTTTTTATTTGTTACTACTTGTGAAACGTGTTTCGCATCCTTGAAAAACTTATTCAGAAAACTATATTCGATCGATTTATCGATTTCTGTTCCAAGGCATTTTTCTCTGTGATGTCGAAAAAACCCCTACCACCCTTCCAATCTTTCAATAGCTGGGCGTAGCGGGAGCGGTTAATTAACCACTAGTCCTGTCCCAGCCTTATCTTTATATCCCTACTACTCTTTTTGGAAAAAAAAGGTTAAGCTACTGAGTAAACTAAACAGTTCTGTTGAGATACCTCCATTAGGCCATATACTCCGCATTGGGAGCGGACATGGATAAAATGTGGGCTTTAGTATTGACTTGGTTATTATATAATTTAAAAAAGTTTTCATTATGAATTAACATGTTTTTGACTAAAAATTTACATCGTATATAATATCACCGTTCAAGTACTTTTTTTTTTTAATTATTGTGATTATACTTTTATACTTTTTATATGAGTAGTTTCTATCGCGCCAGCTAAACCCGGTTCAAGCCTTACATCAAGGACGTAACTATTTAATAATTATTTTAAAAATGTATTCTCTTAATGCGCTCCTGTCTCGACCCCATCAGAACAATAATAATAATGGGTATAGTGCTCAGTTTGATAAGCAAATAAAAAAAAATATGCTCTTAACTGCAAATTGCACAGTTTTATGTTTTTTAAAGGTATAGCAACTATGTTTCTGGTTCACTCCGTTACAATAAGTCGGGTATTGTGACGACCGAGTGCTTTATCTGCCGTTGACGCAATTTTACAAGAACGCAAAACAAAATGTCCAGCCGTATTGAATGAATGGATAAGTCAATTGCAACTATGAATGAAAATACTAAAAGACAAAAGTATTATCTCAATGCGTTATCTTAGATCATTTTTGTTGGTGGTATATATACCATGTGGTGGTATATTTACTACTGTAGGTGGTATATTTACTACTGTATGATTATTGAGTAGAGATTTCAATACCGTTATTACCGAAACCGGAGTACCGTTATTCATTGAGTTTTTCAATGCTGAAGTATCGTATAGGAAAATGAAAAAAATATCGATATTTAGGAATTTAAAGTAATCTAAAATTTTTTTTTTTTTTATAGCTTAACAATGTCATATTTTAATTAAATTGTTCAAAATAATTTGAAATATTTTAAGCCTGCACTAATTTTTTTTTCAATATTATGAACTTTTCAATCATGTATGAGATTTTTATAAAAATCACTAGTTTACAGTGATGGATTAACCTATAATTGAATAAAACGCGCGATTGAGGCATCAGAACCTTACGTTTACATTTTGTTTAAATTTAAATTTATTATTTTACATGAAATTTTCAGACGTTTTTATCCTATCCGAAAAACAGGGCCTCCAAATTTGATTGCGCCTGGGGCCTCTCATGTGCTTTAATCCGCCACTGCAGTTTATTATATGTTTTTTATGATGGTATTTTTATGAAATATCGAAATACCGATATTAAATTACACTTCCGGTATTGCAATTCCAATTGACCGTATTATTTCGCTTTTATTACAACACGGGTATTTATTTTAAATGCCGAAAGAGCGATATAGACATTACATAATATCATAAACGGGTATAATAACTATTTTGACTTTTTTTACAAACATGTCACACTTATTTTTTTTATTTATTATATTACCGATATAGCTTGCATATTTTTTCTTAATTTCCTTTGAATATTCCGACCACGAATTGCATTATTATGCTCCAAAATGAATTTCTTCGAAACATCATACATTGGTAGTAGAAAAACCAGATTCCATAGAGCACCTGGTGGTCGTACGAAGCCTCGACATGCACTTCCCTTCATGACTTGCCATACACATAAAGACTTTACAATGAATAATAAGGTTAAATTGCGGGAGCTTTTCTTTTCCAAAAAATTTCGAATCTTAAATCACAGGAATTTACGGATTAACTAAAAATAACAGCAAGTCATCTTTTTTTTAGCTCTTCCGTATCATTTTCTCAATCCCAAGATCCCGGGATTGAAACTGTACGGGATCCCGGGATTGGAGACCCTATTTGATACTGCAATACCTTGTTCACATATCAAACACAGGTTTTTTTTTAAATATTTAATAAAAGAGTACTTCTGTGTCCATTGTTCTTGAAAAGTTCAATTTTCTTCTTCAAACCTTCTTCGTTTTTTAACGTTTACTGTCATTATAAATAAATGAAATATTCAATGAAAATTTTTGTGATATAGTATTTGCTATTTTGGGCCGCAAGAAATGCCATTATGGGACACGGTTTGAGCATCACTGCTTTAATTGAATATACATAATTTTCAATATATAAATATTTTAACTGTTTATCTTTTGAGGATTGATTGTTCTCAAAACTATACAAAAAATGTTTTAATTTTAAACAAAAATGCAGCTTAATTCCGCATACACTGTTCCGTTAATTTATACGTCGCTCAAGCCAAGCGCAGAATTCCGGTTCGAATCCCAGCCGCGGGCATTTTTCGGATTAATAAATGTATGAAATACAGCTGTAACTTAATGCGTACGTAGAATTTTTTAAAGTACAGGACGATGCACAACAATAATTATATCCTCTACCTATATATATTTTATTTAACTATATAATATAAAATTGCGGTAGTTTTTGGTTAAGAATCGTTCCGTTCATATATATATATTAATTACTAGTAGTAGTGTACACTAGTTTTCAGTCACACCTGTCTGAATCTTGTGTTGTCTCTAAACACAGTGTTCGACTACCCTTTACAGATGATATCAAGAAATTTAGTTGTGATACAAACCATAAGAGCGGTCATAAAACGTTGACGGCATATACACCACGGATTGTGGTGGGAAATTAACTTGTCGTTCAGATGCAATGGCTGCAGTTATGTTAAGATACACTGTAGGTTACTTCGATAGATTTGGCGATAACTTTGTGGAAGTTCATTTTTTATCTTAAATTGATTTTGATAACTTTGTTGTTCTAGTTTGAAATACGTATTTTGCCACTTTCAGAAACATCGTCAGACAGAAAATTGTAAGGTTTACGAATAATCAAAAAAGTTGATTCCAATTATTTATCAAATAAAATTCAGGGTTTTTTCTTTTCTACTTGACGCATGGAGAAAGCAAGATAGAAACATTGATAGTTCTTATCAAAAAATATTTTCTTGTATAGATACGGTAAATCCCGGAAAAAACGGAATTAAAATTAACAATAGTGATCCACCTTCTTATTTAAAATGTTATTTACTAATGCTTATATTAATGATTATATTAATTTACAAAACTTTCAAGCTGCTATTTTTTAACCATTTATTATTTAAATAAAGGGTTAAAACTATATGGAGTATTTTAACGTTTTCATATTTATAAAAATTGTGGTTATTTTCTATCAAATCGTTCACAAATTCAGGGAGCCATTTCGATGGGCATTCGAAATGGATCTCTGTCATTGCTCTGCGCTCGTCATGGAAATGTCATCTTCGTTCAAAGTCGCGTGCCCAAATCTTATTAAATTCCAGTTGTTGAGGACTGTTATTAACCTAATAGTTATGTCACCTTGGGTCTTCAATGTGTGAAATCTTTATAGTTGATCGAAAAACAGAGCATTATTATACAAATAAAACAAATTAGAGTGGGCTACGTCAAAAATGTGTTGACCAATGTATCACAATTAGAAAAAGCATTAAATATTAAGTGATATAAAAACGCTTCATCCCTGAATCACTACGAATAGCTCGGCGATTAAGCGAGCCTCTTGTTAACGTAAATTGTTAACGTAAACGCAAATTAAAAGATAATGAAGATAAAACAAATGCATTTACATTTTATTCGGATTACATCAATATATTTCGTGCGAATATTTTCTCACCACAAATAACTATTTTTCTAATTCGTACATGGACTCTTTTTTCGCCAGTGGCATACAACTGGCTCGACGTTATGGCCGGCCCGAAATGCTTTAAATGTTAATCATATAGCCCAATATATTTTTATTACTTCTTTATAAACCTTCCTTAACATAACATTACCGAGGCATCAATTTTATCAAAACGCTGATTACCCTAATAATAATAAAAAGAAGAATTGACGCATAAATTAGTATTCCGTTTATAAAGTATTTTAATCGTTTATTATAAATTTTAGAATTTAAGAAAGTCTTTAAATATTCGTTCGTTGATTACTAATTCAACTGATATTTTATTTATTGTATAGGAAAGCTTTTGAAATGTTTCTTTGATATATATAATGTGTATCTCTTCTAATCAAATTATATATAAACTAAATTAAGTTTATAAAATGTTTTTATGGTGGCAAGAAGCTTAAATATCTATCAATATTTAAAAAACAATATCTCTTTTAAACAAATAACAGTCCCTGTATAAAAATGATTATTTTTCTCGCTCAGAATGTGTCGATTACAGTCAACTCTTTTTGAAATAGATAACTAAATTTCATTGCAAACACTTCCTTATCTTCCTCCACCGCCACTGCTTAACCGTCCGTTGATTTTATACGGCAGTTCTTTAGCAAACGTTTAGAGTATCTACAGTCAGTGGTGGATTACTGGTACTACAAGAGAATGAGGCGCGCGTTTGGAGCCTCCAAATCTTAGGGGCCTCAAAAATGACTTATATTATAAAACCCATATAATTTTTATTTTGTTACTTTTTTATTTATGTTTCTTATTTTAGCCGTAAAACAGGGCTTCCAAATTGTATTACGCATCGTGCCTACTATGTGCTTAATCCGCCACTGTCTACAGCAGTGCTCCGCAACCTTTTGTCTCCAGATTTCCGCAGCCCACTTAAAATATGTATACATAAGGCTTTATGCAAAAATAACATTATACATCCGTTGTCAATTGTGTAATATATATTATCGCCTTAGTATTACAAGTAGGCAATTTTGGTTTGATCATTGTTTGATCATTTCTCCGATGAAGTGATGCGCTGCGGCACACTTAGCATCGCCCCACGGCACACTAGTGTGTCGCGGCACAGCGGTTGCGGAGCATTGGTCTACAGTATCATCAGTTAAGTGTCGTACAATTAACTGCTTAGACTAGTGGCGTGAAACTAAGTGTGCAATCAATCATTTTTTCTAGATGAACATAAATCTTGAATGTATGACGCTGGAAATTTATTTTTAGGCTAGGTAATTTGCTTTATAAGCCATCAAAATGTAGTATTCATTCAATGCAATAATGAAGAAAAACACATATCAAATGACAATCGTGTGATATTCCGTACTACTCACAAATATATTTTGCTTTATTGCCCTCCCAGGAGACCTCAATTACTGTCATGGCTAACAATTGACAATAATCATAGATATCGTTCGCCACGTTCCACGCACTGCCGCAAACACCCTCACCGCACAAACTCAATTACATGAACTCTCACAGTTTGCCATCGAAAATAATATGATTCGTCGATCCACAGTGCATTAATATTTAAAAAGTAATTACCAATATCAATTACTTTTTTATAAAAACGAAAAACATTTGTACAATTAATAAAAATGTTGACAATGAGCGAAACTGGACCTTATGATTTCTTGAATATCGGGAAATCAATCTCGAGGGCGAAACCCGGGTCGGGAAAACTTGTGTGAATGTACATAATTTGAACGATTCAAATAAAATAACTTTTCACTAAAAATTTACAGTAATATTTCAAAGGTGAGTAGTAAAGTACACTCGACTCTTTTTTACACGACTAATAAAAAAAATAGCTTTTGTTATATTTATACACGAGTTATTGGTTCTAACACACCCAGAATCAAAAAAAAAAAAAGTTTAGTTACTTTAATAACGAAGTCAAAGACAAGTGTGTAATTTATTAAATAACAGCTGCTTTGGTTTACAAGGGCTCGCAGTTTGCAACGCTTATAACAACTTTATCTTTATGATACCAAGTTGCAATGAATAGTGTTACTTTTTTCTTAAATTAAATATATAAGTATGAATAATATTACTTACCATTTTTATACGATTTTCTATATCCCAATGTTGTTATTTTTTCAAATACCACTGTGTTTCAAATATCACTTTACATCAGTGATTTCCAAACTTTATGTTACTACGTCTCCTTTTGAAAAAAAAATATCTTCGCGCCTCCCTATCTTTCATTTCATATAGTAATAAAGACACATTTTAAATCGCTGTTTACACGATTTTTTCTAGAACATATCTACCGTGTAAAGTTGAGCGTACGTGTATAATGCATCAGGACTAGTTTCGCTTATCCACTGTCACCAAATTATTTAACAATAACGTATATTTGAATAATAGATATAGTATTCAAACACATTTTAAATACGAATGTCTCAAATTCTTGCAACCACAACTGAATTTCTGGGAATAATATAAAACAACGGAAATATGGTGTTTGGAAAAGTGTATAAGAAGAATCATCATTCCATCAATACGGCACTGTAAAGCACCATAAAAAATATAGATTCGAGCCATTGACCACATAGTTGCGTTGGATGTAATTACGCTGAGTTACGACGACAAGTAGTGTTAACAAAAACATTTTTTAAATTAAATAAATAAATAATTTAGGCCTAGACCCAGACACGCAATAAAAAACGGACACAACTTGTTTGAAAACAGGTTCATAAACAACCTACGCGTCAACTAGTGCATATTATTAGCGGCTATATATACCGCAAAATAATTACTCCGCCGGGATTTGAACCTCAAATATGGTTCAACATGTAAATGGCATGTGGCTATACAATTGTATTGGTGACTTGCATTAAATTGGGCGAATAAAGTATGTATTCCTTGTGACGAACAGTACGTACGCCAATGATGTTAAGTATCAATGATTCTTTCATCATAAGTAAAAGGACAGGTAGCGGGAAACATAATCCTTTTCTTACTCGGATTGAATAATTTATTTTTAATGAAAGAATTACTAACTAATTACTCAATCATGATTGTTTAAATCAGTGGTCAACAAACTACGGCACACGAGTCGGATCCGGCCCTCCAAAGATTTTTTAATCGATCCCTGTCTTCTTAAAAGATTTTTTTTAATCCATGTCCGCTCCCAGCGTTTCTACGAGAATTGTTTGTTACTCAGTCACGCAACCTCTTTTTCCATAAAGAGATGTAGGGAAAGAAGGATTAGGCTAAGACAGGACTAGTGGTTAACTTATCCTTCTCGCTTCAACCAGTTATAAAAGATATATATTTTTTATACGAAATATTAATTTCCAGCATGATTTTAGCAGAAAGTTTTTCGTTCGACCCTCCTAATGTTTTAAAAACTCTGAAAGAATTGTTTTATTATTAAATAAGGTAGTAAATCGAGAATAATTAAGATTTTTAAATGTAACAGTGAATCCCGAAATCCCGGCATCGGCATTAAGACTTTTCCGGGATTACGGGATATTGGAAGCCTTGGTCAACAGTGTTTACCAATATTCTTGTAAATATGTCATACTTCTTGAATTTTTTCATACAATGTTATTTTCATTTTATAAATTGACCCATAAATTTACTTGTTATTAAAAAGAAGATTTTCATAACCAAAATTGTTATTTTGAAATCTGTGTTTTGTTTTATTTATCAATGTTTGTGATATTTGGGTTGTTTTTTATCATTATTATTCATGCATTCGGTCCGCGATCAACTACTACAGGCAACCCTTCAGTCGATTTATCCCGGCATATGGGCAACCATTGTGGCGTACTTGTCTGAAATAACATGGTCACCCCATTTCATGGCTTTGACAACCTTTTTAGCAAACGCTTTCTCAAAATTCTACGCAATTTTAAATAACTGACCATTAATAATACGAAGTTCTACAAATAAAACATAGGCAGTGCCGTACCGTATAGTGCAGCGGTGGGCTGCCAATACTTTAACAAGTGGCTCGCTTTTAATCAAAGCAACTCTCGGTGTTCTGGGGAAGCAGTGAGTTTTTTTGTATCACTCCGATCGAATTATATTCAATATTTAAATAAGTGTACTTAACAATGTAAATGGCCAAAAATGTACTTCTGTATATTCTGAAGCTGTCCTAGATAATATATTAGTTAGAAATTGCAGTTATGTACTAATTTGATCTGAGCATATTGTTTTCTCTTAAATTAACAAGGGGCTTGCCGGGCTTAGTAAAAAATAGCAAGGGGCTAACGAAAGCCCCTCCGAGCTCCCTCCAACTCACCCCTAAAGTAGTATAACAAAACGACAACTTTTATTCAAAATTCAACTATATTCATCAACACAGTCTCATTTAAAATTGATACATTCATTCCAACGCTCTTCTAACATTTCGGTACCTTTTTTGTAAAAAGATTTATCTTTGGCCGCAAAATAGGCTACCAGCTGATAGCCTACGTTTACGTTTTTGGTCGCTTTGAATGGCTTTAGCCGCTTGCTGTCCACTCGGCTGACTGCCGATTTGATTCTGGAGTGTAGTAATGGATTCATATTTCATTTATTATTACATACCATATAAAAATATATATATCACACTGAAACAGCTCCAAACAGCGCTCTGAACTGTCGACGCATTGCTGTTTTTTAACGACTGTAAGCAAACGCGGTACCCACTTCAAAAAAAGCTGTCTCATGGACAAATGTTGATGAAAAGTGATAAATACACTGCTTTTTGATATCTTTGAGGTTTTAGTTATCTTAGACAAAATTGTACAGGTATCAGTTAACATTTCATCACTTGATTACCCCCACGGTGAGTGAAAGCGATCTTATCTATACTAAGTAATGTGAAATTTGTATAAAAAAAGTATTTTATTGTTAAACATAATATATATGTATACATAAATTATATTTGATGGATCTGTGGTATTCAGTTTCAATATAATTATATAATTAGTAAATTGTTTTTTTCCAAAACCTGTGCAATTGTCTTGTAACGTGTTTCGCTTTTTAATCAAGCATTCTCGGACTTAACTTATTTTAACTGCAATTATTAATTTCAGTTCTTTATTATTTCAACATCTGTTACTAGAAAGTACAGAATAAAATAAATTAGCACACTATTTTTACATCAATAAATAACAAATAAAAGATTATTTTTATTCATATCTTTGCTCATAAATATATGGTTGTCTATCAAGATCCTACCCCATCGTAAAATACCCGACAAATAATAATATACTCGGATACATCAAAAAGAAGGGGAAGTGCTCAATATTTTTGTATGCAAAACGGGATTTGTTACCCCCCGCAATACACCCTTTATAGTTCATATTTGAAAAGCTAAGTTATCTACGGGAAGAACATAGTAAAATAATTAAATTGATACTTATGCCAGGAAAATATACTATTAGAACCCGTCTTATCTAATAACTACTTCATTTCAGTCTAGCTTTCATGAGCGTTACGGTGAAGAAAAGCACCGATGGGACTATTCTCATGCGCATAAGTATTATATCTACACACTTATTTTTCGTAACACTGTCATCTATAAGCTTTTGACGGCGGTAAGAAGCATTTGAATCTATGTTCACGATTATCATATTTTGTCTGTGAATACACTTAACTGTTGTCATTATAAAAGTTATTTCGCTTTTTAAACTCGATCTTTTAAGCGCATACGATATTTTTAAAATGTTTATTAATGTCATAGACATTAAAATTTTAAAATAATAAAACGAAATTATATTTTTCTTACTTAATACCATAAACAACGAAACCGTTTGCGTTTGACAGATCGAGCAAAACAACCAAGTATATTACTTAAAAAAACGACAATGAAGATAGCCGCAATTAATACATATGCGTTATACCAACCTTCAAAAATTAACACAATAATATTTCACACCTTCTATGTGGATCCTTATCCGCATGAGAATAAGCCCTACTCAACTGATAGCTGGGTGTCATCGAAATCATAAGTTTTACAAATACTGCATCTTTTTTTATCCACGTCCACTCCTAATGTGGAGCATAGCTCTCTGTTTTAAAGAGAGTAGGGATGGAAGGATAGGACTAGTGATTAGCTAATCGCTCTCACTACCTAAGTTTTAGAAAAAGATGAGTATGAATGAATTCAAGACATCACATAAATCCGTACTTTCGGACATAAATCCATTAATCGATTAAAATGTCAATTTATAAAAACTGTTCGTACTGGTATTCGAACCTGTGATCTCGTGTTCAAATTCAACGACGTTGACACTCAACCACGTAGCCGGCGTGGAGCATTCTTCAACATAATAAATATCGCTCATGGCTGTTAAATTACATCTTTTAGATACAGGGTGTATCAACCCTGTGACAAATTGTATCAAGATATAACAATAAACCTAAAAGATAATTGTGCATTTAAAAAGCTATTTTAGATAAGGATTGTTTAAACATTTCGGTCATGGTTAATGAGAGGGGTGATGTAGATTATCTATAAAGAATTAACAGCACCCCCTCCTAATCAGCATTATTTAAAACAAGGAACTATCAACCAGTGCTGTAGACAAATAGTGAATGCTATTAGGCTTTGTGGATTGAATTTTTTTCAATCGATCCATTTGTATCCCAAATCATGCATGATTATGATGTTATTGCCTTTACTATTCTGTTGGCATATGCCACATAGGAAGAAATAAGCTTACTACAATTAATTTAATAGCCAAATATTTTTTTTAACATACAACCAACTTGCGAAATTTATAAAAAAGAGACAACGCATTGACAAGTGACATCATCAAAAAATTCTCAGCCAATTTAATCTTTGGGTACCTATAGGTGCATTCGCATTGTAAACTTCTTTTTATTTCAACCATTCGCTAAATACTTATAATATCAAGTTGGTATTGATTGTAATCTACAATGATAACTCTATCAATGCTATGTAAATTTGTCTCTGGTCACTTTGTACCCCGCCGGTTCTTGTTTTAATTTTCGACGTTTCGGTACTTGAGTTATCTAATAATAGTAGCGTTCGTAATTTTATTAGAGTATGTCTTTTCCAAATATAGAAACAAGACAATAACTACTGATATATTTGAATAATGTTTTTTTACTCATATATTTGAATAATTTATTTTTAATCCATAGTGGCAGTAACGGATTATTATGTAATCAAATATGGCGCGCGCTGGGGGGCTCCGAATCTAAGGGGGTCAAAAAAAGCTTAAAACCCATAGTACGGCTGTTAGACTCGGTTCTTGGCTCTCTCGCGGGCAGATATGTCATCATCGGAGCTGATGCCAATGCACAGTCCCCTTTATGGGCCCCTATAAGCCACGCAACTAGCGACGGTTCCGTCATTGAAGAGTTCATATCACATCATAGCCTGATTGTTGTTAACAATCCTGAGAGCCCACCCACATTTATGAATTCAATGGGAAAATCTTACATTGACATTACACTGGCTACAGAGGCAACGTGTTTTCAAGTCAGTGGCTGGCGGGTTCATGAAGATGCTTCTATCAGTGATCACCGACTTATAACATTTGAGCTGCGACAGAATCTTGGAATAGCTGTCCCAAACATTTCTTCACCAGTTATATTGAAAAGGTTTCGAACGCGACATGATAAATGGGAAGAATTTGATAACGCGCTGATCAAAAAGCTTGACCGGGCAGCTAGGAATCCCGTATCGGACCTGCAGTTGGCTGCTTCACGGCTAACGGAAGATATAATTAATGCAGCAGAGCGCACTATAAGCCGCTGTAAGCCGAGAAATCAGACGCAATCTCCCTGGTGGACCCAGGCCGTCTCTGATTTGAGGGCACTCTTCAAAAGAGCTATGAGGTCACTTCAAAATGCTCGCCGGACTGCAAAGCCACCCGCCATCATCGAACTACTGGAAGCTAGGCATCGATCAGCTCGATGCAAATATCGTAATGCGATACTTAGGGCTAAATCAGACCACTGGCGAACTTTTGTCTCTTCCATGGGGGGCTGGAATCCTTGGGGTCCTCCGTATCGGGCAATAAAGAATAATAGCAGACCAAATAAAATTATTTGTGGCATTGAACGACCTCATGGAAATGGTTTTACCAGCACCCAATCAGAAACAACAGAAGTGCTGCTGAATGCGCTTATTCCACAGGACAATCCATTGTTAGATGATGAACGCCTCAGACAAGCCCGCTACTTGGCTACTTTTCCACTTGACACTGCTCACTCACCACTGCCTTCTGAGCAAGAAATCAGTAAAATTATTCTATCATTAAAATCTAACAAAGCTCCGGGTCCGGACTGTATCGATAATACTCTTGTCAGACGATCCTGGGTTCTTGCCGCTCCAGAAATAACAAAAATATTATGTCAATGCTTCACTAGCGGCATATTTCCCGATTGTTGGAAAACAGGGACACTCATAGTCATTCCAAAATCTGGTAGCCGGTCTCCATCAGACCCTAAAGCTTATCGGCCCCTTACGCTTCTGCCGGCTCTTGGGAAAGTGTTGGAACGGCTCATGTGCTCTAGGATTGAAGCTCATCTGGCTGAAATAGCACCACTATCTAATAACCAATTTGGTTTCAGACCAGGCAAGAATACTGAAGATGCAATTTCCACAGTACTTTCCACTTCGGAATCCTCTCCTAACAAATATGTTTTGGGAATATTTTTGGATATTGCCGGAGCGTTCGACAATGCTTCTTGGCCACTTATATTGCACAAACTTAGACTGAGAAAAATACCTGGAAATGTCTATGCCTTAATCCAAAGCTACTTCAATGGCAGATCGATTCTATATGAAAATGGACAACAGATTGTAAAACAAAACACCACAATGGGCTGTCCACAGGGTTCCGTTCTTGGTCCCATGCTGTGGAACATTTTATTTGATGATATTCTGTCCATCTCTCTTCCACCTGACTGCAGTATTTTTGCCTACGCAGACGATGCCTTACTTTTAGTAAGTGCAAATAGTCGCGCGGGTATAGAAAAAACATCAAAAGAGGCGCTTTCATCAATCCTAGCTTGGGGCGACGCCAACAAACTGTCCTTCGCTCCCAAAAAGACTGAAGCTATTTTTCTCAAGGGTGGTGTCGGCCTAAGTAGACAAAGACCTCCCACTATACGCATGGGAACTACGACGGTTAAAGTTTCTGAAAAGGTCACTTACCTTGGTCTTATTCTAGACGATAGACTTTCTTTTTCATACCATGCCAAGACATCAGTGAGCAAGGCTACTTCTGCCTTCTATTCAATCTCACGCCTAGCAGGTAAAAATTGGGGCTTAAGATCTAGTGCCCTTAAAATCGCTTACGATGCCATATACATGGGGATTGCTAGCTACGCCGCTAGCACATGGTACAAACGATGCACCGTTCTTTCGATACAGAAAATCCTTCTAAGTGGACAACGCAGTGCGTTGATAGCCCTAACCAAAGCATACAGATCCTCGTCTACGGATGCATTGCCGGTCTTGGCTGGTATACTTCCGTTGGACCTGCACATTCAAGTTAGAGGCGCAACAGTAATGCTGTACAAAGGTGTCGAGTCCCAGGTGGGAGAAATTCAGTTACTGCCTCCTCCTCGACCAGACCCTTACAATTCTAAAGCTCATAGAATTGCAGCGCGCAGTGTGGCGATAGAAGCTGCAATGAAAGTTTGGCAGGCTCGATGGGAGAAATCTTCAAAGGGGAGGCAAACTTTTAAATTCTTTCCGAATGTTAAATGGCGAATGGAGATAACCAAAGTCCTGACTCCTAATTTCTGGACCAGCCAATTCATAACTGGCCACGGTTACTTCGCTGCCAAGCTCTTCCAGCTTGGCCGGTTAGTAGATAGTCCTAAATGTAAATGCGGATATATGATTCAGGATGCTGATCACATCCTCTGGGAATGTCCAGATTTAAATAATGAACGGGAAAAATTGCTCAAGACGATACGACTATCTGTCGGATCTGTCGGCCCCGTCGGTCATGCCGACTTGGTTGCATCTAAGGCAAATTATAGGGCATTTAAAGAATTCTCCGCGTCTTTTGGAAAAAGAGTTGATTTAAATAGATAAAATCTAAAATCTAAAATTTATTATTAACTTTTTATTTCTGCACACTGTAGTGCATGCAACCAAGTCTTGAGGAATTTCTTCTCGGGACATTTCTGGCAATATTTTGAACACGACTAACGTTGTTACGCTACGGAATACACCCTATATAAAGAGTGTGAAGCCGTAGCGGGTGGTGGTGGGTACAACGTTGAGTACCCTAGGGAATTAAAAAAAAAAAAAAAAACCCATATAGCCTTTGTTCAAATTTTTATAGATATTTTTTTTTATGTTTTTATGTTATCTGAAAACAGGGCCTCCAAACTTTATTGCGCCTGGGGCCTCTCATGTGTTTAATCCGCAACTGCATAATGTACTACCAATATACGTTTCCTATAAAGTATCTCAACAAAAGATTTTTTTCTACAACAACTTTTTATTACTTAGTTGCTCGACTTATCTATTTTCGAAAAGATAAGGGATTGAAAGATTGGGGTAGGACAGAATTAGCAGTTAGCCAATCGCTCTCGCTACGCTATTTTTTTAGGATTGATAGGGTGTAAGGTAATTTGCAGACATTACACATATAAAATTGAACAAAACAAAACGTTCGTACTGGGAATTGAACCAGTGAGATCTATCACTGAAGACATCAATCAGTACATAATTTTCAAAGTATATTTTTGAGTCAAAAACATTGGGAGACACTGATTTCATGATAATACTTGTACGAATTAACGTACACCCGGAATATATTGACAATGTTGACATACGAAGAATTATTGTTGAACAATCTTAAAACTGCCGTCTGCGTGATCGAGTGGTCAACGTCGTTGGCTTCGGTTACGGAGGTATGTGATGCCTTGATCTCCTCCTAGAAACTAGGGTGTAGCGAGAGCAATTAGCTAACTACTTGTCCTTTCTTTGCCTTGTCTTTCTATTCTTACTCTCTTTAGGAAAATGAGAGGTTGAACGACTGAGTGGCAAGCAGTTTTCGTAGGAACACTTCTGCTGAGATAAACTTCATTATGAGTCCATGTGCTTCAAATTGCCAGTGGACATGTTAATAAAATAATGTTAAAGCTGGAAATCAGTGACATTATTATTTGTAGGCTTTGGAAGATAAAAGAATTCTAGTCTAAGATTTCTTATATAATCGTTAACATCTTAAAATTTGATACTTAAAAGTAGTGAAATTTTGGACTTAACAAAGTTGTTAATCACACCTTAATTTATGTTAATTTACTTACTGTTTATTCCATGATTATAACAAAATCAATATTTAGCAACTATTTCGATTCGATTAACATGTACTCGAATTCTGAAAATGAAATGGGAAAATTTCGACAATTTAAACAGCTTCTTGTAAATCATTTCCATAAGAGTGAAGGGAAGAAAAGAAACGTGGCAAATGGTTAAATCGCACCCTTACATTATTCCACAATCACGACTTCATGTTTTATCTGAGATCCAGGGTTTGGATCCGCGAGGGGCACTCCAAAAGGGGGAATGTTTTTTTTTATCTTATCTTTATACAGGTTTTAAAATTTTACATTTTTGCACCAACACGTGGAAATTTTTACCGATTTATGTGCTGATAGATTTCGATCAATATAAATATACAAAATTAATATTTCTTTCCGTATAAAGTTTTTATAATGATATAATAGAAAAAGTATTGATAGTGGATATTGATGGTCTAACTTTGACATCTCGTGACAGACTTATTTTAACTACTGCTCGTAGAAATTTTAAAAAATCAGGAATAAAAGTAACACATTTAATTAAGTATTTTGGCTTCAAAAATATTATACAATTCGATTATACAAGAATGAGAAAAATTGCATATATTATAGACTTATAGAGGTGTATTTCCAAAGTGAACTTATTTCATTTTATGACATTGTTAGCAAGTAATGTCAAAACACTGTTTACGGTGTTGACGTTAAATATTTTATTGTAAAATTTAAATTTAAATTGAGTAAAATTTTATTCAGACAATATCTATTGTACGATTTTTAACGATATATATCGTAGACAATATTCTTATTCTTTACTTATACATCATATGTGGCATGTGTAGAAGTGTTTTTTTCTTTTTCTAAGCACTGTGACGTGAAAGTTACAATAGTACAATTTTCAACTTAGAGGTTCTTTTAACACAATAAATATACTTGAGGGGTGTGATTTTTCTCTTCAGATCTTAGATTTGAATTTAAATTTTACATCCATACGAGAAAAATCTACCCCTCCGTTTGTTTCACCATCTTTCTGTTCACTTTTTTTATTTATCTTCGATCTTTTGATTTTTACCGATTTACCCTTAGCTTTATCAATATGCGTAGTTTTTTTAAAAGTAAAAGACTGTCTCAATTAGTTTACTTTATTTTAGACACTTGTAATACTAAACCTCTGTTTGCATTGAGTAAATAATTTTATATATTGAGTTAATACTCGACGTTGTGTATATAAAATTGTTGAATTAGCATAAAAACGTTTAACTTTTATAAACACACAACCTTTTTTCTATAATTTGACAGTTAGTAATCTAACTTAAAAATACTTACTAGTTTAATAAGTGATTGAAATTTACAATTTGTATCTCAAAATACAGTGCAAATGTTGTAACTACTAAATTATTAATAATACATATTTTCCGTTGACGTAATCAAATGGTAACGCTCTATGCTGGCTTCGTGGTCAGTGATTCTATTAACCAAATGACACGATAGTTTACACATTGAATTTAAAGACAGGCTTTGTTTTATTTTCACGCCTATGTTTTGAAAACGTTCGTACAGACAGCGATTGTTTCAGACTCTATATGTTTGTATATCTTAACATGAATTGGTATGGGAACGAATAATTTACAATCATCGTTATTTTAACACTTGGCTTAACAAATGGTTGATTTGGAGAGGAAATTTAGAATGGAAAAGAAGTTTAAAGAAACATAGATAAACAAAGACAAACAATAAATAAATTATATTTTGATTGCATATCTAAAAAGTGCGTTGTGTTTGTGACAGGTGGAATTAAGAGTTTGGCGCATTTTAATAGAGTCTATACTTATCAGAGTAGGCTTATAACATACTTTATTCAGGCGAAATTTGAATGCAAATTTATAGTGTGGGTAAAAAGCCCACAGAGGGTGCCGGCGAAATTTGTCATTAATACAACATCAATTTGAATAATTTTCTTGTTCGAAATTAATCCGTACCGAATCTGCGGGGAAGTTTAAAGGATTTTAATCTACGGCATAATATTTATTTACTGCAAAAATACTAACAATATCACAGCTGACACCAATACGCTATGCAATTGTTAATAATAACGTTGACAGTTTTAATTTAGTATGTTGCGTGGTCGGGTGAAATCAGACCCCCAGTTGTCTGTGTGTTGTTAGAAATCAAGATTCGGAGCATATTCTTTTGAATGTCCTACTATGTCTAGTAAAAGAGATACTTTATTGTTGTCATGTAAAAATAACAGATTAAATATTGTTTGCAGAAAATTTCTACCAATTAAAAAAAATGCAAGAAAAATATATATTTCCTGTGCTTCACTGTAAAATCCATGATAATTAAAACTCATATAATATGTACCACCATTTTGTTAATTTAATTATATTTGATGACTGCATTTGTTTTCTTATTGTGAATTTAAAATCGTTTTTTGATGCTGTTTTTTTATGTTCCTTAAATGTATTATTGAAGGGATAAAATCGGCCGCTGTGACATAGGTGTTAAAAGCTTGGTTTTACGGATCAGGCGGGTCTAGGCTATTTTTTTCAATAAGCTCAAAATCAAACTTAGCTTTTTTTGTTTCAATTCGATATTGAGATAAAACAGTTTAAAAAATAAAGAAATAAATTTCAATTATTCATACTTTAAATATCATTACATAAAAATGTTGGTCAAATCTGACTAACCCACTTTTACTGGCGCAACCAAATGTCACATTTTGGTTTCTCTTTGATCTCTTCGGATGTAATAAAATAAAAGGGGGTGGGTCAATTTCGATAATGATGTGAATAATTGTTATTTTTGGGGTCCTAAAAAACATAAACTGTAACTAAAGAGGGGTTGCTTAAATCCTCGATGGGGTTTAAAAAAACAATTATTGTGATTGATTTTTGTAAATCAGGTACAAAAAAAACAAAAGGCATTCGTTACAAGTTACAATGATGCCAGAAGTTGTGTATGCATTGATATTCTTGGACATCAATTCTTTGTCTGAAAAAACTCAAATGCATTAATTATTATTATCGTAGATATAAAAAAACAGGCAATTTTAAATGCCTGCTATTAATAGTTTAATCTGTGTCAATTAGGCATGGTGAGCTAAAACACGCTAACAAGAGGCTCGCTTCAAATCAAAACTATCCACGGTGTTTCGGAAAAAGAGCAATTTTTTGTCACTCTTATATAAGTGTTCACAATAATTATGAAAACAATTGAATGTAATTTAATATACCTACTTCTATTATGTAAAAGCTCGTCATACACTGTACAATAATAAATATGTATAGCTAATTATTATCCTAGCTATTTATTTGCCGCCTGTGTGGTCTAGTGGTCAACGTTGTTGGCTTCGGCTACGGAGGGCACGGGTTCAAATCCCGGTACGGACAGTTTTATAAATTGATTTTCAATCGATTTATTAATTTCTGTTCGAAGGCATGGATGTTTGTGATGTCTTGAATTCCCCGCTCTCACCCATCTTATCCTATGAACGGGGCGTATCGAGAGCGATTAGCTAACCACTAGTCCTGTCCTAGCCCTATTGTTCTATCCCTACTCTCTTTGAAAAAAAGAGAGGTTGAGCAACTGAGTAACAAGCAGTTCTCGTAGAAACACTTCTGTTGAGATAAACTCCATTAGGAGTCCATATGCTCCACATTGGGAGCGGACATGGTGAAAAAAAAAAAAGTTATTTTCTTAAAATAAGATTTTTTGACTTAAGGCTTTCTGCCAGTATACCGAAGGTTTGTACTATTCTTTTCTCTCAAATTACATGTTTCTTGTGTTTTATATACTTATACAAAGTTGACAATTGGCATGTAAAATTTTTTTAACAGAATGTCGCCAAAAAACAGTTTTTACAAATATAATATGTATTTATTCAACTGCGGCTTATTTTGCTATTCTTTGGATACAAATCAGCCATTTTAAACTTCTATTCTGTAGACACTTCCATGAGGAGGCCGTATGCTTCACATTGGAAGCGAACATGGCCTAATTATTTTTTTTTCAACTTTTAACTGCGCATTCTTATTCAGCAAATTTAATGTAGAATAGCGAATGTTTAATTACATTATCAAACAAATCGCCAACCACTGTTCGCGACGCGCTGTTCAAATGCAGCCAGAATTCTATGAAAATGAAAGCTCGATTTTATTTTCCCTGTGTAGAGAATTCGCATTTTATTCGATCGACATCCATCGAGAAACTTTGTCGAAGCGCCCCCGGCGGGAGGTGTTCGAACTGAGTGCACTTCATCCCACCCCTGCCTGTTAGGGCCTTCCACCCCTTGTATCGAGCGACTCAGTCATTTGAAAGTAAAAACTCGCGGAAATTTGGAGTTCAAATCAACAATTTCATCCAAAATTTAAAAAAAATATTATTTGACATACTACATATCTTTGGTTTAATTCTAACATTACTTAAGTATTATTTTTTAGGATTAAATGTTTTTATGATTTCGATTTAAAAGCGTATCGCAAGCATTACAGCTTATACCAATGCGCCAAATATTTTTTAAGTTGATAGATCGTACGAGAAAAAACTCGATGAGAATTTTAGCAATGTAAGTCACTCGAGATAAACTCAAGGTAAATTGACATCACAAACACCCATGTCTTAGGTCTCAAATTTAAATTTAAAAATCTAAAGTTGACCTTGACCTTACTGGGAATCGAACCCAGACCCACCTGGTTAGGTTAGGTTAGGTTAGGTTACTAGACCACAGCGGGCGATTTCATTCGTATTATATCAAAATTTTCAAGTGGAAAGGGTCAAAAAGCAAAACACACAATATAACGTATCTTTTCTATCGTATCTTTTCTAATATTACGTAAGTCTACATTAAGTAAAGGTAAAAAATAATGAATATGTGCTTAAAAGTATACCTATTTTTTTTTTAACCATGTCCGCTACCAATGTGGAGCATATAGACTCCTAATGGAGTTTATCTCAACAGAAGTGTTTCTACGAGAACTGCTTGTTACTCAGTTGCTCAACCTCTCTTTTTCCAAAGAGAGTAGGGATAGAAGGATAGAGCTAGGACAGGACTAGTGGTAAGCTAATCGCTCTCGATACGCCCCGTTCATAGCATAGGATGGGTGGGAGAGGGGAATTCAAGACATCACATACATCCATGCCTTCGAACAGAAATTCATAAATCGATTGAAAAATCAATTTATAAAACTGTCCGTACCGGGATTTGAACCCATGCTCTCCGTAACCGAAGCCAACAATGCTGACCACTCGGCCACAAAGGTGGCAATACCTAATTAGAAATAGTTAAATATTCTATTACATTTTTTGTTTTTGTATGTTGAAATATTCAGTTTTAACTGTCTCTTAAACACTTAAACGGTAAACTAACTTACGCTATGCTAGAATTAAGCAAACGATATGTAACACACTAAGGTTTTTTTACCCAGGATCGGAAAATAAACACTAATTTATTAATAAACTTACTTATTTTTATTTTTTAGTATACAATACTGACTGTGGACCTATGGTGGTGAGACGTGTACTCCAGCGTTTAGATGGGTCTGGGTTCAGGCTTCAGTAATTTCAACATACAATTTACATTGTTGTAACCTTACATTTGACTTCTTGTGCATGGATTTTTTATCGAGTTGATCTCACGTGATCTGAAAATTTTCAAATACCTGGCACCTATTTCCACAGTTGGATCTTATGGCGCAACAGGTTAGCGCAGTGTTCGAGTCCCAGTACGAACAGCATTTTTTCGATCGATATATCGATTTCTGTTCGAAGGCATGGGTGTTTGTGATGTTTAAAAATTCCTTCCTACCTTTCCGATCCTTCAATAACTGGACGTAGCGAGAGCGATTAATTAACCATTAGTTCTCCTTCTATCCAGCGGTGGGCTGCCAATATCTTAACAAGGGGCTCGGTAAATCTTATTATTTTTTTTTCATCCATGTCTGCTCCCAATGTCGCGCATATGGCCTCCTAATGAAGTTATCTCAACAAAAGTTTTTTTTTCTACAATAATTGTTTGTTACTTAGTCGCTCAACATTTCTTTTCTGAAGAGAGTAGCAGGGATACAATGATAAGGCTTAGACAGGACTAGTGAATAATTAATAGCTCACGTAACGCCCAGTCGAATTGAAGGATCGGAAGAGGGAAGGGGAATTCTAGACATCACAAAAACCTATGCCATCGAACAGAAAATCGATAAATTTATCGAAAAGATGCTGTTTCGTACTGAGACTCGAACCCGTGAGGTCCGGCACGGAAACCCACAGCGCTGAATGAAAAAACAAAGGGAGAACTAAGTCTTGTTTCATAATAAAATTTAACCATTGACAGAAGTTGCAGTTATGTGCTGATTTGATCTAAGACGAATGATTTTCTTATCTTAACAAGGGGCTCGCCGGCCGCGCCGAAATTTAACAAGGGGCTCGGTCGAGCCTCCTCCAGCACACCCCTGCTTCTATCCCTACTACTCTTTTTGGAAAAGAGAGGTTGAGCGACTAAGTTCTGTTGAAATATCTCTATTAAAAAATACATATGCTCCACATTGGGAGCGAACGTGTATTTAAAAAAATTACAGCACAGTGTTTTCTATTTAAATAATCGATTAGGAAATCTACATGTTTCACATTAAAGTCGTTAAAAAAGGTTAAGAAAAATATTATTGTCCGTTTCATGACGGTGATGGAAACGTCGGATTGGAGTTTCGGCGACGTCTTTGATGTTATTTATGGAAACTGTTTGATATATTTAAATGAAGAAAGATAAAATCTTGCACATTTAAATTACTCCTGAGACATTCAGTACTATTGCTGTAATATAAAATGTTTCAATTCCATAAAAATGGGAGTGAATATTTATTACTTTGAGTATAAGAGAATGGGCCGTGCACTTTATTTGACAAACACTGATAAAGCTTTTAGCACGTTTTAACCCTTGGAGAGATGGGATAAATTTTGAATAAATTTGCATTTGTGTTAGAAGACAATAGTTATTTAACTAGTGAGATCTTTCAAACATAACTATAGGTAAATGAAGTTAGTTAGTGATGCTAGCGGAACTGGACCAAAAAAAATACTGCCTCACTACAATGACAGAAGAAAAACTTTAACTAATATTATATTTTACAAACAACACAAAGTGTTAAATTTATTTTACTTCTCACACAAAACTAAAGAGCAGGGAAGTATACCAAGAGATATGGCTGAAACCAATATAACAAAACCTCTCATAATTTACGATGATGAACGAGCCATAATAAGATAAAATAATTATGCAAATAAATTAGTGACGCGATAAGGTATCGAACCTTCGGTCTGCTGCTTGACAGGCGGGCGCTTATGCTAAGCCGCCACCGCGTCCGATTACTGTGTAATTATGTATTCAGTATAATAATATTATTATAAACATATTTAAAGTAGGGGACAGAATGCATAACTACGCAATTATAATACTTCCAAGATCGTATTTATATATTCCTGATAAGTTACTTTATTTATCCTGTTTGTCCTGTAGGTAATTAAGTGTGTCGTTAGAAATCAAAAACAGCCAATTCCAAAAGTATCGTGAGAGGAAAATAAGGATTATTTTTTTATTTCATTCCCAAATTTATCTGTAATTTGAATTTAATAACAACTGTTGTGTTTGTTGAAAATATTGGGAAGATTTGTTTGTTGAAAAAAGTCCTTTTCGTAAACGCATTCTTGAAAATAAAACTTAAGAAATTGTGCTTCACTTTTTCAGTAACGAATATTTTTTTTTTAATTAGCTTTAGAATTTCCCATGTTTGTTTAACTGGATAGTGCGTTTCATACATAGTAAATAATACAAAATAATCCATTTATTGAATTTATCGTGCCAGTAAAAATAATTCAATTGTATACGCACTGTAATATCCCGTGAGACAAGAGCTTTAAGCTCAGTAATCAGTATACAAGATTAGGCGTTCCCACAATCGTTGAATGTTTCAATATTCTGATCCTATTTATTGGATTAACAATATGATCAATAGTAATAATTGTATTCTCGTACCATGGAATTCAATATCGTCAGCTCTCTGGAAATAAACGACACATCAGAAATAATACTTTGAAATATTTGTGAGTTTATACATTATGCAGATTAGACAATTCCGTTTCATCGAAATTCAATGCGGTTAAGTTTTTTTTATTATTCTGCGTGACTATGTGACCAACCATGTTTTAATAAAAGTGGTAGTAAGCGAGTCGTTATATTATACATATGTTTTTTTTTAAAGCAGGCGTCGGCAACCAGCGGCCCGCGAGGCGTCGTAGCGCGAAAGATTTTTTTAAACAAATATTTTTCTACATATTTCATTACAGTTTAATGACGTGTGACCCAAGTGCAGCCCGCACTAATCCCCACTTAAAATATTTGGAACTTTTACAATAAAAGGTTGCCAACCCTTGTTTTAAATTTAAAGGATGGTATAGTGTCAGGGGTGGGCTGGAGGGGGCTAGGAGGGGCTCGCGCGAGCCCCTTGCTAGATTTTATCACGGCCGGCGAGCCCCTTGTTAAATTAATAGAAAACAATATTCTCAGATCAAATTAGTACATAACTGCAATTTCTGTCGTATACTATCTACGAGAGCTTCCAGTATACACAGTAGTACATTTTTAGCCATTTACATTGATTAAATTATAGTAAACTGCACATTGTTGCATATTTTAAGTGTATTAAGTAACAATCATTTGCTTATTTAAAAGTATTGCATATAATTGCATATGACTGATAAATTACATTGATATTAAGCGAGCACCTTGTTAACGTATTGGCAGCCCACCGCTGTATACAAAACAAATGATGTACGTTTTAAGGAGAATACATAACCCGATTGAAAAATCAATTTATTAATTTATGATTTTACTGAATGTGCTTTTAGAATGTTCAATACCAATTTTAGAAATGATCTTGAAGTGATAGTTGAAATTCATCTGAGCACATAAATGCTTGAATATGCTTAAGATTAAACCCGTAATTCAAAATTTTAGCAATCTAAATTCAATGAATTATTGTTTTAATGTTTTGGAATTTCAAACCATTCTGATCGCACTATCGAAAAGACAAAAGCAAGAGTTTTCTCGAATTGTCTCAGGGTTTGATATCATTTAATATTAATTGATATTGTTTCAATGTTGACTTAAATACAAAAAGAAGTAAATGTGTATCAAAAAATATGTGTTTGACTGCGAGAACTATCAATATAGGTGTATAAAACTGTTATACAGTTAATCAAACTGTTATTTTTTACCTGTTGATGCATTTATGCTGCACTTTTATCATTATTTCCCATATACAAAACACCTTTATTGGATAGTGGTCGTGTATTTCATATTTTTTTCTATCGCCTGAGGTGTCAATAATTTAAAAAATATTACTATGGGACCACATTTAGGTAAGGCAAACCCTAAAAACAGCTTTGGTAGATCCTAAGATATCGACGCACATTTCTGGTTGCGCAAGATACTTTAACACCAACCATATTAAATATTATTATCATCAGATTTGTTTTTGGGTGAAAACTTCCACATTTTCTCCTATAACGTATTTTGACTGCAGCATCACAATATTCTTTTTATTTGACATATGTAATAAGTAAAATAAACGCTGACATTCACTGATGAATAAATTTCTTGTGGCATGACGCTCAACATTTACGTTCGTGTCCCGGGAACAATTGCTTGAAATATTTTGCCGGAACCCACAAAGCGTCACTTTTTGTTGCAGAAATATTACCCGTTGAGGTAATGTTAGTCAGTGCTGGGTTTGAATGAAAATTATTAGGTTGTATTGGATGCAAACAGTTTAAGTTGAGTTTAATTATAATGTTTGTAAGCTTCCTACAATAAAAATACACTACAACTGTGTATACGCACAAAGTCATAGATTATTATAATGTATACAAAGCCATATTTTTGACATATTTTACATCGTAATGTCATGTTAAAGGAAGAAATTTCAACGTTGAAAGTAGGAAAGTTATTTAAAAATGTTTTTAGTGGTTTTAGAAAGATTGTAAATTTCATTCTTGAAATAATATTTGGGAACAATTATTCTCTTTTTAAAGTAAAACATGCTCTGCATTAAAATAAAAATTTATATTACTCAAGTACAATATAACTTGTAGTGTTTCAAAGTATTGTTGTAATAGTTGTATACATCAATACATAGCATTGCAGAGAGAAAACTCGGTAAATAATATTAATGCGTATCCTAATATGCGAGCCATCTCAGGTTACGTAAAAACGACCCAATATGTTGCGGGCAACATTGAGGGGCAATGCGCAACGTCGCAGCGTCTTTTATAAATTTTTTTCGGGTTAAATTGACGAATTAATTTGTTTCTTAATGTATTCAACGTTCAATAATCACCAAAAACATCACTATTACTAACAATTATATCAAAGTGACGAACACAAAAGATAACACTGATACCTATCTTTACCAATTTTTCAAGGCAGCAATTTCATGTAGGATTTTAATCACAGTATAGACATGAACAAATTTTATCATAAAATATATTTCTGGCGACCACCCATTGGGTCTGTTGAACCTTTCAAACATACTGGTGTCGTATTATTTAGCGGCAGGCTGCCAATTTGTTAACATGGGTATCTCTTAATCCCATAGCTATTCGCGATGTTCTGGGGAAGATGCGAATTCTTTAATCATTATTATTCAAAAAAATGCAATAATTATTTAAGCTATGAAATGTTACAATACACAATATACAGCAAAATAAATAAAATCAATGGCTGAAAAATGTACATTAAAAAAATATTAAGCTACTAAGTAGCAAGCAGTTATTTTATAAATTTGCCAAAGATATCCAATGTAATCCGATTTACCGTTTTTTACGGGACTTTCAAAATAACAATAAATACAAAACTATTTCGCACTTTTATTTGCTTTATTATATTTTAAAAAAAAACAGTGATATATGTGAGAAAACAACGATTGCAAGAACGATAGATCAGAGTTTTATTGTATATGACATAAACATTTAAACATACATTTAATACCCACATTTTTAATGAAGCCCTTGCAATTATTCGTTTTTTCAATATTATGTAAAAGATAGTCACATGATTTTATTTGTTCTTTTAGATTTAAAAAAAACACGCTTTCAGATAAAAACAACATATATTTCTATAATAAGAGGATGACAATTTTACATTGTAAATTACAATCACGCATAGATTAAGCTCCAAGGCACATTTATTAAAATCTAAACACCTCACCGACTGGCCATTCGCTCGGTAATCCATTATAATTATGTATGTTTTTTTATACATAATAATATTATAATACTCCGCGAGGATGTTTTATCTGAAGTGAAATCATTTTAAAGTATACTAACCTTATTATTTAAAAAGCTACGGGCTGTTGTAGTACATACTACCAATTTAAGTCTTTAGAAATCATCATTGTAATTGACGTACGTACAAAGTCACTTTACGTCATATAGTCTTTATTATATGTAGAACATTTTTAATGCGAGGAACAAGTTTGCTTTACGTAGTTAATTAATCATAATGTTAAAATAATATTTTAGGTCTACAAATGTTATTTTACATATGAGCCCACAGAAGTAAGTCAAGTGGTATTTTAGAAAAAAATAAGTTAGATGCATTGTAATATTCTAAACATCACAGTAGTGTTATTTCCGTAAAAATAAAAATATGCAAACTACAAAAACACCAAATTAAGACGTGATAGTACTTTAAAGTTAAAGGAAAAATGATGTAACTCACACATATCAAATTTTATAGGAAACACAAAAAACGTGTTTTGATGATTTTGGGACAAAGACAAATTATGAAATATACACATATTTTTTTTTAAACCATGTCCGCTCCTAATGTGAAGCATATGGCTTTCTAATGGAGGTATCTCAACAGAAGTTTTATCTACGAGAACTGTTTGTTACTCGGTCACTCATCCTCACTTTTTTTCACATAATATTAATTTAATAACCATTTTTAAGTTCTTTTTCCTGGATTGCTATTTTTACATGCCCTTTTTTTTCAAATTTAAAAGCTGAATTTAGATACTTATTCGACATTTGTAGCTTACATTCTTTTGATAGAATGTATATCAAACTGCATACATTGTGGTTATCAAAATAAAGTTACGTTTTTTTGCCTTTCCACAGTCGAATTATTATCTTTTGTCATGCTCTATTTATTAAGTCTTGTTCTGTTTGGTTATGTTACCGATTATTATGAATATCGGTTTCACAATTGTACATTAGTAATGTATACCATATTTTAGGAGAGAAATGAGCCCAAATTTAATTGCTTGTATAATATAACAGATATTAACGTCAGTCTAATTATAACATTATTTTACGATTGTATGCTTTGGTGATTTTGTAATTTTCATATAAGTACATATACAATTCGAATATAAACATGTTACAACTATAATATATAATACGAACAGGATTGAATATATTCGTTGAAACAGTCGATTTTAATGCATTTAAGACATAGATAAAATCAAATTTACATACATTATAATAAATAATCTTTTTTTCAACCGTATCCTCTCCGAACGTCGAGTACAATTCACATAAACTCTAAATGGAATACATAGCAGATTATTTTCTAGATTGGGTAAAAATAAAAGATGTGACAGAAAGGACTTGTTTTTTTTTTATCCATTTACGCTCCTAATGTGGAGCATATTGCATCCTAATGGAAGTATATTAACGAAAGTTTTTTACGAAAACTGTTTGTTACTCAGTTGCTCAACCTCTCTTTTTCATATAGCGTAGAAGGATATGGCTAGGACTAGTGTCACAGGACTAGTGGTTAACTAATCGCTCTCGCTATGCCTAGCTATCGAAGAATCGGAAGAGTGAGAGGGAGTTTTTTAGCCATCACAAACACCCATGCTTTCGAACATAAATCTATCGAAAAAATGCTGTTTGTTCATTAACTCGAAGCCAACACTGCTAACCGCTCTGGCATAGGACCCGACGGATCAGTGTACATAAGCCTAATATTTCAGGATATGGAAGGTTGAAACATGTTTGTATTTTGAAGCAAATTGTTATCATAATTTGTACAGGACAAATCCCAGCACAGCAGCTCTGACCACTTAACTGTAGGATAAATATTTAAAAAATATTAACACTCTTACTTTTTAATTTTTAAGAGAATAACAATAATCATTCATATAACCATATTCATTTGGCAAGTTCACAGCACCTAGTAATTATTTTCCATGAAATGGATTGTTTTTTGATTAATAATAATATTTATGGTGAGCCTAACGTTTTGTTGTAGAAAGATAGCCAAAGGCAAAAACATCGTATAATTAATACTTCGTTTCTTACTGAAGGTGCACAATTCCACTTGTGAAGGAATACGCTCAA
This sequence comes from Himalopsyche anomala, assembly GCA_031772345.1. Taxonomy (NCBI): domain Eukaryota; kingdom Metazoa; phylum Arthropoda; class Insecta; order Trichoptera; family Rhyacophilidae; genus Himalopsyche; species Himalopsyche anomala. The sequence continues at coordinate 7,206,869 of CM062829.1, forward strand.
TGACGAGTACACTAACTCAAATATAAAGCGTGACTTATTTGATGTGAATTTATTTTTATCAGGCTTAAAATATTTAAAAAAAAAAATACTAGTTAAACCAATCAAGCGGTAAGTGTTTAAAGTAATTTTTTTTAAATCTGCACTTAACTATTGTCGAAAATAACTATTTACAGATCTTTTACGTTTTTTTTTTTGATTGCCGCTTATTTTTGACTAGTGAATTTCATCTTTTACAGAGAGGAAAAATCTTGCTCTATTTTCATGTTGTTTTTGATCGTTTTCTTTTTTTTCTTCACTTTTTCAGTGCCTGTATGATCCTTAGTTGTGACCAGTGTCTTTTTCATCTGTCCAGGGTTTAATTTCGTCAATCAGGCAGGTGATATAGGGTGCGGTGGAAGTAAAGAAGGTTTAGGGAGGATTAAGCAAAAAGACCATCCGTAATTTCACATTGTGCGTATGGGGATAGTCTATGTAATCGCAAAGTAATATTTCATATTTGGGTTAGGATGTTCAATCATGTCGCTGCTAAATATCTTTGAAAACTTCACGATGTGATCATGGATGGAATCGTTATTTGAGGTTCCAGTGTAGTGTCGTGTTGCGCACGTACCAGGGAGCGTCCATGATTTAGTGTAATTTCTTGTTTTGTATTATCTGGAGAGAACAAGATTTCTATCATCCATAGTTACAGATGCTTAATTTTCACACTTTAAATTATTCATTTTTAAATACTTTTGACAATGAAAATATGTGTCATTTAAACTTGAAAACTTTTAAGCAATATGCATTGGCGGATTTAGCACTTTGTAAATAAAAGTGCCACAAAACTATTTGTAGAATAATAATGAATATTGAAAACTGAAATTAAAATATAAGGTTTTGATTAATTTATACTATTTTTGAGGCCCCAAGCGAGCGCCTCTTGCGCTTATGGAGTAATCTGCCACTGAAATTATGAATATGTAACACATATTTCTTAAAATAATGTAGATAATCTTATTTTAGCAAATAAATAGCCGTTTAATACATAAACATTTTTCGTAACTATTGTATACAGCGGTTATTTTGTAAAATAAAGTTATTTTACAATTGAAATTCCAGTTTTTTTTTAATATTAAAATAAATAATTTATTGTCATTACAGTCAAAGGCCTACTCCTAGCATCAATGAACGATGTATCTCTTTCATATGGGCTGACTGTCCAGGATGCCCGTTCGTCCCTAAGGGGTCCTGCAGCCCCACAATTAAATATTACGCGCAGTTTATCATAAGCCGTATCGGTGAATAAATTTCGAATCTTTGTGGTCGCATTGCTCAGGACCGGTTGCGCAATATGGTGGTTGCACTGCTACGTTATTGTTCTATACTTGAGCCCATCATTATTGGATTAAGGGTCATATATTACAGTATTACACCATCTTCAGATCTATTTCGATATTTACATTTAGTATTATTTTATGTGTACCTTTGTTTTACTATTTGACACACAGTTATATTTTTAGTGTAAAACTGTAAAATATAAATTTCTTTTTATTTAGATAATCTACTAATTTTTATTCAGTTTACTTAAACGGTTTTATATATCCTAGTGTAAAATGTCAAGCCTAATAAATACACGTATTATTAAAAGACGGTAGAATCAGAAATATTTTTGTACTAGCAAAAATAATTATTAGAAAACGGTGCAATACAAAAATCGTTTTTATTGAAATATTTTAAATTTTCTTTCGAATCCGTGGTCGAGTGGTCAACATCGTTGGCTATAGATTTGGTGTTCATGGGTTTGAATACGGACAGTTTCATTAATTTTATTTTCAGTCGGCTAATAAATTTCTGTTTGAAGGCATGGGTGTCTAAATTTTTCTCCCCCCGCCATCCGAACCAAATAACGAAGCATTGTGATAGCGATTAACTACTACTAGTTTGTTCCTAGCGCTATCCTTTTATCTATGTTATCTAAGTGTAGCAACTGAGGGACGAGCAGTTCTGTTGAGTTAAAATGTATTCAAAATTCATATCTTCTACATCGAGTGCGTTGAGGACTGGAAGCGAACATGGTAAAAAAAACCGAGCAAACGATCGAAAGAGTGAACTCGGCCAAGAACAAATGCGACGCACAGGACTCGGCCGAGCGATCCAACGAGTGGTTCGAGTGAGCGAGTGAATAAAAGTGGTGTATATTTCCTCGGCCGAAAGGACACCCCCACCACCTTATGGAGCGCACCCTGACTTACATTTCCACCGTTTCTGAACAAACGTTTGACGAGCATTGTTGAATCAAACGCACGTAAAAAAGTGGTGAATCGCTGAAAAAAACTGATATGCGTGCAGACGCTTACTCGCTCAATATTGTTACTCGGTTGGTCTAAATGAGTCGAAAACATCACCGTGATTTCGGTTTTTATAAAAAGTTTGGCTGCAATTTAGAAAATATATATTTAAATCTTCATATAAATATAGTCTTTGTGTATTGTCTAACATCTGCTGAAATGCACAGCTTTTTGTATATTAATTTATTTTAAAAATGGAGTCGGGTCGCACGTTTTTTTAACACTTTGTAAGCGGGCGTTTTTTAGTGATTAGCGCAATAATATATAACATTCTTAAAATCAACACAACTTCTAAGCCAAACATTATTTTCGGCTGAAATTTTCAAAGAAATCATATGTGACATTTAATAATCAAAAATAAAATAAAAACATTTTGAATACATCATAATTTCACTACTTTTCTAAGCTGAATATAAAAACCTGTTATTAATTTAGTAGATAGCACTCCACTTCTTATCAGTATGAAATATTCAAAATATTCTGTATTAAAAATGAAATTAATCCATGCCATAGAATTATATAAATAATTATAATATAAAATCTTCATTCCTACAAATTTACAATCACTGGAATTGTGAAATCTGATGCCCTAAATATTCGAGAAACATGTGTCGCCTTTTAAAAAAAATACTATGTATGAACGAACATTCAGGGCATAATAAATAATGTGGTTATTTGCTTATTGCCAAAAAGGGTCACTTGCCGCGGAGTTATTTTGAAGAAACCATTAAATTATGAGTCAACATACCAAAAAAACCGACAGTACGCGATTAACGTATTTTTACGTTTCCCGCCTATAATGTCTTATTTGCTAACACGGTCCAATTTTTTTACGAATTTAAAACACGATTCGACGATTGTATCAGATATAGCTATATACTAGAATTTAGTGCAATGCTACTTTGTAAATTCTAGTATTGTATTAAATCAATTATGTTAACTCATATTATACTTTATTTAAATTTTTACGCTATTACAGGTCTAATAGAACAAAACTTACATTACAGTATAATCGGAGGCACGAGTTTATAAGAGCATATCAACAAAAACATAGTTATAGTTCACTAAAATATAAGAGACGATTAATCTTTGTGCTTCTAACATTATAATTTTATTTATAAGTATACAGTATATTTTAAACGTTTATGTTTAAGAAATAAAGCTTTGTATTACTAATATTACTTTTTTGCCAGAACCGATCTGACTTTAAGCACGCATTTTTGTAATTAGGCCTCTAAAATTATTAGTATATAACGTTTTTATATATTGAAAGAATGCTATCAAATAAACTTGTACAATTCTATGTCTGATGATGAATATTCTTCAACAATAAGATCACGGAGCCTAACTTCAAGATTTCATATTGTTTCAAAGAGCAGGTGCCTTCATCCTAATGCCCGCGGGCTATCCTCGGTCCCACAACTTCGTACAATATATAATTATAACAGAACCGACCTGTTTTACCAATATAAACAACCTTATTATTATAATTTTGATAGCGGAGTGGTGATTTATATAATCCTTACTGAATTGATAACATCTGCTGGATTTCAAATTATTTTAGGTGGAATACGCGTTGCATGATTTTGATATGAATAAGTTTAAAGTATACATAAACATAATCGGCTTAATTCTGGCACTGTTAATTTTGGAACTGCATTATAAATTATAATGATCGCAAATATTTTGTCTAATGTAGATCTGCAAATAAAATTTCGATAAATATTCGTTGGCGAGTACTGTGTAGTAAATGATAACACCGCTTATTTACATAATTTTTTTCATGTCCGCTCCCAATATGGAGCATATGGACTCCTAATGGAGTTTATCTAAACAGAAATGTTTCTACGAGAACTGCTTGTTACTCAGTTGCTCAACCTCTCTTTTTCCAAAGAGAGTAGGAACAGAAGGAAAGGGCAAGGACAGGACTAGTGGTTAGCTAATCGCTCTCTATACGCCCCGTGCATAGGATAGGATGGGTGGGAGGGGGGAATTCAAGACATCACACACATCCATGCCTTTGAACAGAAATTCATAAATCGATTGAAAAATCAATTTATAAAACTGCCCGTACTGGGATTCGAACCCGTGCCCTCCGTAGCGGTAGCCAACGATGTTGACCACTCGACCACACAGGCATTTATATACATCAGTTTTACTTTTTAGAACCAGCGGTGGGCTGCCAATACGTTAACAAGAAGTTGGCTTAATCTCAAATCAATTTTCGGTGTTCTGGGGAAGAAGAGAATTTGTTATCACTCCTATGCAATTATATGCAATACTTAAATAAGAAATCGATTGTTACTTAATAGACTTAATATTATAATATGGGCCCTCGAGAATTAAAGTGAGCCAACTAGTAAAATGGTAAAACTTTTTTCTTGGACATTTAAATACAATTACTTCTTTATTTGGTGTTTTGGTGGATTGCATATTTTTATTTTACGGAGATAACACTATTGCAATGTGTATTAAGTGAAGTTACTTCACTTTTACGATACTTTTAAACGTGTAGAATATTACAATGCATCTATATTATTTCTTTTCTAAAATACCATTTTGCTCACTTCACCTCTTATGGGCCCATATGTAACAATACGCATTTTACCGTAAACTTATCAATGTTAATGGCTAAAAATGTACTACTGTGTAGTGTGTATACTGAAGCTGTCGTAGATAATACATAAGTCAGAAATTGTAGATATGTACTAATTTGATCTGAGGATGTTGTTTTTTTTTATTTTAACAAGAGGCTCGCGCAAGCCGTTATATGATTTCCAAAATTCCTAAATTAAATTCTTTTGGTTTTAATTTTGACACACTATAAATGGAGCACGGAACCTTTTGAACGCCAAGTAGAGGGATATAAAACCGCCACAACTATTTATGCAACAAAAAATCATATACACTTCGATATTTATTGTTTTAACCATCGATTAAATATTAAATCTTAGCAATATTAGTCGCCTGCTGTGGCTCATTTGGAGCTTTCTCTACCGATCACGGAGGTCTGGGCTCGATTCCTGGTAAGATCACAGTGAATTTGGGAATAATTCAATTCAAAGTTGTGATCGAAGACTGGGAATTTGTGATATCAATTCACATTATTTCCTCTCCTCCCATCCTTCTGATCCTTTAATAACTGGGTGTAGCAATAGCGATCAGTCAACCAAGTCCTGTTCTAGTCTTATCCTTCTTTTCCTACTACTCACTTTGAAAAACAAGTGAGGTTGAACGACTGAGTAACAAACAGTTCTCGTAGAAAAAAACTTTTGTTGAGATACCTCCATTTGGAACGGACATGGATTTAAATATAGATATATATATTAACACTGGAAGCCTAGTAAAATTAGTTTTGAAAGAATCATTTGTACTACTTCGAAAAGCTTCTATGATTTTCCACCAACACCCAAATACCGTGAATCGCATTGGAAAGAATTCGTTCTGGAAGATACTTACTCAAAATAAGAACACAGGTTTTTTTAAATTTTGACGTCAATATTGATTTATCGTTAATAAGTATCAAAATAAGATTTATACTTTATTCATTTTTTATAAAAGAGTGAAAACTTTTAAATAAATCATAGCTTAGCTTATACAAAACGTCAGTGAAATTCTTCGGCGATTTTGGTATCAATCATGTTTTATTTGATGGCATGATGAGACCTCACTTTACGAAAATTATTCGTGTAAATAACTAGAGCCCTTTTTCGTATTATTAAATTAAAAAAATAAAACAACTATACATAAGTGTAGATTTGTAAGTAATTTATTAACAGATAATTCGAAAACGGTAATCGTTAGTTGCAGTGACGTTTTTATGGTACTAGAGGTCTGCACGAGCCGAAATTTTACAAAATTACCCGGTCCGAGCCCGAAAGACTCAGACCCGACCCGGCCTGGGCCCGAGTCTTATACGACACTTGTTACCCAAAGCCCAGATTTATACTCCTCAGCCCGTTTTTTACAAATTTACAATAATTTACGATTCTCTAAAGAACTGGTAATAATTAAAATCATCATGGCTGACTTATGACACGAACATAATCTGAAATATTTTTTTGGAGAAATAAATTCCTTATCTTGGCCGGGTAGGAGCACGAGGGCCAGGCCCGGGCTCGTGCAGACCTCTTATGTACACCCAAGAAATATACATATATATATATATGAAATAATGAAAGAAATTCAATGTGTTCAGTAAGTAACACAAAGCTTAAAAATCAATATCCTACACCCATTAAAAAAGTTGCTGATAATGGGAAAAAAATCTTTGAACTATATTTGGTAAAATCTAAGTAAAAGTAGCAAAATATGTTTTCATTGTGCTTAGCGCCCAAGAACCGATTCCAAACACGAAATACCAGCGCTCTTTCTCAGTAAATATAATATAATGCCATATTTCCTTGACTGTAAGAGGCATTTGTTTCCTTATTTTAGTCTCAAGTTTTGTGATCTTCTTGAATTTTTCTAATATAAAAAAAGTCTAATTTTTGCAATGAGACCTTTACTTTTTTGAGTGGCCGACTTACACTTAACTTCCTTTGTATTGAGATTATTAATGAGAAGTCCATATGCTTCACATTTGGAGTAATCATTATTGGAATAACTTTACCACTGTGCCAATGCGTTTGTTTGTATGAAAGGTTATAACAGAACTTCGTTTAATCTATGTTTCGGGTATAGTTTGTCAGCGTTTTTGAGAAAACACTTTGGAGTCATTAGTAAATCATGCAATAAATCATGAAGGCCCAGCCAAGACACGAACGGAGTCGAATCCTTTGTTCCAACTAATTTCCGATAACCATCGCGAGGCTGTTTTTTATTATTGAAGATAGCGAGTGATTTACCCGAAACTTTAAGCTTTCACTAACACGTTGAAGCCCAAAAGCTTTCGTCTTGCACACATATTTTTATAAGCTTTTCTTCGAACAACTATTTTACGAAAAATATCAATGCACTTTTAAAAACAAATACAAACCGTTGTTGATTGTTGACACTATAGATCAAATGGCTGACTTTACCTCTCATGTGATTATATAATAAATTACATTGCATAAAATGAATCATCCCGTTGGGTCCGGGGCATGGTAGTCAACTTCGTTAGTTTCCATGACGAATCTCATGCGTTCAAATCTCATTACGAAAATATTTTTTTCAATCAATTTATCGATTTCTGTTCGAAGGCATAGGTGTTTGTGATGTCTAAAATATCATATTTTTAAATAACTGAACGTCGCGAGAGTTAATATTTAACCACTAGTCCTGTCCTGCTCTCTATACCTTCTATCTCAACTATGTTTATAAAAAAAGAGAGGTTGAATAACTGAGTAACAATCTTAAAGAAAAACTAATCTCTTAGGAGGCCATATGCTCAACATTAAAAGCGAACATATTTAAATAAAAAATAATAATGGAGAGGAGACGAGTGATGGGATATCAAGCAATCGAATTAAACCAACTTCTTATGAATACCTCTAATAGATGTCGATATTCTTCAGTTTGGAAAAAAAGTAATTAAAAAATGCGAAAGACTTTTATGAATTAAAAACTTCCTACCTGCTTCGTATAATATCGCAAATATAATGTATTAATAATTAAATAGGAACAAATTAAATGGTCAGAGTTTAAATAAATTTTTGGCAAGAATTCAAATAAACTTTGAGTCAGAAAAAAAAATCATTTTTTGGTCAGAATAAAAATATTATACGGTCAGATTTGTATAACCATTTAGGATAGGTTAGGTTAGGTTAGGTTTTCTTTCATTATCATTTAAATTATGATTATTTTATGTATATTCTTACCATTAATTATTTATTCTGCTCTCTGTACACTGACCGATATATATTATGGCCATTTCGTATAAAAGGAATGGAATATAAATTCATACCAATGTGATAAAAATTATGACCGAAACCGAATCAAAATTCAGACTGGAAAAATACGAGCCATATTAAATTGAATGTAATTTCATGAGCATGCTACCAAGGGGTTGAAATTATTTTGATATATATCGTTAAATAAATTTAGAACGGCCCATAACGTATCGCTGGACCCGAACAACGCGATCCACCTGCCCAACGCTTGTGAGTATTGTACGTTACCACTTCGCTAAGGCCAGCTCGATCCCGAATTTACATACAAAATTACACCTTTGTCCGTACATTAAAAATATTAAGCTGAAACACTTATATAGGCGTTTCTCGCATATCTGACCGGATTCTTCATAGATACACGCATTCTTGGCCCAACAAAGGTTTCTCAACATTTCTCAAGCAGAGACGGATAACCATATAAGTGAATGAGGCGGGCGATTGGAGCCTTCGAATCTCAGGGGCCTTAGAAACGGCTTATTTTATATTACCCATATCATGTTTGTTCAAATTTGTATATTTTTTACATGAAATTTCCTGCCGTTCTAATGTTATTCCAAAAAAAGGGCCTCCAAATTTTATTGTTCCTGGGGCCTCCCATACGCTTAATCTGTCACTGACCACAATAGGAGTCGTAGCAAAATGACGACTGCCAAACAACTTCATAGCGCAATTTCGATCAATAAAATAAAAAAATTTAGCCCGTATTTAACTGGCCTGATACAGAACTGTACTGGACCGATATCTTAACCATGCACTTTTTTGATTGAATAGCGAAAAAAATACATACATTTGGTTTTAGTTATATAAGGTATCGTATGTAATTTATTTAATGACTTGGGATTTACTTAGTAGAACTCCATTATAATAGGGTAAAAATAGCAACGTTTAATGACCGAAATAGCTAACAACTAATAAATATAAAAACTGTAGAACTAAATATGTTGCTATTTTTAGCCTATCCTATGTACTAATATATAATGATAAACAATTTAAGATTTCGACTGAAGGTGATAGATGGAATTTCAATATTTAATTTGAATAGTATAATTTTTTGTTCATTTTTATGAACTGACTTTTATAGTTCTGACGATGGCGTAAGCCGAAATAGCTATCAACCTTTAACTTTTTAAAAACTGTAGAACTGAAATACCTTGATATTTTACCCTATTAAAATGGAGTTCTACCAAGTAAATGCCAAATCAATAAATTCATTTTTATGTGTTGTCACAAGTGACCCAGGTTTCGTCTTTAGCCATTTTCAGGCATTCAATTTTGTGAATAAAATGAAACTGACAATTAGTAAAAAGTTTTTATCGTCTATATAAGTGTATATAAGGTCATTAGTGACAACACTTGAAAACGCAGGGCAATTGTAAAAAAAATTGAATGACTCCAATTTTAAAAATGATAAATAAATTTATTTATTTTGTATAGATTGCTTATTTATCAATAAATAAATGCACCAATCTGACTTATTTTATATTCTAGTCACGTTTTATAATTTGTATAAACTTCTTTTTTTTAAATAAACGCCGAACACTTTGAGAAACGCTGATACTTGTGAGCAATCTTGCAAGGCAATTACCTATTACATGTAATTTTTTCACAAATATTCGACAAGTGTGCCGGCACGAGCACTAAAATCAAACTAATTTCATATCATTTTGAATTTAATATTTTTATGACCATACAACGATAACATTTATCTGCAATTCTACATCGTATTAAAATAAAAATGAAATCATAATGTGAGTGAACTTAAATGATTACATGCTTTATAATGTGCTTAGAAAAAAATAAACTGGATATTTTTATTGTATTTTTTACACATATCGCTACATCATGCAACAATAGGACAAAATGAAAATCGATGTTTCGAAAAACAGTAAAGTTTATAGTGTTTGTCAAAAGCTAATACATTTTTAATATAAAATTATATTTGACAACTTTATCAGTCCACTGCAGCGGTGGGCTGCCAATACGTTAACAAGGGGCTCGCTTAACCTCAAAGCAATTTATCACTCCTATGCAATTATATGCAACACTTAAATTAGCAAACGATTGTTACTTAATACATTTATACTATGAAACAATATGCAGTTTGCCATAAACTAATCAATGCAAATGGCTGAAACTGTACTACTGTGTTTATTGAAGCTGTCGTAGATAATATATATGTCAGAAATTGTAGTTAAGTTCTAATTTGATTTGAGAATATTTTTTTCTCTTAAATTAACAAGGGGCTCGCCGACCGTAGTAAAATCTAACAAGGGGAGAAGCAACATCAGACGAAACATCGCAAGATTTGCAAAGAAAATAATAAAATGATTCTCATTCTTAAGATATAAATTATAGTCGATGTTTTGTTTTCTTTTGTAAAATACAAACATTAATAGTTGGTAATGTTTGTATCTTACCTCCTCCCTACGTCCGGAAAAAGTGGACAAAAACTGATTTTTATTTTGTAGCTCATAACGTAAGAATAATAGTTTTTTTTAATATATTCAAATCGTCGCAACAATTATTACTGTGATTACGAAAGAGGAAGAGAGGAACGAGGATGGCCAGCTTTTTAATGTCACGGTTTTAGATCGATATAAGCTTTCGAATTTCAATTAATTAATTATTTTAATAAAAACACAATATTCCTTTGTACTTCATTCCACTTTATTTAATAGGCCAGGACCGGTTTCGCTCATTGCGAGCATTGTCAACTGATAAGAAATATAATTTAAAAATGCTATTTATAATAAACTAAAAAGTTGTTAAAAACAATTGGCATTGAAAAGAAATTACCAATAACATTATAAGTGATTCTAAAATAACATAAAATTATAATGTTTAACACATCTAACATATAATTAAAAAGTCATCCAAGATTAATAAATTTAGAGTGGTGACTGAATTTATTTATCTACTTTAGAATCACTTATAATGTTATTGGTAACTTCTTTTCAATGCCAATTGTTGTTAACAACTTTTCATTTTTGTATAAACAGCATTGTTAAATTATATTTCTTATCAGTTGACAATGCTCGCAATGAGCGAAACTGGTCCTGACCTATTAAATAAAGTGGAATGAAATACAAAGGAATATTGTGTTTTTATTAATATAACGCCTTTCTACCAAGTATTGACAGTAAACACCCTAAAAGTGATAATTAATTATTGTAAAAACCGACATTACTGAAACTAGAATTCAAATAATTGGTGGATTTTTTTCAGGACCGAAGCACCGGTCTTCATATTTTTAAAAACCGGTATTCTTGTCTTAAGCTACGCATCGGGGTTTGCAAAAGCTGCACCAATTTTTGAGTTCGTGATAACAGTTGTATGTAATGTGCTGTTCAAATCAAATATTTTATTAAATTTTGTTTGTGACGCCCGTCGTGTATTGCAGTATTGGACAAATATTTTGTTCAGCATTTTTGTTTCGAAAATAGTAAGGATAAGGCTAGGACTAGTGGTTAGCTAATCGCTCCCGCAAATGTTGAAAAATATTTTATTATCTTAATAGCGTTCATTACATCGAAAGCAGATGTAAATAATTGTGTTTCATACTTTTCAAGTTAACAACTGTAATCCATATATTTCAAAAAGTCTCATTAAAAAAAATTTCAACCCCTCCCTGAACAGAGAATAAAACCTTTTCCTCCCGCGTCGGGTCAAAAGCTGTTTATAATGATGATTAAGTGGACCCGCCTCGGGGTCAAAAAAATGTGATAGAAGGGTTTAAAGTCTTAGACGAATTACTTAACCCATGAAGAGGCGCAGGGGTAGAAAATTAAGAAGAAACTATAAAATCATGATTCTTGCTGTTTTTTTCACGCCCAATGAAGAGTATAATTCTTCAAAGTTGTGTCACTCCCCAGCTAGCCACCAGAAATACATTCTATCATACGTTTGTAAATTATTTTTATCAACCGATATTTAAGGATGTCATAACATAACGCATTTGATGTGTTCATTTGTCTTTCTGAAAACCACAGTGCAGTTATTAAGCAATTTCAATTTTAAAATTGGATATTTCATATAAAAGGATTTCAAAAAATATGTTGTTACTAATAGAATTCCCCCCTCACAACCATCCTATCCTATGAACGGGGCGTATCTAAAGCGATTAGCTAACCACTAGTCCTGTCCTAGTCCTATCCTTCTATTCCTACTCTCTTTGGAAAAAGAGAGGTTGAGCAACTGAGTAACAAGCAGTTCTCGCAAAAACACATCTGTTGAGATAAACTCCATTAGGAATCCATATGCTCCACATTGCGAGCGGACATGGTTAAAAAAAATAGCAGCAGCAAACAATAATTAAGCCCACCAGAACCTGCAAAACAAAAACAGGAGTAAGACTCGGTACATGTGCAAATATTGAAATATGGCTTTCCATAGCAAAAATTTATAGCAATATTATGATACAAAATTAAATAATTTTAGTTTTTCAAACAACCACTTATGGTTTCATTTGATTTGACTTTGTGGTTTCACAGTTATAGCACTTTTTGAAAGTCTTTTAAAAAAATGTAATTCTTCAAAAATAAACCGGGCACATGTGATAGTTTCACCTGATTTAGGACGGGTCCGAAAGAGTTAACTTTTCGACCAAGGAAATACGATTTAGTGATAGTAGTATTTTATTAACTCTCGCGGCTCGGAGACTAGAAAAATACTTTTCATCTAATGGGGGTCGCTTAGGGACCCCAGTGGTTTCCTCATTATTGGTCTTGTTCTTATGAATTTCAAAAAAAAAACGTTCAAGGGCTTTAAAATATCTCTCTGCATTCTCTCTGCATACATTTTTTTTTATAAAAATCTGTGTTTTTTTAATAAATAATCATATTTTAAGTTGCTCGTAAAAAAGATGTCATCCCGGCACACATATGAAATTGCCCAGCTATCTTACGAACGATCGCTTATCGTGGGCGCTTATCGTGTTATCGCGTATTTATATAAACTACAAAAGGTCCAAAAACTATGATATCAGAAAAGCTTAATTATAAACATTGTATCACCCATATTAAAATAGATATTTAAGAAAATGTGGGTATTGGGGTCGCATTTCTTGAGCTTAGAACCGGAAAAGTTAGTATGTGGGGTAAAATAAACCCCTACTGCACACTGAAATATTTATAAGGACTGCAGGTAGGCGTGCCGGAGTATGAAAATATGATAGAGCGAGCATCAAGAAAGGGTTTTGTTTTGAGCTGATGGTGATCGGCGTGGCGTACCGCCGCCCGATCCACAGATCGTGACCCGGGCTTGTGCCTTACTGGTTCTCGCTCGCGCCGCGGGCATGCCTCAGCCGTGTCGAATTCGATGCAGGATTGTCGGATTGGCAGGGCATGTCGTCCGTCAGTGTCAATTTTAAATTGTATCACATCGCCCAATGATGCAATTTGCGGCTTGTCATGCAATTTTTTTTTCGACTTTCACAATAAACGAACTAAAAGTTTCGCTTTAGAAACTTATTCGATAAACCGCTTTCCCTAGAGGCATATAGCATGATTATATATATTATCAAGAATATGAGGGTTAACAATGATCATATTATGTTTACACTTGAAAGTACGATTTTATTACTGTTTATGTCATAGGTTCCCAACTTTTTTCGGGTGGCGACCCCTTTTTATAAAAGCCATGTGACTAGGGGACCCCTGAGGAATTTTAAATCATCGATTTGCTATACTTTTCCCCCGGATTGTCTCCGAGACTGCTTTTTTTTTAGCTCAACGAGGAATTTGAAATCTTCGATTTACTATACTTTTTCCCCTGATTGTCTCCGAAACTCTTTTTTTGTTAGGTCACTGAGGAATTTGAAATTCTCGATTTGCTATACAATTTCCCCCGGATTGTCTCCGAAACTCCTTTTGTTGTTCAAATACAAAATCGAAAAAAGTTGGTGACCCCCCCAGAAAACCCGTCGAGACCCCCAGGTTGGGAACCCGAGGTTTATGTGGTCACCGTCAACTCTTGGTGGAAAACATTTGTGTGTTTTAATTCCATATTGTTTATTGAAATTAACACCTGTTTCGTTAATCGTGAGTATAATCAACTAATACAAAATGTATACAAAATTAAGTAAGACTTGTGTATTATTCACCCAGTATGAATTTACATATATTTTCCTCAGTTTATAATGTTCGCAATAAGCGAAGCCAGGCCTAAACCATATAAATATTGTGGAATACGTAGGAAAAGTGTTTAGTATGCTTTTATCATAGCTGTCACAGATAGTGTAATTAAACATCGTAATTTTTGACCATTTCTAAAATATAATGTCTGATGCATGTTTCATTTCAAACATAAATATTGAAACTATTCATATGAACGATGAAATTGTGGTCAGGAGATACAAACGCGAAATTAAATATTGATTTAAAGTAGCATTTATTACCTTATTTCATATCGTGTTTCTTGTTCCATTATTTTAATCTATCTGTCTTTATATCCGTATTCGTATTTAAATGTAAAACCGTAAATTATGTATATCTTATTATGTAAATATTGTAATATTTTTTAGTTAGGCTTAGTTTACTTATACGGTTTTATATTTATAAGTAAAAAATGTATTAATACGAATAAAAGTGTAAAACACGTATTTTACATATTACCTTATTATATTTGTTAAATTACATATGTAGAGCAGGGTTTCACAAAGTGTGACTCTCGGAACAATTATGTCCCACGTTATTTTTTGATACGTTCCGCGAGATTAATCTATAATTTAGATATTATTATTTCCTCAAACGAAATATTAAAGTTTGTTTTGGTTGAGATGCGATATTTTAACAATATAATAATAAGGAATGTTTGACTCAACTGAGTTGATTAGAACATTCAATCAATTAAACGAATGTTTGTAAATAAGTCATTTAAAAATTTGTCTTAATATCGTTATTTGTCTCTGTAGACCGTGACTAGGGATTCCAACTAGGATATTCGAATATTCGATATCCGAAAATATTCGGCTCTTTTTTAACTATTCGATATTCGGATATTTGAGAAAACATCCGAATAGTATTCGTAATAATTTGTAATGAAATATTTTACTAAATCTACGAAAGATCACATCACAATTTGTTTGACGAATAGGCTCGGACTCGGGGCTAAAAAAACGTTAATGCCGTAATTTCATTCATTAAAGAAATACCGTTGGAGTAATCCGATGCAGTTGCAAATTTAAATATTGTAATAAATTAGAACGGTGTTGAAATGTGTATTTTAATATATTGTCTCTATTTAAGATTTAACAGAAGTGGGAAAATATTTAGTCTTTAATTATTATATAATGTGTATCAGTGAACAAGGAAACGTTGATCGTGCAACATCTCTATTTGTGTGAGAGTCATACGATTATTTATTAAATAAAGCCAACGTCAATCGCTACTGAACGAGTATTTTCAACGGCAAGAATAATTAAAACTAAGTTAAAAACAAATTTGAAATATGAAACATTTAATACCCTGTTATTTTTAAAATATACATTTTTTTAAATTTAAATAAATATATTTTATTAAAAATGAGCTCATTTTTTAATGTACAATTTAATGTATTATTTTAGTACATACATATAATGTAAAATTATCCGGATATCCGAATATATCCGGATAATTTCAGTTTTACTATTCGATATTCGAATATTTGATAATGACGAATAATTGGAATCCCTAACCATGACACTCACCTTTACGATATATAATAATTGATTATTTTTGAAAGATTTAAATATCAAATAAATGGACAGTGAAACTCTATAAATAAGATATTTTTTAAGTATGTATTCTAATACTTTTACATTTATACGAACCTAATCCCAGCGTGACTTCTATGACTTGATGATTGATTTTAATGAAGTTTTTTTCACACCGTAAATCGGTGTTGAGCGTTTGGTAGTCGAATCAGTGTGCCTTGCATAATGTGCCCCCGCGGAGACCCGAACCCGCGACTGGCGAGTTCGCAGCGGGCATCCGACGCGTGCAACCACTACCGGTCACCACAATACATCCGCGCAGCGTGACGCATGCGCCGTATTTACATACTCATATATCATAATCAATTTACGAGAATTTTTTAAAGTCATTATCAGGCAAATATCCGAGTGGTCAACGTGGATGTTTTAGGTCGCAGTGTTCACGAATTGGAATCCCATGTAAAAATCAATTAACGCAACTGGATGAGTGAGTCCCTGGCTGCAAAACTGAATATGACTTAAAGCGAGACAATGATATGGACTGTGGAAAGGAAAAAGGTTTCTAAAGTTCCTCAGTTTTTTTAAAACAGCTTTTTTTCGATAATCACAATGTATACAACTTGACACACGTTCTATCAAAAGGATGGAAGCTGAAAATGCCGAATTGGTATCTAAATTTAGCTTTTAAGTTTGAAAAAGATGACCATCGTAAAAAGTTAAAACCAAGAAAAAAGACTGAAATAAAAGTTTAACCTAGACAATTTCTTTAATTAATATTAGGTTATGTCAATTAAACACCAGCTTAGGAGTCTCCGTGCACTTCAAGGTTGTGTATAATTCATAATTTGCCTATGGCCTAAAATCATCAAAACATGTTTTTTGCGCCTCCTGTAAAATTTAATATGTGTGGGTTACGTCCTTTTTCCTTTCCACAGTAGATATGAATTTATCTTGTTAGAGGATTCGCGAAATGATTCGAATATCCTTTTCATCTGGACGAGTGGTGATTTTTGCGGTTGAAACTTGGTGGGGTTTGATTGGATCTTTATTAATAGCAATAAGAACTTTAAGTCAGTAGCGGCGAATCTTTTTTTTTTTAAATACACACCTTTATTACTATCACATATTTAATACGGCTATAAATAAATATCATTATTCCAGAGGCCTGAATTGCTTGAACCTTAACGATAGCTCGCTATTTATTTCAAGAAAAAAATATCTGATGTTTTCTCTGGCATGCGTGCCCAAGGTTCACCATCTCTGATATATGGAAATCAAAATTATCTCCTTTTGGCTAGTTAAAGAAACACATTTTTATAATTACAATGGCACACTATGAAATAACTAGCACTCATCAGCAACGTTCCCTCTAATTGTTATATTGTGTGTGCGGACCATTAATTTCTGTCAGCACTAAATTTTCAGCAAAATAAATAGTGTGCGCAAATATAAAAATTTGGTGAAATAAACATATTTTTACAATATTGTACTGTGTGCGGCCTATGCGTGGATAGAAAAATGTGTGCGGGCACATTTTGGGAGGTATGCGCGCGCACACGCGCACACCTTAGCGGGAACATTGCTCATTAGTTACGACTCCTCTATCTGTGGTATCATTCAATTCCTACATAACATAAATAAATTTAATGCTACCTTTAATAATAAATATTGTTAAGTAATTAGCAATTGCCATAATAGTATGGATTATTACATCGACTATAGTCGAATTACTTTTTAATATTAAATGAAATGTCGATAACTAATCTACTTGTTGTGCAACTAGGAGTGGCACAGTGGGAAACGACAACATACAAATGCAGAAATATGATTCAAGATGCTGATCACATCCTTCAGGTATATCTAGACATAGAAAATTCTAAAAGAAGTTAGTGCCTAAAAAAATCAGTAATTTGTAGGAATAATAATTTTATCATTTTTATTTTTTCAACGTGTTTTATGTTTTGTTGAAATTTTAGCTAGTAAAAACCAAAGTCAATTAAAATTGTTTATTTAAAATATGTATGTTAAAGTGTCATGAATATTCATATAACAAGATTTATTACAACATCGCTTCACATAAAAAAAACTAATTAGCTATTGGCTCTCATAGTAATTAAAAATCTATACCAACAAATCATTTCCAACCAATAACCTTTAAAAAAAATATACCCTTGCATAAATTAAACCATTCCCATAAGCTCTCCATATTAATACAAACGTAAAAGGCTAATCTTTACAAATAAGGGAACCACTCTTCCCGGGAACAAAAAGAATTATTCAACCCCCTGACATATTTACTCGAGGCTAATAAACTGAACATTGGTGTAGCAGAATTAAAATCATCCCTTGGCGGCTGTAAACATGGCACTCTATATTATTCGTTTAATTTACTCCAACGGCAAACCATACTGCTTAATTCCGAGGGTAAATAATTTTTTTATTAAATACGATGCGAAGGATGAAGACTGTACGCATTTTAAATTTTTTAATATACTATTGCTGCCTACATGCAGTGTTAGACTGAAAGGGACTCGAAGGGGTTTGTGCGAGCCTCTTGATAAATTTTACTAAGACAGGCGATCTCTTTGTTAATTTAAGAAAAAACAATATTTTCAGATCAAATTTGTATATAACTGCAATTTCTAACATACTACACCAGAATTGGAGAACCCGCGGCCTTTTGGCCACCCTGGTGCGGCTTTCTGGCCAATTCTAGAAAAACGAGATTTTTAGATATCTGAGGAAAAAGTATAGCAAATTGAGGATTTCAAATTTCTCGGTGAGCTAAAAAAAAAAACGAAGTTTGAAGATATCTAGGGAAAAAGTATAGCGAATTGAGAATTTCCAATTTCTCGGTGCTTACTGCGTCCTTATGTCGAATGATAAAAATGAATGCGGCCTTTAGAGAAGAAAAGGTTTCCCACCTCTGTACTACACCTTCAGTATACACAGTATTACATTTTTAGCCATTTAGATTGATAAATTTACGGTAAATTGCATATCGTTATATATTAAAAATGTATTCAGTAACAATCGATTGCTTTTTAAGTATTAACTGGTCCTTACCTTTGAAATAAAGTGGAATAATTCTTTTGTATATTGTGTTTTTATTAATACAATGCCTTTCCACCAAGTATTGACAGTGAACACCTTAAAAGTGATTTAGTTAAGTATGGCATATAATTGCATAGGGGTGATAAAAAAAATCATTCCTTCCCCAGAACACCGAGAATTGCTTTAAGATTAAGTTTGCCTCTGTTAACTTATTGGCAACCCACCGCTGATCATAAGCGATATATTATATTAATGTTAAGAAAACATCAATGTTAAAAAAATATTGACTACGCAATAAATACTTTGATAAAATAGCCCTCAGTTGTGCGTACCCAGATAGATTATAAGGAGTGCTTTTGTAGTTTCGTTAATCCTTTGAGTGATTGACAAATCGTTTTGGCAAACAGTGCCCTACAAAAAGGCCCTCGGGGATACCTCTCTCGGTCCTTCTTTACATATATCAGCTCCAAATTGACAAGTGCTGCTTTTATTCATGAGAAATTAGCTTTATTCGTGTCGAATTTATTCACTTAAAAGTGAGTGAAAATCACACAATAGTGTTAATAGCAGATGCAAACGTCTGCGATGTAAGACTTTACTTTTAGTACAACAGTTTCGGAAGCGGATATGCTAAAAACACTAAATCTTATTTAATTAAGACACAGTAAGCCCCTTATTAAACGTGCTCCTTATTAAATGTGCGCATTCTTCATTTAAATACATTTAATATCCGTTATATTCAATTATAACATTATTACTTAATTTGATGACGTACGAGACAGTTCCTCGTCACGTCGGTGGCTGTGGAGAGACGTCGCAACTGGTTGGGTCACGCACTACAGATACTCTCGAAAAACTTTTATCCTGTCTGCCTCTTCTTCCGACCGGTGGGATTTCGGCGTTCTGGACGACCGCTGGATACTTTTAGTAGGATGTATTTGGTGAAACTGAGGGATGCTGGCATGTCATGGGAGGAAGCAAAGCATATGCTCCATATAATGAGCGTATATGGTCAAAGAAGAAGACAACCAAACTTTTAAATAAATTTATCTGAAAAATTGTATATTAACAGCACAAAAGTAAATGAAGTACATAAATCAATTCGATTAGTTTATTAAATAAAAAAAAAACATTTAAAAAAATGTATGCCTCCAATCCGTCTTCTTTTTATTTTCATTTTTTCGCCACTCCTTTTAAAAACCAAAAATTCTTTTCACTGTATTTTGAAAAATCAAAACAAATATATTTTTAAGTATAATACATTTATTTTTAAATAACTGAAGTGTTCAAAAGAATGTCTATAACAATTCCCATTTATCCAATCCTAGAAACGATGCCTGGCAAAAAAGGGTAACCAAACTATAAGTATTCTTCCTAGATTTATATTATTGTATTCTTGCGATTTGCAAAATCGAGTGGCTTAGCAGCTGAAAAGTAAAATGTAAAACTACATCTGTCGAGTTGTTTCCTTATCGGTCCATTTGTTCCATATCAAGAGATGATATGAGATTAAAAAAACCAATCAGTCCAATGTACACTTTTTCGTTGAAATAACAAAACAACGCAAGCAACATTTTCTGAGAAACGATGGCGTCCATTTGTTTAAACTAAAACGAAGCGCCGAGGCAAGAAACATAAAAAATATAGCGCTGTAAAAAATAAACGAATTGAAAAAAATGAAAGCAAAGGTCCGACCGCACGCCGAACAGGCCAAAGGTTAAAACATTTAATAATTACATATGATTATAGATCGTTTGCGAAGTGAATCCCAAAATCTACTCAGTGAAGTAGAATAACTTGTACCTGTATACCTAAGGTATTACAAAAATTGACGTCATAATAAAAAGTATATTTTCTTAGTTACCTGTGAATTGTGATGATCTAAGAGTAATTATAAGAGCTGTAGAGTCGGAGTCGTAGAGTCATAATCTTTTAACTGGAGTCGTCTTCGAAAAAAACTTATAACTTCGAGTCCTTTCAAAATAAAAGTTTTTTTCAAAATTCAAGAGTCAAAAGTGGCACCACTGCATGCTACTAAGCCTAAAAAGTAGTTGACACTTCCCTTACGGTGCTAAAGAAATCTTCCGATATGTTGGTGGCCCTTTAAGAACCAAATGAAAAACATGTTTTTTTTAATGTACGTCCTGGGCTGTTACCTTCCATCAAAGGGCGATAAGTGTTAAAATATGTTTTTTTTCACTTGGTTCGTTAAGGGCCAGCAACATATCGGAAGCATTTTTTAACACCATAGGGGAAGTTTCAAGTCGTATTTTAAGCTATGGCCGGAGTCGGAGTGGTCTTATCTCTTAACAACTCAACAGTTCTGGTTATTATATGCTAACAGATTGTTTGTAAAATCAAAAGTATATTAAAAAAAATATTTCTAACTTACAATAAAACGAAGTTAAATTTCACACATGGCATATAATGTATACATGATAGGTATTAAAATTAAACATTTTAATTATATTCAATTTAATGTCACTAACTTATATTTTTTATCTTTTTCTGTAAATTCCTTTGATATTTCTATTACCAATTTATTGTTTGTTACACCCTTAATAGTTTTGCTTGGTTTAGTGTAAATAGCACTGTATTAAAGTGTTCAGTTGCAGCTTCTAAACTAAAATGTCTTTACATGAATAAACATTACAAGTATAATTTTAAGAATTAGTATTATTGGTACGCCACTGGATTTAAGTCGGCTCGTCAGGTACACAAATCAAAGACGCAAAGATGTGGTACGTGAACGCCGACAACTCGCGTTAAAACACACTCAATACCTACCTATTTCATCAATACCACGAATGCAAAAAAAAATTACAGTATATCCTCTTAATGTGAAATATCTTTATATGTTATTTAGCACAATGCATCAGTTAACTGTCAAGGAATCGTTTTGGAATTGGTTAACTTTAAGATCACCTATGTATAATAAAATAAATTTAACCTTTGCTGAATATGTCTATTTAAAATGTGTAGCTCATGGTTTCCCAAACTATGTTCCGCGGAACACTGGTGTTCCGTGGGACCTAAATAGGTGTTCCGCGAAAATTTGGAATGGTAACATACGCTACAACACATTTAAGCATCTTCTACTTCGTATCAAAAATCGAGTGATAGTAAATTTCCAGTGATGTTAAAAACGTCAAATATCTAGGTAAATGCGGAGATTTTTAATCACTATGAACTTTGTTTATTCATATTTGTATGTTATATGTTTTAAAGATAATCAATCAATACATAATAAGTGGTTTAATATCTAATATTTTTACTATTAAGAATTACTCGACCTAAAAAAAAAGCTGTTTTCCGGCAACATTTCCAGATTTGACAAGTGTTCCGTTGAATTTTCCGGACTTGCAAAGTGTTCCATCCTAGAATAAGTTTCGGAAACTCTGGTGTAGCTTATTTCTCTTGGTGAATGAATATTAGTTAATACCAATCAAGTCAAATATCTTTCATAGAGAGTTATAATGGATTGGTGAAGGCGGGAAGGTTGTCAGGCAAACTTGAATTCATCAAAGATACTAAATCCTTTAAGCAGAACAAAACATTATATAAATACAACAGACTCATATTTGCTTTTAAATACGGAGTGAAGATATAAGATTTAATTTTTAATCATGTTCATGTCATATCAGTCAATTTAGTGTCACTTACTCATTTTTGTAAATTCCATCTGATACCAATCGTTTGTTACACCCTAATAGTTTTGTTTTGTTATATCTTTGATAGATTCGGCGGTAATTCAGTGGAAGTTTATTTATAAAATAAAATTAAATTTGATAACTTTATTATTCCACTTTTTGTGCAACAGCTTTTGATTCGTGTTCCGACTCTTTGAGAACCATCATCAGACAGACTTTCGCAACCCTTACGAAAAAATTAAATATAACAATTTTAAAAAAAATATATTGTACATTAATTGACTTTCTCAGAAATAATTGACAGATAGCATCAAAAAATAAGTTTTTCTTAACAGTTATTTTAGTATGACCTCGTGTATTGGTGGTTTAGCCTGTTGTTTACAAACTTTAGTAAATTTGATTTTTAATGGTTTCTACATACTAGAATATGATTGATAGTTTATGATAGTTTATGATCGATAATTGTACTTCTAATTATTGTACGAGTAACTGACATTGGATGGTTACTAAGATACATTTATAGCTGATGCTGGAGAAATACCTATTTTCAACAGCCTAAAACCGCATATCCTGATTCTTTTAGTACGTATTTCCTTACTCAAATGATGAAAGCGACCCGGAAAGGACGAAGGCGCGGCGCCAGCTTTCGGCAATGCCGTGTGAACTTAAAGCTAGAGATGTCTAAACTTTCGGTTCACCCAGACGCTGTCGTGAGTCATATAATAAGTATATAATATTAAATGATGTTGGGAGAATCGCGCAGACAAATTATAGTTTCCAAAAATATTGTAAATTTATCTGTTTGAGGTCGTTCCCTTGACTACAGGGCCGCATTGAAACATAAATTACGGATCTACTATTTTAACGTGATTTTTGCAAATATTAATTTAATGACTTTTTAATCTGCAACGATGTATATCATAAATTATGCAAACCAAAAAAAAATCTTTGGTCATGCTTGCACTTTTTTCCATATCCGCTCCCTAGCTGGAACATATATTCACCATAATGACTGTGGAAAGGAAAAGGGACGTAACCCACACATATCAAATTTTACAGGAGGCGCTAAAAACGTGTTTTGATGATTTTGTGACATATGCAAATTATGAATTATACACAACCTTGAGGTGGTGATTAATTGACATAATCTAATATTAATTCAAGAAGTCGTCTAGCAAAAACTTTTATTTCAGTCTTTTTTCTTGGTTTCAATTTTTTACAAGGTCATCTTTTTCAAACTTAAAAGCTAAATTTAGACACTAATTCGGCATTTACAGCTTGCATCCTTTTGATAGAACGTGTATCAAGTTTGATACATTGTGATTATCGAAAAAAACTTGTTTTGAAAAAACTGTGGGTTACGTTCTTTTTCCTTTTCACAGTCGATATGGTTCCGCCAAGATTCTCTTTCTTCCGCCAGTCGTCTTGCTTCCTCTCATGTAATTCCTGCCGAGTGCATAATATAGAATAGATGGTCATCAGTGGCCTTACACGACGGCGGAATCTATCCGATTGGTAGAAGAGACAAGCAGAATTCAGGCTTTCTTGATGCATCGCAGCACATTTCCAAGTCAGGTAAATCGTCGCTTATTCACTTTGGACGTAGTTAAGGACTGTTCCATTCCCTTAACTCGGTGTTTCTGACAAAGTCAAACCACCGCACCTCTATTTGCATACGAAAATTAAATTGACAAGAAGTATTCATTGTCTTTTAGTAATGCTGCATGTCAAATTCAAATGTCACATTCGTTTTTGGTTTTAAAAAAAACCAAGCTACGTTCGCTATATTATCAACAATTACGTTGTCAGAAAAAAATCGGTTTCAACAATAGCATGAGTATTCTTCCAACCATATTTTTTTCATATATTACATAAATTAAACACCTAGGATACATATTTTGCTTTAGTTCTTTTGTCATCAACATAATACATTCAATAATAAATCATTAATATATAATTCAATTGAGCTAGAAGGCATGAGTTATTCAAGAACTATTTTTGTTAAAAATACTTTTAAAAAAACCGTAGTTGGGCATTAAAACGACTAAGTACGACACTGGTTAGAAAAACAGCTTAACTTCTCCGCCCCGAAACCTTTATAGCACACGCATGTTTTTATCCCAAAACGATACCTTTGTAGATTTTGAAGAAATCTTTTATCTCTAATATTCTTTTGAGAGATATGACGTGTGGATTGACGCCCTTAATTTATAAAATCAGTCCATGTACATACAATTGTTGTGATGGTCTCAGATTTACGAGTGGTTTTTCGTCTAGTTGGCGGAACAAGGCTCAAAACCTGGCAAAACAATTCTCAATAAGGTGCTGTCTATACATGATGTCCTTGTTTTAGGGTGGGGTTGATAAAATGTGTTTGAGACAAAATGTAGAACGGTTATAATATAACGAAATTCGATGTTGGGTGAAAGGGAGTTAAAAATAGTCTAAATCGTGTGACGTCATAGATGAGTGACGCCTAATAGATTTCACTAACTATATTTGAACGTTTGTAATATTATATCGTCAGGTCCGTGGTGCAGTGGTCAATGTTGCTGGTTTCCATGACGGATCTCATGGGCTCAAATTTGAAAACGAACATTTTTTTTTCAGTCGATTTATCGATTCCTGCTCGAATACATGAATGTTTGTGATATTTGTGAAAAATTTCCACCCACTCTTCCAATCCAAAAATCAAAAGTATTTAGCTACCTACTAGTCATGTCTTAGCCATATCTTTTCTATCCTTACTCTCTTCGGATAAATGAGAAGTTGAGCAACTGTGTAACAAGCAGTTCTTGAATAAAAAATTCTGTTGAAATACCGAATAAAGAAGCCAAAGGCTCCACATTACAAGCGGACATGGATTAAAAAATTATAGCTGATTTGCTTAAAATACAACATAAATGTTCCACTATGAAGAAAATATTTTAATATTGTATTTGGTATTTTACGAGAATTGGTTGTTAGTCGGTCATATATCTAATATATTTTTAATGACATCAGAAATGGAAGCATACATAACTCGTCACTATTTTCGCAGTACGTTTTGATGATCAGATTGCGTAAGTCGGAATAGATATGTACAGGAAAAAGTGTTTATCTCCGCTGTACAGTATATGGACCGCTAATGGAGTATGTCCATTTCGCCTATCTTTAATGTGCGGATAGTTTTTATCGTGCATATATAAGAATAAAAACTACATTAGGCTTAAAGGTTTATAGATGGTGATCTGGATTAATTTTGGTATTGATTTCAAATTAATGACGTTCAATCAATTGGTAAATGAAATGTTTAAGCAATTACAATTTCTGAAGATCTTTAAAATTACTAGTAATCATCATAAAAAACCAATTCATTCAGTCATGAAATTTTTTTAATAAGATCATCAAAAGTAGTGTTCATCATCAATCATTAGTGTAAAAAATTTCGATGATTCCAATTTGATATTGAAATTCCGCTAAGCAACTTCAACTATTGCTTTAATAAAATATTTATTTTGTTTGGTTTGTGGACCACTGATCATCTGTGTGCGTGTAAATTTAAAAAAAAACATGCCTTATTTTACATTTTAAGAAATGGTTAGGCAGAGAAATTTTAGCGCCTTGTAATTACTTACCATCAGTTTGCACGAAGACAAAATACGTTCTGAGGTCGACTATGTGTACGCTGTGTGGCTTATGGAATCAGTACCTTTTTTTGAAAAAAAAGGGCCGGGAACTCAATTTTTCTCAAGTTTTTTTTTTCTAATTCACGTCCGTTCTCAATGTGGAGAATATGGTTTAGTAATCTTGTTCTCTTAACAGAGTTTTTTTCACGAGAACTGCTTGATAGTCGGTTTTAATTTAATTTAATTTAACTTTTTAAATTTTTTTAAAAATATTTGACATTACAGCTTACGCCAGCGATTTCCAACCCGGGGGGCGCACCTCCCTGGGGAGGCGTGGGCTTATTGCAAACAGTCCAAAATATTTATTTACTCTTTAAAATGTGTCTTTATTACTATATGAAATAAAGGATGGGGAGGCGCGAAGATATTTTTTTCTTCAAAGGGAGGCGCAGTAGCATAAAGGTTAGAAACCGCTGGCTTACGCCAATGCGTCGAATATTTTGAAGTTGAAAGATCATACGAGATATACTAGATGGGAATTTTAAAAGTCATTTTAGATTAACTCAAGGAGAATTATCTTCACAAAAACCCATGTCTTAGATCTCAATTTAAAATTGAAAAAATCCAATTTGCCTTACAAGGAATCGAACCCAGACCCACTTGATCATTAGAGCAAGCTCTTACCAAATAGACCACAGCGGACGACAATCGTTCAATTTACCTGTTATAAAAAGAGTTATGCTAGAAAGATAGGACTGGTACAGGACTAGTGGTTAACTAATCGCTTTTGTTTTGCTCTGTTAATGTTTAAAATTGGAAGAGTGGAAGGAATAATTATCAAAAATATCAACGCTTTCGAACAGAAATTGATCTTGTAAGTTATTACATTTTCGCGAGATTAATAAAAAATATTTTCAAACATCTTTTGGCATAAAAAAATCAAATTTGGCGAATATTGATTTGATTATTTTAGCCGGGTCTTATGGCGCAGTAGTTAGCGTTGTGGGCAATGTTCCCGCTAAGGTGTACGCGTATGCGCGCGCACACCTCGAAAGATGTGGCCGCATACTTTTTTCCGTTCTTCGCACAAACCAGGGGTGGGCTGGAGGGGGCTCGCGCGAGCCCCTTGTTAAATTTCAGCGCGGCTGGCGAGCCCCTTGTTAAGATAAGAAAATCATTCGTCTTAGATCAAATCAGCACCTAATTGCAATTTTTGTAGATGGTAACATTTTATTGTGAAACAAAACTTAGTAGCCCCTTCATATTTTCGTTCAGCGTTGTGGGCTTCCGTGCCGGACCTCATGGGTTTGAGTTAATCACTAGTCCTGTCTTAGCCTTATCATGCTATCTCTACTACTCTCTTTTGAAAATAATGGTTTAGCGGCTAAGTAGCAATTAGTTTTTGTAGAAAAAAGACTTTTGTTGAGATACCTTCATTGGGAGGCTATATGCTCCACATTGGGAGCGAAAATGGATAAAAAGAAATGGATAAGATTTACCGAAGCCCTTGTTAAGATATTGGCAGCCCACCTCTGGCACAAACCGCTCATATAAATGTTGTACAATAGAGTTAATGAAAATTTACCGCACACAAAAGTTGATGGTCCGCACACACAGTAGAAAATTTAGAGGGAACGTTGGTTGTGGGTTATTTGTAAACTGTTCAAAGTTAGAAGTTTTTCTGGTTTTTGACAAAGATTATTGGTCTACCTTTGTAGTCTGTGGAAGCCTACACTTGCTATTGATATAAAATTATCGTTAGTTATTTCTTATACTTATCTAAAAATCGTGACTCACAAAAACTTATGAATACGTACAGATAATTATCAATATAAGTATTGTATATAAATATTATAGGTTGATATTATTTTTATTAATATTTCCTAAACTGTTAATAGTGCATTATTTATTTTTTCCCTCGCCGCATAATCTTTTTGGATCTAGGGTTAAAAATCGGGATCGTTTGGTTTTCTACAATAATAATAATTAATAGTTATCCTTTATTACAGCGGCGTACGAAATATAAGAAAATATATTTTCTTATACATTAAAAATAACATTTATTTAACTGTCACTGTTCTCATATTTCGTTAATATACTATACAATGGACACAGCTTTATATTTGTAAGATTTTAATGCATTTACTTCTCACATTTCTATATATTTTTATTTGTTTCCATCCCTGCTAAAAAGGTAATATTCAACATTCAACAAAAACATATTTTTGTCACACTAAATATATACTAAATATATTTTTTCAGCTGTTTTGACTTATGTGTATTTTTTATTTAAGACTCGTATTTTTGTGGTCAGAATTTAAATAGCATTGGTCAGAATAAATAGTCATAATTGAAACGAAATTTAAAAAAACCCTTACCTAACTTAACCTACTAACCAAAAGTGTTATTAAATATTCTGACCGTTCATATTTTTATTCTGACCAAAAATTGATTTAAATTCTGACCATTTAATTTTTTTACTTTATTTAATTTGACTAATTGGTTACGGCGGCTTACATATTTCATCGCTCAACGATATTTTTTCAAAGTTTGTCGGTATTACAGTTAACGTATGCACATATGATATGTATAAAATAGCTAGTCAACATATATGCATTGTCCATTTTAGCTAGTTACAGTATACGCGAGAAAACAAATGAAAACTTCAACTTCTCAAGTGTGTGCGTTAACTGCTCATACGTAGCTAAATTGTTCACAAACTTAAAATAATCTCGCATGCACCAAAACTGTTGCCAATCGCATTTCACTCCTGTTGTTGTGCTTTCACATAACCTCAAAAATGTCAACGTTTTTTTGTAATTCTCGCCCTCTTTCTATGCAACATATTTAACCTAACCTAACCTTAACCGTAATGTCATTTCTTGTACTCTTCAATGAGTTTATATACTTATTTGTTGATTGCTGTGTAAGTTTCAACTAAAGCTGCAAGCTAACGTTTATAATGACTAGATTTCACAATTCGATTGTGGCCGATATCCAGTATTCTATTCATTTTTAAATAAAAATATCCAATATCCACGTAATTTAAATCCTAGTTGATTGGTGAGTGGTGACTTGGTAGACATTTTTTTAGGATCAGTTTCTACAGAGCAAACTTATATTATATTATTTTTTTTTGCCTCGACTCAGTTCGCTTGTTTACAACGCTAGTCAGATATTAACTCAAAGTTAAAAGATTTTTTCTTTTATGCTTAAAAGAATATTTAATTATTTTTTGGTACGGCACTGCACCACTTCGATATTATGGACAGGTAATTTTAGAGGTTTTTGATAAATGTTAGTAAACGCTTTATGGTGGTTAATTATTTGACAGATCTCTGAGAAACTTATATCATTTAGTAATCTATAAACTTTATAGCATTCGTGGAAATTATATTATATATTTTTTTAATATTTTATACACCTACGCGAACAGTTTATAATAAAGATCTTACGATAGTGATTGTTTTTTTTTCAATATTTAATTCATCATTTATTTTATATTGGTGTATGTTTTTAATATAGAAAAATTTCATCAGCACATTATAGCAGCGGATTGCAATACCGGACGAATATATCAATACCGGATTATGGAAATTTCATATTAAATACCGGTATTTAAAAAAAATAACCATTGCAATAATACGTTCAATTGGGATCGCAATACCAGGCACGGAAATTCATATATTTTTAACTAATGCCGCTAATGTGGAGCTTATGGTATCATGATGGAGATATCTCAAGAAAAGGTTTTATCAGCGGTTACTCAACCTTTCTTTTTCCGAAAAGGTATGGATACAATCTATCAGTTCTAGGGTACGACTAGTGGTAAGCTGTTCACTCTCGTTATACCCCGTTATTTAGAATTGAAAGGTTGGGAAGAAGTTTTTAGACATCACAAACAAAAATGGCTTCGAGCAGTAATCAATAAATCGATTGAAAGAAATACTGTTCGTAGTGGGTTTCGAAGCTCGTGAGATCCGTTACGGAATCTAACGACGTTGACTATTTGACGACGGACCCGACAAATAAAATTCCACGAATAAAAAAATATATCGGGAGTTTTTCATAAATAACTAACGGTTTCTTCAATCTCATCAATTCTGGAATCTTCCATCAGTAACACTGGTATTTTTTCATTTTCAAAACTTATATTTCAATATTTTGAGACTGAGAAATTTTATTCCATGTCCTCGCAAATGAACTCCTCGTGAAGTTTATCTCAACAGAAGAGTTTCCACGAGAACGGCTTATTCCTCAATTGCTCAACCTCAATATTTTTTAAATTAAGTAGGGATATAAATATAGGGCTAGGGCAGGACTAGTGGTTATCTAATCACTCTCGCTACGTCTCGTTTTTTAGAATAGGGTGGGTGGGAGAGGGGAATTCAAGACATCACATACATCCTTGCCTTCGAACAGAAATTCATGAATCGATTGAAAAATCAATCTATAAAAACTCTCTGTACTGGGACTCGAACCCGTGACCTTCGTATTCTAAATCAATGATGTTGAAACTCGACCACGCAGCTGGTCGGAGTATTCTCCACACAACAAAATATCAGGCTCGTTACAAGCTATTTCTACTAGTTTTTCACAGCAAAATTAAATTCATAGACAAATATTATGAAAGCCAATGGAATCTACAATGAAAAAGTATCTCAATTGTTCAATTGCATGTTATTGGTACGTAATATACCCATGTATGCACTTTCATAACACATTGATACCCAAATAAGTACGTATGTTATTATGGTATCTATGAGTTAAGTGGTAAACTCATTACAGCTGGCTTACCGCTCGGTATGTTATTATTACATGAGAGGCAGCTTCTCATTTCCATCACCAGTCGCACTCGGTCCGCCATTTTGACTGCGGGCTAGCACGACGCACTTCAAAATGGCGGGGCACTTGTTGAAGTTGTTCCAGAACTCGATTTTTGCCGCACATTCTGCTGAAGGGCTGCTGTAATTTGTTAATTTTGTATTAACAGGTAAAGCTCCTATTGATTTTATTTTTACATCTTAAAATTACGTTAAAAAGAAAACTTCACGTGGTTTATTAACTAATAATGTTAGTCGGCTACTATTTTCAATAGTAAGAGTTCTACTAAGCAACCAATTCGGTCTCAGTGATTGATTTTTTTATTATTTTCCCATGCGGCTCAGACTCTAAGCTGTGCGCGTACGTGGCCGCGCAACAGTTGGGAAGCCTCCGCGCACTCATTCTGGGTTGGCGCGCACTACAGGACAGTTAGTCAATTAATATTTGATCGGTCCGCGCAGACTCCGCGCAGCCTTTGAAATTTCCCCGCAGCTAACCTCTTGCCTTAACATTGCTCATAACATATATTTTTTTATGCGACCCACTTGAGAAAAACCGGTTGTCTATGCCTGACTTCGGTCAAACATTCAATCTAATCTATCCCAATCGACAATATTCGACAATCTAATATCAACAAAAGAAAATAGTTACCACATTTTTTGTGGTCGCTGTCAATTCTTTGTGGAATGGTATAATATTATAAAAATAAAACATTCTCAGTATTAATTCTTCATTATTTATTAAATATCAGGACCGGTTTCGCTCCTCGCATCGTCATTTTATGTATCTTTTTAAGGTTTTAATCATTTTACTAACATAATCTGTTATTCATTTATAATTGCAATCAAAATTCTATTCATATTTCTTTTAACAAATGTTTTTTAGGCCTTGTTATTTTTATTCAATATTTTATATACAACCCTTTATATACAATAATGCTCGCGTTTATCAAAACCTGTCCTGAAATACTGCAATTTTTATTATTTTAGTACTTCTAGCACAAAAAATAACAATAACAAAATCATTATTCGACAAATGACAAATGATAGTAAATGTAATTATTAAACAAATTTCAGACATGATTTTTTCACTGTCCATTGGTACTGAAATAGTTAAAAAGCAGTTAAGTTATGTTCGAATCATTGTTACCGTCGTTTAAATGAGAAAATCGGCAAAAATACTTGGAAATGAAAGAAATAGAATCCGCTGCGCGCGTGAGCCAGGCCTCTCGTATCATGCCGAAGCCCAAGAAATGGCCGCAGGACCATCGTGACCCCACACATCCATACGTAAAGAAATCACAAGGAAAGACAGGTGAAGAAATGATAAATAATCATCGCATGTACCTAATTATGAGTCAAATCTTGTACCCACTATCGACATGCCGAGAGATACACATTATGTAGTCTTAGGATTGAATCCCAAATCGAATGTAGAAGTAAAACTTTTATGTTGAATAAATTTGTTTATTATGTTCGTGTTTATGGCACGTTTTCGTATCTTTGAAGTAATCTTTAGTTTCAATGGATTGGGAAAATATCTATATTAATCATTAAAGTAAAGCAAGTTCCAGAAAAGTTTTAGAAGAGGCGTTTTGTAATATAATGTTTAAATACATTTATATCCTATTTTAGAAGCAAGTTATAAAATAATGTTACTATTGATTGATTAATACGAAGATTAATTTATCACTTGACTGTAAACAATACACAAATTGGTGAATTCGCGGTTGCACAAAAATCTTATGCTATTTTCGCCGCCTCCGTGGTACAGTGGTCAATGTTATTGGCCTCCGTGTCAGATCCCACGGGTTCAAGTCCCAGCACGAATAGAATTTTTCAACCGATCTTACGATTTCTGTTTGAAGGCATGATTGTTTTTGACGAATTCTGCAAACGCTGTTTTTACAATAAGTCAACTACATTCGGGTCATCTTTGTATGCAATTTTAAAACTAATCGTTATTTATTAACTGCAATTTAAAAAAGTGTCCAGCTTTGCATTGAATTGGAAAAAAATATTATTAATTATACAAATGCTGAATGAACCATCAAACATCAACGATCAACGATAGTATTTTTCTCGATCTAACGAACTTTAAATATGTTTTTAAAATCCATGGCTGCTCCCAATGTGGAGCATTTGGCTTTCTAATGAAGGTATCTCAACAGATTTTTTTCTATTAGAACTGCTTGTTACTCAGTTGCTCAACCTCTCTTTTTTAAGAGAGTATGGACAATAATGATAGGGCTAGAACAGGTCCAGTGGTTGGCTAATCACTCTCGCTACATCCCGTTATTTTAAGATTGGAATTGTTGGGAGGGGGGGGGGATTTTAAGACATCACAAACATCCATGCCTTCAAACATTTTTTTTTAGAAAAAATACTTTGCGTATTTGGATTCGAACCCTTTCGATCCATTACGGTAGCCAACGACGTTATCCATTGCGCCATAGACCCGACGAACATTAACAATAAGTCATCGAAACTATAAATTGGTCAAAAACTTTTATCACTTATGTTATGTATCGACAACATCTACCTCTATGCTATGTTAAATTATCTATGACAACTTGTAACAATAAACCTTTCAACTAAACTCGATATCCTTCTCTTCAAATCTCACCCACACCCAGTTAAAATCGAGAGTTCAAATTGAAAGACCGACAGCTCAGTAAAAACTCCTCGATACTCACATCGTTATCATTTTGATTAATAAGATTAAGTGATTTATTTACAAAGTGTGTAAATTATGTATATGGAATAAAGTTCAAACAACATTGAATTTAAATTAAGTTTTTTAGTAAAAATATATCCATAACACTTATAACTTTCATAGAATATGGCGAAGTGGGTTTCGTGAAATAAGGCTGTTAGTGTATATTTATCAATTTAATAAATAAAATTTTCGGTTTTGGATTATCGAAACAAAACGTCAG
Source organism: Himalopsyche anomala (assembly GCA_031772345.1). NCBI lineage: Eukaryota > Metazoa > Arthropoda > Insecta > Trichoptera > Rhyacophilidae > Himalopsyche > Himalopsyche anomala. The sequence goes on from CM062829.1 coordinate 7,240,836, forward strand.
GTGTCTTCATATTCAAGATTCATCAAAGTGTGGCAATAATTAATTTCATAAAAAATAACAACCATGCGAGCCTAATCGAAAGTAAACTGCCCCGCCTCTTATTTGATCCAGCTACCTGTAGTAATCTCTTTTAGGTCGATCACGTTCAGCTACTGCACTTTACTTCTCAATCAGTGTTTCTTACGGAATACGGGGTGGACTTACAAATTAAGATTAAAAATTAAATATGGGCGTCGTGTATTTTTTTAAGATTATAATATAATGACTAGTATGAGGTATGTAACCAGGGGTGGGCTGGAGAGGGCTCGGAGGGGCTCGCGCGAGCCCCTTGTTAAATTTCAGCGCGGCCGGCGAGCCCCTTGTTAAGATAAGAAAATCATTCGTCTTAGATCAAATCAGCACATAAATGCAATCTCTGTAGATGGTTACATTTTATTATGAAACAAGACTTAGTAGCCAATTCATTTTTTCATTCAGCTTTGAGGGCTTCCGTGCCGGACCTCATGGGTTCGAGTTAATCACTAGTCCTGTCTTGGCCTTATCATTCTATCCCTACTACTCTCTTTGGGAAAGAAAGGTTGAGCGACTAATTCACAAACAGTTCTCGTAGAAAAAAAACTTTTGTTGAGATACCTTCATTAGGAGGCCATATGCTCCACATTGGGAGCAAAAATGGATACAAATAAATGGGTAAGATTTACCGAGCCCCTTGTTAAGATATTGGCAGCCCACCGCTGTATGTAACCGTCAAAATAGACAAATTATATTGATTGACCATAAACTGAAAATAATAACCAATGACGTATAGTCAGTAGAGATCAGTGTTTGGTACAACACTCGTAGGAAAAAAATTAAGCCAATACTGTACAAAAAAATATGGTAAAGCACATTATCTCTAAATGTTCCACTAAAAGTTCATATACTCCGCTATAGGAGGGGATACGGTTAAAATTTATTTTTATTATTCAAAATACAATAAATGAATGTTTAGACAAAAATGCCTTTGAATGTATTCATTATCAATACTTGATGGGAATGGATTATATTCAACAACAATAAATCACCCTTCTGCACTAATTCCACGGACCATTCCATGTTCAGGACAGGTTTTGCTCTTGGGGAGCATTTTCAACAGGTGAGAATCTATATATTAACTCCTAGAACTCGAACGTCGACATATAGTCGACATCACGATTCGGGTCTACCACTCGAACGTCGACGTATAGCCGACATAACTTCAACCTCGTTTACTGGCCACAAATTAAATTATAATTGTTTATTTTCGTGTTATTTATCATATAGATACTTTGATCTTTATACACTCATCCAATTTTATATTATTTTCATGCATTTAATGTCAAAATATGCAATTTCAAAACATCGGGATGAGTACATTCCCGGCGTGTTTATGTGCGCAAGTGCGAGTGAGATGGATCCTGTGCAAACGAGACAGCACAATCTCTCGTTCTACTTTGCTTCGGCGTCAGTGATACACAACCATAGATGTGCGTACAGTTTGTTAATGAATTATTGCTTATTTACAATTAAAATAGTCCATGGTTTTACTACAATGATTACATACATCATGGCCAGAAAAATATATTAACAATTATCAAAATTGTTGGTTATCTATATATATATAAATGAATGTTAGTTTTTTTGTTACCTATGCGCTCCTATACCGCTCAACCGATTGCGATATTTTTTTTTGAGAAGTTGTTATACAGACGCCAGAATAGATTTATGAATCAGCGGTGGGCTACCAATGCGTTTATTTTTTTGTTAGTCTAATATGCGTTCCTATACCGTTCATCCAACTGCAATACAATTTTGGTGAGTTGTTGTGCGGACGCCTGCAAATGTATATAAATCAACAGTGGGCTGCCAATACGTTAATTTGTTTGTTTTTTCCGTATGCAATCCTATACCATTCATCGGACTGCGATAAAACTTTGGTGAGTTGTTGTGCAAACACTCGCAGCGATATCTGAATACAAACAGCCAGTGGTGGGCCTTCAATACGTTAATTTGTTTGTTTGTTCCGTATGAGTTCCTATACCGTTCATCTGATTGCGATAAAGCTTTAGGGAGTTGTTTTGTGGACACCGGCAAAGGTTTTTGAATCAAAACATACAACGATGAGCTGCCAATACGGTAATTTGTTAGTTTTTCTTTTATGCGTTCCTGTTTCTATACCGTTTATCCGATTGCAATAAAACTTTGATGATTTGTTGTGCGGACGCCCTTAAAGTTTTCTGAATTAGTACAGCCAGCGGTAGGCTGCCAATGTGTTTACAAGGTGCTCGCTTTATATCAAAGCAATTCTCGGTATTCTGGGAAG